>JASVEL010000951.1:0-452341 GCA_032618575.1 Nicotiana noctiflora
TTTCTTCCCATACTTGTATTTGTAGTAAAGAATTTAGTCGTTTGCTAATTTGTGGCATCGGATTTATGGGTAGACATGTATTGGAGTATTTGGATTTATTTTAACTCTTTCGCGCTTTTCATTTGTTTTGCTATAGTTACTGTTTATAACTGTTTGGATTGATTGTTAATGTGTAAAGCCTTAATCGTTGGCTTGCCTAGTTTTTACGAGTAGGCGCCATCACGACTCCTGAGAGTAAAAAATTCGGGTCGTGACAATACCTTATTTATTTTAAAAAAATATTCTTTTAAAAAATTATATTCCATATCTACCTTTTGATTTTTTATAGCCAAATATCTATTTATGGTCACCTCCCACCCTTAAGCCATAAAATATATTTTGTATTATTTTTCTCTCTCATTCTTTCAGATTTTTCTCGACCCTCTATCTCTCTCAACTCCAGTCTTTCTTCATGAATACAACCACAATTTTTCACTGATTCATCTTCATTGTCTCAAAAAAATTTCAATTTTTTTTGCTCCAAAGTTGTGGTAAGTGTTAGAGTTGATAGATTTTTCGCTCCTAAATAAATCCCCTCGAATTGTTTTGTCTTGTAATCCTTATATAGCCCTAGAAAAATTAAAGTCCTTCTGTTGCTATTTTTGCCCTAGAAGCCGCATTACATCTTTCTTCCTCCACCATCCACTTCTGCTATGACGAACTAGGCATAATTGTCGCACGAACTCATTACTACGATTGCAAGATATATCAAAGTGATGGAAGATTTCATTGTTTTTTGTGGTGTTTGTACTTCATGGGGAACTAATCCTCCTAAATACAAATCAAATTGGGATTGGGTTCTTGATCGAAACGGGAACAATGGCGTTTCGAGTTTGAATCGCGACCTCCTCGACGAGAGGATATTAGGGTTGTTCTTGAACAAAGAGAATGGAGTTTGGGGCTGAGTAACTTGAAGATTATATTAATATATTTCATTGTATCTTGCTATATTTTGATGTATTTCATTGTATTCACTATCTTATTTTTCCATTATATTTCAATGTATTTTGTTGCATTTCATGTATTTCATTATACTAACTGTCTCGTTGTATTTCATGAATGTATTCATATTTTTTTTAATTAGTATAATGTATGTATTTAAATGTATCTGAAGTATGTATCCATATGTTTTTGCACTATAAATAAATCTCAAAATTTATTGATTTAAAATAGAGACCCACGAACGATATCAACAGAAAAGGGAAGGATTAGAAACTCGGTGATACTTAGTTTTGTTCTATTTATCATCCGGGGAAAACTCTTCAGCATATTCGCGTCAAATACAGGTTAATGGTGATGTAATTGAGTTAGTTGAGTTATATTAGGAGTCTATTATGTTAATTGATTAACTATCTATTTAAAACCCGCTCAATAGACCATGAATTGCACTATTTACGTTACTATTACAAATACATATCGTGGATACAGTCGAATACAATAATTATCTAGTTGTAACACCCTGTTTCACTCCGAGTTTTGCTATTGTATTCATGAACATAATAGATTAAATACATTACACACTTTAAAAAATCTGAAAATATGGGTGTTCATGGTTTAGTTTGGATCGATTTTTTACTAAAAGGAAATCAAACCAAGTAAGTCAATTTTTCAAATATTAGAACCAAACCAAACCAATTAAGCCGGTTATTTTCTCGATTTAGTTTATGTTGTTTTTTGTTTTTTTTGGTTATTTGTCGATTTTTTCTTAAATATAAGACATACACTACCAAACATATATTTCAAGACCACATTTTTTACGTAACACTATCAAATCAATTGTCCGCTGAGAAATCTATTATTTACCAAGATATGTTGATGATAATTGAATCAAATAGTGATGAATAATTTAAGGACTCAATTAAAAATATATTATTTTTAACACGAAATGGATTCTTACACTTAACAAAAGAAAACTACCAATCAAACTAGAATGTAAATGTAAAGAACTATACTAAAAGTATCTATATATTATAATTTACCTAAAAAAATTTGAAACTTTGTATAAAATTATACATATATATAGGTGTAATAACAAATTTGAAATAGTTATTCATATAGTTGGTTTGGTTAGGTTTTTTTTCGTTTTTTTTTCTCATTAAAACCAAAACCAAGCCAAATTTGATCAGTTTTTAAAATTCAAAACCAAAACCAAACCTAACCAAAACGTATCGGTTTTTTTGGTCGGTTTGGTTTGATTTTTGATTTTGTTCGATTTTTCGGATATTTATGAATATCCTTACCTGAAAACATAATTAAAGTAAGTAATATAATAGATGGAGCTACAACTAGTTAATAACCACTAAACAATAATGGTTGTTGAAAATCTCTCTTAAATAAAGTTGTGTGACTGTATTGAAGAAAAGACATAATTGTGTGATGACTTTTTAATAAATTTACCCCCAAAATTAGATCATCGACTTCTGGTAAACTAGCTAGGCTTCAAGTTCCCCGATAGATTGAAAAAGAGAAATTGTAGAAAAATAAAAAATAAAAAATTGTAGAGTTCCGTATGAAATCAAACTATCGCATTACGGTGAGTGACATTCCATAATATGATATTTTTAGACATTAGAACCTATATATTATTTTTATGAAATTGTTGCCAAAAACTTAAAAGGAACACGGCAATTTATAGTATATCTTAATTACTTCATCCATTATTGAAGTTTACATTTATTAGAATTTTGTTCATCTAGTAATTAAGATATAGCGGAAACGTGCTATTTAAAAAATAAAGAACATATCCTTTGTAATAATTAACGGTGTCCAACTAAAACGTTTTTAGCGTTAAACGCCCTATAAATTATAATTGTATAGGATGAATTTATTTTATCTTATAAAGCTAAGAAATCATGTTACTAAGACAGTAATCTATACTAAGGGCAACCTTATCACACGCAATCGAGAAAATCTACTAAATCTTAAGTTCAAAATTTTCTTAAAACTATTTTAGCTCAATAAATGATAAAAATATACAAACACTCTCTATCACCTATGTCACGTATATTCCAAATTAGGCTCACCTAGAATTGTATGGTTTATTGGAACTATTAATAGTAGTCCATGGCATGTGCATATAACATATCTATAACTGCGTATGTGTTTTGAGCGAGAAATTAAAAAATAGTTAGATTTACTATTGGTCGTTGGAAAATAGTCAAGTTTCAAAAGTTATCAAAATTTAGCCATTTTTTATGTAAAAAAAAATCTGAGCGAAAACACTGTTCAAAATCCGAAAAATACGCCCGCAAATTTTACGGGAGTTCCAGCATAAGTATGCTTGAACTCTCGCATATTTTACGGGAGTTCAATCATAATTATGCTGGAACTCCTGCATATTTTACGGGAGTTCCAACAAGTATAAATATCCAATATAATATACTGGAGTTTGGAGCACTGGGTGCTCCAATCTCCCGCAAATTTTACAGGAGTTACCAAAGTATACCGATTTAGCATAATATGCTGAAGTTCATACACAAATGCACCAGAACTCCCGTAAATTATATGCAACTGGTCCCTATTACAGCAAAATAGTGGCTATTTTTTATTGAATTGATAAATGCTGGCTATTTTTGATTGACCAGTAGTGAAAACTGACTATACCATAATATTTTAACGTGTTTTCTTGTATTGATCCTCAGGACAGTGAACTCTATTGGTTATACGCTGATATTATAAAATACTTTTTACACAAATTATCTAATTATAAGTGGGATTAAAAACTTAAAATTAAAATATATGATATTGTGAAAGATCTTTACACCGTCATTATAATTTTGTCTGTTATAATAGGCAATTTATCATTTATTCTAGGATATAAATTCTATAAAATGATGTTAAAAAGATCAATACAATCGAGTCACTTTATATAAATTGAAGATAATTCTCTTTACAACATTACATGGTAACCTTAAGAAAATGGAAAGCAAATAGTGCAAAATCTTTACACCATGAATACATATAATTTGAACTCTTATTCTAGATACCAATCAATTCTTATATATATAGAATTATCTTCAATTACCTTTGAAGTTACTTAGATTATCTAATTATCTTTTACAATATAAAATATAAGATAGTGTAAATTATTTTATTTATTTATTGTCAACCTATATAATCTAAATCCACTTTATTTTAACATTTATGTCTCGGGGAATCTCTTTTGTTAATGATTGTAATTTGACGTGTGTAATTTTATTTGATTTAATATTTAGCTTACTACAGTAGAATCTCTCTAAATTAATACTCGATAAATTTAACTCTTTAAGATAATGTATTTTCGGAAGAACCCTATATAAATATTTGGTCCCATTATTATATATGAATTAACAATTCTTTAAAATTACAAAAATGTCTAAGACAATTTTGTAAAATATGATTCTAGTATTTATTTTTTATTTTTTCTTAAAATTTAAATTTAGTTGAAGCTCATCTCTAAATTTTTTTATTGCATCCAAAAGTTCTGGTGTTGTCTTCTCGAAGTGCACCAAAAAATTATGAAGAGTTCTAAACGTGGCAAGTGCTTCCTTACGCGTAATTGGTTCTCTAGGTATTGTATCGTCTTCAACTTCATTATCAATATTATTTCCCTGATGCTGCAGCAACAATAACAACAACAATAATAACCCAGTATAATCCCACAAGTGGGGTCTGGAGAAGGTAATTAATATTTACGCAGACTTTACCCCTACCCCGAGGGATATGGAGGCTATTTTCAGGAGACCCTCGACTCAAGAAAGCATTATTTCTATGATGGTATCCACAATTTCTTCTAAGTTCCCGACCTCTGAACATGTATTATTTTCACCCGGGTAATCCAATAGACTATTGACATCCATTTTATTGCAGTAACCGAGATCATTAATCATGACTTCAAGTTCATGAACGTCGTTTCACAATGAATTATGCATCATATATTGTACTTTATGTATAATAAATTTATTTTTTATATTAAGTCCATAAATATGGTACATAAATAAGTAAGATTAAGATACAATGACTTTGATGTAATTAAAATTAACCTTCATTGAATCTCAAAAGTATTTTTTAAATTAACAAATATTAATTTATACATTAAATAATACCACTACAAATAATAAAATTTTGTGATCCCCATAATATTAATTTAAAGAGTTTCAACTTTTAGATAATATTTTTGAAGTGATCCTTGATGATAACGGCCATGATTTTGCGGGGAAACGATTGCATTACCAAATTGAAATAATTTTTTGGAGGGTTTCTGCCTCATCTCATATAAGTGACGTGTTACTATGCATGGATAAGTCCATTTTCTCTCTCTTTCATCTCTCCATCTTTTGTATATATTCTCTTTTTTTTGTGTGATTCTATTTACTGAACTTATTTTTTTTTTTAATTTATTTAAAAAGAATTTTTTAAAAAAAAATTTGGTAATAATTTAATTTATACGTACAATTTTACCTTTAATAAGAAAACTTTTTAAACTCCATGTCCAATCAAACAGGTTCACGTAAATATAATTTGATAAGTCATACACTTGCCACAGTATTCGTGACACAACAAACTATATATTCATAGACTTTTCCTGTATATATAGTTGCTATCTTTTATTGATTCTTTGAATACAGAGAGAAATTTTCATTTGCTCTACTTTCGTATTAATGGCGGCTCGTGTGTTTGCCTCGCGTGTCTCTCGCTCTTTGACATCCTCTTCTCATCTGCTCTCAAGAGGTATATATATTTCCTTTTTTGAATCATTTTGTCATCTGAGATTTATTACTAGTATATGTTTTGTTCAATTCACTGTTTTATTATTCTTGGATTGGTTTTTTGTGTAAATAGATTTTGATACCTTTGTTTGATCATGATTTTGTGATCTGCATTTCGATATATGATGGGTTTTCGTTGAAAACTCTTACATTGTCTTCATGATCTATAATGAATTCCATGACCATGTTATATCATAAGCCAGGGATGAATAGTATTTCAAGATCAGATGTGGATCCAGGATTTGAAGTTTATGGTTCTGGTCGCAATCTCAAATTAATATACCATAATAACTAGGTTCACAATTACATATTCCAAATATTTAGTAAATTTTTAATAAAAATACAGCGTCTACCCAAAAGTTACTGGGTTCACGGTAACCCATATATTATACTCTAGATACGCCCCTGGATTTGGATTGGAAGTGTCAATTGGAATAAATTTTGGTATTAAATGTATCCCGTGTTTGGTTGAAGGTGGGATCAGTTTTTCATGTTATAATCACGGTATATCTAGGTTTGGTATTAATCAGTTTTTCATCCTAAAAATTTTGGAATTCAGAATGCTTATAGATCTACTCTTTTACAATCAAAGAAGACAACAGCTTGCATCCAAAAACCTATGTTGTGCGGACTCTCCAAAATGTTGCCGCATCCGTGTCGGATTCTCCAAACATACACTACTTTTAGAATATCAGACACGCACCTGGCAACATTTTCAGTGAGTCCGAGCAACATAGCCAAAAACTAGAAAGAAGGCATAAACCTTACTACATTTGTTCTTCAGATCTGTAATATCATGATTTTCTTTCTCTGTAATAATTTATAGTCCTTTTCCATTTTTGACCAATTGTATATTATAAGCCATACTCTTATTCCAAATACATGTCTGTCCCAAATTTCTGGTTGAACCAGAGATAAATTCCATTCGGAAAAAGTATTAATACTCCTTCCCCTATAAGATTTTTAGATGTAATACCTTCCCTCTATTTAGCTAGAGGTGGAGATATTTTTGGGTATTATTCTGAGAAAAAAAAACTATTTTGCTTAGGAAGTAAATCCCATCAGGGCAGAATAGCTGCTTATCAATACAGCACGGCGGCTGCTTTTGAGGAACCGATCAAACCAGCTGTCAATGTGGAACATACTAAACTTTTTATAAATGGTGAATTTGTTGATGCTGCATCAGGTAAATATGCTGTCACACTAATTTAGTCTGTTCTCTTTTTCCATATCAACTTTGGATTTATTGCACAATGGAGCTAATTTTCTTGAGATTTTAGGAAAAACATTCCCGACTCTCGACCCCAGGACAGGGGAGGTAATTGCACATGTTGCTGAAGGTGATGCAGAAGATATTAATCGGGCAGTAGCTGCTGCTCGTAAGGCTTTTGACGAAGGACCATGGCCTAAAATGAATGCTTATGTATGACTTCTTAATCTCAGATCTCTCTTATGCTATGTTAGTGGTTGTGCACACAACATTACGCGTAATTCTCCATCTTTCATAACTGCAGGAAAGGTCAAAGATATTGCTACGCCTTGCTGATCTGATTGAAAAACATAATGATCAAATTGCAACGCTCGAGACTTGGGATTCGGGGAAGCCGTATGAACAGGCTGCTAAGATTGAAGTACCAATGGTTGTACGTCTACTCCGTTATTATGCTGGTAAGTCAGAAAGCCAACACGAAAGCATGCATATCGTCACTTATTTCGCGTCGATAATATTAATGATTTCCTATTGGTTTTGCAGGCTGGGCAGATAAAATTCATGGTATGACTATTCCTGCTGATGGACCGTATCATGTTCAGACGTTGCACGAACCAATTGGAGTTGCTGGTCAGATTATCCCATGGAATTTTCCTCTTCTCATGTTTTCTTGGAAGATTGGACCTGCTTTAGCTTGCGGGAACACTGTCGTGCTAAAGACAGCTGAGCAGACACCATTATCTGCATTCTATGTAGCACATCTATTACAGGAGGTAGGATCCAAAGTATTTCTTCTGTTTCCATGAGTTTATGGTGTTAATATAATCAGAAACTGAAGTATATACTAATTGAAGAGGAATTGCAACAACTCTTTTTCTTTTTAACACATTGTTATTGCTACTTTCTACAAGTTATCTATTGTATGGAATATCTCTAATACTCGGTTATCACTAACAGGCTGGGCTGCCTGAAGGTGTTTTGAACATCATTTCTGGTTTTGGTCCAACAGCTGGTGCTTCTCTTTGTAGTCATATGGATGTCGATAAGGTAAACTTTTTAAGCTCTTCTTCAGTCCTATAGTCCACTCTGTGTAACTGTCTGAAATTTGTGGCTTTTCAGCTTTTACTTCTCCATGAAAGTAATCTAACAATACTTTGGTTGGACCGATTGCTAGACAGTGCAACTGCTTCTCGTTCATATTCAAGAACTGAACTCATGTATTGCATTTTCTGCCATATCTTGTCAAAAACTAGTGATGTCAAATGAGCCAATATTCCTCAATTTGATATTATTATTTTAAAAAAATGAACAGTGAAGAGAACTTTGTCGCATGTTGTATCTGCAACGTTTGAGAAGATGAGATTTTATTCAATAATAAAGAAGGCAAATTTCATACATTTCATGTAGAAAATCCAGCCATCTTAAATTGTTAATCCCATTCCATATGGAAGTCTAGAAATATTTGGAATTATCATCATTCATCACTCTCATTCTCTTATCCAATCATGGAATTGTATCAAGGGATTTTAGAGTTGACAGCACTTGATTCTTTAGCGCGCCGAGCTATTTTTATGCAATTTATCCAAACTCTAAACTATTAGCATGGAAGTAGATGCCAGTATATTGCCATTTGGTTGGACACTGATTTACCTTTTTTTTGTCCACAGCTCGCTTTTACTGGATCGACAGATACAGGAAAAGCTATTCTTACATTGGCTGCTAGGAGCAATCTTAAGCCTGTGACTTTGGAACTTGGAGGGAAATCCCCTTTTATTGTTTGTGAGGATGCTGATATTGATACAGCCGTTGAACAAGCTCACTTTGCTCTCTTCTTTAATCAGGTATATATTTCCAATCTATAATTCTGCAACAGGGGTTTGTCGGGTTCATGGTAGATACTAACACCAATATCATTTACTATAAAGGGGCAATGTTGCTGTGCTGGATCTCGGACTTATGTTCATGAGAAAGTTTATGATGAATTTCTGGAGAAAGCAAAGGCACGTGCCTTGAAACGCACAGTTGGTGATCCATTTAAATCAGGCACCGAGCAGGGTCCTCAGGTATTCCTGACCTCCTATCTGTATTACCGATCATGATCAAAATTTTATCATGGAAAATATTTCCTTCCTTTTAAGTCATTTGTTGAGGTAATACTAAACCTAAGAGTTTCATGCCGCAACAGATTGATTCAAAACAGTTTGATAAGATCATGAATTACATTAGATGTGGTATCGATAGTGGAGCAACTCTTGAAACTGGAGGTGAGCGACTTGGTGAACGGGGATACTATATTAAGCCCACAGTTTTCTCTAATGTTAAGGTATAATCTTTTCACTTTAATAGACATGACGTTCAGCATCAACGTCCACATATTGTTATAAGTAACAAATTGTTCAATTCTCAGGACGATATGCTGATTGCACAAGATGAAATTTTTGGTCCAGTGCAGTCCATCTTAAAATTTAAGTATGTCTGAACGCCCTAATATAATATGTAAACATAGAGGCTGGAGCTATGAAATCGATTTATTTATATATGAATTTGTTCATTACAGGGATCTTGATGATGTGATACGGAGAGCTAATAACAGTCGGTATGGTCTAGCTGCTGGAGTATTTACACAGAACATTGACACTGCAAACACATTGACACGAGCCTTGAGAGTGGGAACTGTATGGGTTAATTGCTTTGATACCTTCGATGCTACAATTCCTTTTGGTGGCTATAAGATGAGTGGACACGGAAGAGAAAAGGGAGAATACAGTCTCAAGAATTACTTGCAAGTAAAGGCAGTTGTGACCCCATTGAAGAATCCTGCATGGTTATAAACATAATCCTCAGCAATTTTTATAAATAAAACTATATCTAGTTGCTTTATTTTATGATGCTGATGACGATAAAAGTGTTGGATTACTCTAAAACTTGCTACCATAAGCAAACTGCAATTAATTTAAACAGGCAGCAGGGTTTATTGAATCATCATTTCTCTTTCATATATCCTCCTTGCATATATGTTTTATCTATCCCAGTGAAGATCTAAACTATGAAGTAGAATCCATCCGTTAACGCTGTGATTCTTAGATAGACATAGACTGGTCATGAAATTCTGTGAGAACTGAACAACTTTTTAGGTTATAGGACAAAATATGACAAATTATAAGAAAACTGCACATACAAACACAAGACTGGACATTGTGATGATATAATGTAGACCTACTAGAGACCTTAGTACATGGAATGGTTGTAGAATACAAATGAGAAACTGATTACATGTGATGTTGAAACTATTTCTGACTCGTCTCGTCAAGTATAATTTCATGTTCATTGATCACCATCAAGATTGATCTTCTTTTTGCTGTTCTTGACAAGTGAAACAATGGACTGACCAATTTTCTCACCCATCATGGTAGAAACATGTTTTTTCTCTTTAGGAAGTACACTTCCTTTCTTTGGAGTGAATGGGAATACGCCACTTTTGCGCGCTCCACTGCCTGCCGTCTCTGCTTTTCCCTTTCCTTTGCTTTCCTTATCTGCCATTTTTCTCTTGCTCTCTTCTTGCTTTTCTTGCTTGAGATAGTAGCTTAGTTTGTTATGTGAATTGTGTGTCTCTAACCAACACGGAAAGAGGCTTCTTATAGGCCTAAGAAACCAATTCTCCTACTACCATTTTGATTAGTTTCTTGTGTGTGTGTGTGTGTAATGTGTATGTTTGTCTTGTGTTTAAGCAAGTCAACATGAGTTCAAGCAAAGATCATATTCTGAGCTATGTGTGTTTGTGTGTGTTTAATTAAACTATTCAACATGATCTTGAGCAAAGATCATATTGTGAGTTCAAACAAAGATCATATTGTGTATATTTAGTTTTATTGATAGTCATTAGTCAACGTGAGCTCAAACAAAGATTATATTCTGGTGTTTGCCTTCAGGAAAAAAACAACAGAAATTCCTATGCTAAATCCTGTGTGTGTTGTGGTGCAAGTCTGTTCACATTACCAAAGTTCACATATAGTTCTTTTAGGGGTCGTTTTGTTTGAATACAGCTTATTCAAGGATAAGTTATGCTAGGATTAGTTATCATAGTTATTTTTATCCACTATTTAATATGTTGTATCAAAAATGACAATTACATAATTTCTAAGAAGAATGTACTATTAGTTATCCCAGCACTAGTTACCCCCACCTCTTACAATGTATAAGTTATTTCGGTACTACTTTTAATCTTGGGATAAATTATACAAAGTTTGCTAACCAATTAAAGTATTAATGTGATATTAAATTTTTATTGCACTATATCTACTTATATCTCATACCAACCACCCATTAGCTTATTGCACTAATTCGAAAAATTAATTTTTTGTAATGAAATAAATTGTAACTATACTTATGTATCCCCTAAAAATAAAACACTAGAAAGTTATAAATCCAGTGCCATCATCTCCTCCAAGTTAACGCGGAGGCAAGTTTAGAAGCCAATTGTCAGATAATGACATACCGCGTTTTACCTATCATTGGCCGTGACATAAGTCCCAAGCAACGTGGCCCGTGGGTATCTCCCATGAAATTTAAATTTTTAATACATTTAAAAACAAAAATGACATTTGAAGATTGATTTATATATAAAGAAAGTGTAGAGTAAAATATGTCTAAAAATTGTGTGAAATTTAACTATATATCTTGACATTTATAATATATGTACATAATAATATTGTAAATTACCTAATTCTCGATTGTAGAACAAAATTATAGATCATTATAGTCAAATAATGAGAATAAAGATTAAAAAGTAAAAAATTTATTTGGAGACGAATTTTAATAAAATTCAAATTTTACACGTTTTAATGTTAGACGACAAAATAAACTTTACGGAAAAAGTTTCATAGTGTCGCACCTTGGCTAAACAGCCTGTGATTGTGTGTGTGTGCTGGGGTGTGAATCTCCGAGTTGACTTATTATTTTGTATTGCCGTTTTTCCTTTAGATATAAGCACACACAAAAGAAAGTTCTTCCTTTATCTCAGTATACATGACATTATTTTACTTTAGAACTTCCTAAAAAGTTAATCATTGTTCTACTAATGGTATTTCTTTCTAAATATTTTTCACAATTTTAATAATTCGAATGTAATATGGTATTTGTTACTATCTAATTAATTTTTCAATCATCATTTTAACGTTTTCTTCCCAAGTACTGATATATAAATCAAAACAAACATTTACGTTCTTGCCCTGCTAAACACCTTTACTCCACCATATAAAATCAGATTAAAGAAGAGAGTAATTTTTTGCACAAGAAGAAAGAGTCGTGAGTTACTTTTTGTCTACCCTCAAAAATTAATAATAATAATTTATACGTGATTTTAAGGATATGCGAATTAATTTGATACAAATAATCAACATCGTTAGATTAAGCAAATGAGAGACGTAATAAGTAACCAAACCAGTGATAAGAGTGATCCCAAGCTCGGTTAATGGCGCAATGAAGAATTGATAAAGCAAAAATAACTTTGAATAACAGAGAGAATGGAACTAAATTGCCTTGATATGTGTGTTACAATGTATTTTTTGAATAATAAGTTTTTTCCTTTGTATATAGGGAATTTTTACCCTAAGTACAATTCTAAGAAAGATAAAAATCTTCTGTTTCCCTAATCACTCATTTTTTATCGATACGGGCCGAGATGCACGTAGAGGTATCCGGTTGGGCACGGATATCATGATCCTTTGATAGTCGTGTGCAACCATTTGATAATATTCTCGGAAGTCTCGAGAGTTGAACCGTACTAGGAGGACATGATTCAGATGCCTCGGAAGCCACTTAGCTTGATTCCCAGTTCGAGCGAGGTCGAACTGTACTGTTTTGATGGCGAAGGCACTTAGCCTGAGTCCTAGTTCGAGCGAGGTTGAACTGTACTGTTTTGATGGCGAAGGCACTTAGCCTGAGTCCCAGTTCGAGCGAGATCGAACTACACTATTTTGATGGCGAAGGCATTTAGCCAGAGTCCCAATTCGAGCGAGATCGAACTGCACTATTTTGATGGCGAAGGCATTTAGCCTGAGTCCCAGTTTGAGCGAGGTCGAACTGTACTATTTTGATGGCGAATGCACTTAGCCTGAGTCCTAATCCGAGCAAGGCCAAACTGTACTGTTTTGAAGGTGAAGGTACTTAGCTTGAGTCCCAGTTCGAGCGAGGTCGCACGACACTGTTTTGATGGCGAAGGCATTCAACCTACATCATGCGTTACATTCGCGTTACGCTCATATTCTTGATCGTGACATTCAAATTGTTCCAGGTTCATTTTCGATGTCTCGTTTGCTTCCGGCCTGACGCGGCGGGGAAGATGAGTGGGAGTTACAGCGAGGGACGTCTTCTCCATCTTCTCTATTTGGCGCATTTACGTCGATTCTGGTTTGAATCGAGCTATCCTCTTGATGCTTTTCCTTTGATTGAGGAGGAACTAAGAGTTTTCGCTAGGAAACCCCCACAGACGGCGCCAAAATTGTATGACTTAAAATGTTATCGAACAATATTTAAGCAAATCAATCAAATGTATGAAAAAGGGTAAATCATAGACAACCATAATCAATACCGAATTAAAAACTGAAGCAACATAATAGCAGATTTAATAGAGACAACACTCAAGAGACTTTATTGATCATGAAAGTTGGCACTGCCTATCCTTGGAGAGGTTCAGGGAGTAGTAGTTCATCTTCCATCCTCCAAATCAATCCTGCCTTTCTTCGGAAAGGTTCAAGGAATCCTTTTATTTCTCCTCTTCTAGGCCTTTTTCTTTTTTGGGGGAAGGGATATTCTTTTCCTTACTTGAGAAGGAGAGAAAGAGATAGAGTCGAGAGTCCGAAATTTTTTTTGAAACCCCCTCCCCCCCCCCAACTATTTTTTCGTTTGGGAACTCTGGAAGGAAGGCAATAGCAGTAAATTAGAAAACCCAATATCTCAACCGACTGCTATTATTCAACAAATTACGGACTGGCTGAAAGACTGTTCTCAGCTTCTTGACATCAGATCATCTTGGACGTTTACTGATTCTATTCTTCTGGGTGCGATCTATATTCATCAAGCTCGTAAACTCACAATTGACTCCAAAATCAAATAACTTTTTCCTTCCCTATTTATAGTTGGGGGGCTCACACCCATCGGGCCCTCTCTCGGTCGACCAGGCCGAGGGGGCGACGCTCCCCTCATGGGGGGAGGGGGAGAAAGGGGGGGGAGGGCGACCTCAACGCTAGCTTCATAATTGGTGCGGATTGGATGAGGTCAGGTTTGTTAGCCATTGCTTTGGGGAACACTTGAGAGGGAGTCGATATCACGACGGTCGATTGGTCAGATTTCTGACCAGTACAATTTCATTTTCTCCTATTTTCTTAATAGATATTTTGTGATTAAGCGGGGCGTCCGCAAAGGAACAATCCACCAACTAAAATACCACAATTTGAACTAAGTTTCACGAATTTAAATATTAGAATTTTTTACCACTGCTATATTATTGGACCTTCTCGATTCCCCAGTATTTGTGTAAAAAAGGAGAGGTATTGTGGTCTATTCTCGGCTCAACAATGAAACTTAATATTTAATAATTACAACCAACTTATCCTAGGCGTTGCTCGTTTTCCCTATAGAAATTGTACGGGGTGTCCTATTTGGTCGCTCCCATTTAACTTATACTCATTCTTGTAAAAACTTTTAACTTGTATCCATTATTTAAAAAAATTCAGCTCCCTTTCTCCCTTGCAACTCCATTTTAGCTTCTGCTTCTTTTGCTTTCCTTCTCTCTTCTGCTATTGTTTTCTCTTCCTTTGTCCTTGCTACTGCTTTCTCCACTGCATTGCTTACCTCTTCCTTTGTCCTTGCTGCTGCTTTCTCCATTGCGTTGCTTACTTTCTCCTTCATAGAATGCATCTTCTTCTTTCTTCGTTGCCATGTGTATAATACTACAATTGTTGATAATGTAGTAAATTGAAGGTTCTTTGGTTTGTGGGAAAATAATTAGTAGTAATTAAATAGAACTATGGATGAAATTATGTGAAAAGAGTGCTATTAGCTCTATAATTAAAGTTTTTCGATTACAAAGATAAAAACTTCAGCTCTAGATAAGGACTGAACTTGACTAACTTTTAGATCTCTGGTCTGCCTTACCCGTCCAAATATAAAAGGGCAACCTTTCTACTAAATATGACATTCCATCTCGCAAGGACATTTAATAAGTCTTGTGGTAGCTTATCAATGTCATCTACTGACTTTGCCGGTTTGTCTTAATATTTTCATGTTGCTCATTTATTTCCTTCCCGTAGCTTAATACTAATCAATATCATGCCTCCTGTCCACCTATCCCTATCCTGCGACGTTCTTTGTTGGCTATCTTGGGAGAAGTTGGCAGAAGACATGCATATATACTTTGCTAAAATTGCTCAAATGTCAACTGTTTTTTGTGGCTTGCTAGCTGAAAGGTGTGTTTGTTTCCTTGAAGGTTTGTTGTTTCAGCTTGATAGGATAGCTAGAACTATGTCTGCAATTGGCCTCTCCATTTTGAGATACAGTACATTGTCTCAGCATTTTCATTGTGTGAGCTGAAGTTTTCCGGTTACAAAGATAAAAACTTAATCTCTAGAGCTGAAGTTTTTCTTTTTGTAACTGGAAAACTTAGCTCTAGAGCTGAAGTTTTTGTCTATGTAATCGGAAAGAGCTGAAGTTCGCCAGCTCTAAAATAAAAATTTCAGATCTAGAGCTGAAATTTAGGCCCGACTACTAAAACGTTGAAGTTTTGCGTGATTGTCTTTGCTACTTCAGCCCCGTGTGCTGAAGTTATATGAAAAAGCGGGTAAACTTGCAATTTTTTTAAAAGCATATACAAGTTAAAATGTAGCACAAAAACAAATATAGATGTAAATCCCTCGTTTTCTCTCGGCCCCTAGTAGCTTATGTAATGTTTCTATTTCATTCATTCTATTAATATACTCTCACGAACATGTAATTGTGATCCATTTACCAATATCAAGCGTTCTGTTGAACATGGATTGGCCTTGGTTTGACATTGATTAAAAAATCTAAATACTTGGTTTGATAGTAAGCCACAGTTTTAAAAGTAATCGAAATTTTGCCATTTTTTATGTGAAGATAAATTTGAACGAAAGTACTATTCAAAACTCAAAAAATATTCTAGCATAATATATTGGAGTTCGATTTTTTTACATGTGAACTTCTAGCATAATATGCTGGACTTGCAGTTTAACATATTGGAATTCCAGCATAATATATGGTCCAGCATAATTTGCTGGAAGTTCATACACATGTGCATCAATCTCCAGTATATTATGCTGGAACTTTCCGTATTGTAATAAAATAATAGCCATTTTTTAACGATTTTGCAAACACTGACTATTTTTTAATTACGAATACTAACTAACGTGTGCTATTTTCACTTCATCTTATCTCTCTCACTTCTTGAATTGCTAGAATAATGAATAAAACTTTGGGAATTTTTCATAAAGAACATCTTTTTGGTCTAATTAGCCATTTATAGATACCCTTTGGTATATTACGTGTTTAGATACCTTTTATGTTTTTATACAATGTATTTCATGTATTTAAGCTGTTGTATTCATTAATACAATAAAAAAAATAGGTGTAAAATCTGGAATTCCAGCTAAGTTTGACATGTATTTACCTGTATTCAAGCGATATTAACATTAAATACAACAAAAAATATAGGCATAAAATCTGGAATTCCAACTAAGTTTGACATGTATTTAGCTGTATTCAAGCTACATTAACATTAAATACAATAACATATCCGCTAAAAACGGAAGAAAATAAAATCACATGATATCCTCCTAATTTAACTCAACAAACTAAAACGTTCCCTCGTTAATTTGTATTTGAAAGATATATATTAAAGATTATAGCTGAATAAAGAGAAATACATATGAATAATACAGTTGAATACAACAAAATACACCTTAATTCATCTGAATAAAATACTTGAATACAAAAAAAATATAACTGATTAAACCTGAATACAAGTGAATACAACTGAAGAATACATACGAATACAACTGAATACAAAATAGGCGAAATCTGTGAATGCAATCTGCTACAACTATTGACAATAGAGATTTCTTTGCGAAAAAATTTGCAGGCAGCTCAGGCAAAGAGATCCAAACCACAGCTCTTGAAGTTTCTTCAAGGGGATTGAATCCTATTGTCCATGGAAAAATTCTGAAAAGAAGTCGTCGCCTTTCAACTTCACGTAGCATGTGGATATTGACAGAACTTAGACAAAATCTTCGAATAAATCAAGCCTAATTTAATGATGAATGATGAAGCCCTTCTTCAATGATGAACGAGTTTACCTCTTCAATGGAGAATTTCACCATTGGTTCTCCATGAACAAAGTTAATAGGAGTCAAACTCAATTTTAGATGCAACAGCGGCAGTTTTGGTTGGAACAACCTGGGCATCGTAGGGTTATGTGAGAGAAGATACAAAAGGAGAAAGAAAATAATATTTAGAATATATGGTGCCTTAATTGTAAGATGTAACTATATTTAGATTTTTCTATAAAAGATAAAAGGTATTTATAGGATATAATATTTTAAAATGGTATTTATTATTGATAAATAGGGTACTAAGGTTTTTTACGGGGTATAAAAATTCCTAAAACTTTTGCTCACTTGTTCTACTGACATAGGCCCAATTATTCAAGAGAAATAGACTTGAGACTAGAAAGCCCAATTTAATGACCCAAAAGCCGTGACCGCGTGACAAGTCTAACATAAACCAGTGGGCCCATCTCTTCGACGAGCCCAATACAAACCCTATTCTAATTCATACATATATATAACATTGTTTCCCATCTACTAAAACCTCAGGTAATTTCATTTTAGGTTAGGCCATTTTCCAGCAGAAGAGTGGGAGCAAACCTAGCAAAGGTAGAACAATGAACGCGGCACCAGCGGCTGTGGAATCAGTGCAATGTTTCGGACGAAAGAAGACGGCGGTAGCAGTAACACACTGCAAGCGCGGCCGCGGCCTGATTAAGATCAACGGTGTACCAATCGAGCTCGTTCAACCCGAAATTCTCCGGTACAAAGCCTTCGAACCAATTCTCCTCTTAGGTCGCCATCGATTCGCAGGAGTCGACATGCGAATCCGCGTCAAAGGAGGAGGTCACACTTCTCAGATCTACGCTATTCGTCAGTCGATTGCTAAGGCTCTCGTTGCGTTTTACCAGAAGTATGTGGATGAACAGCAGAAGAAGGAGATTAAGGATATTTTGGTTAGGTACGACAGGACTTTACTTGTTGCTGATCCGAGAAGGTGTGAGCCTAAGAAGTTTGGTGGTCGTGGTGCTCGTGCTAGGTTCCAGAAATCTTACCGTTAAAATTCCTATTTCAGTTTATGGTATCTGTTTTTATTGCTGCTGTTACTGTTTGAATTTAAGTATGGTTTTGGTTTAGGAATTGTTATGGATTTACTGCTATCTGAGAAAGTTTTGGATTTTGATAAACGTTATTGTAGCTGTTTCACATGGTAAAGGTTTTATGCTATGAAATATGAATGCAGTGAATTTTGCTTTTAATTGCATATGTAGAATTTATGTTATGCAATGTGGCCTACTTGTAGCTAAATTGATATTTTTGTTAATGAGGGAACTGGAGAAAAAGGCCATTCCCCTTTAGAAAACGTATAGGGAACATAATCCTCCAATATTGAAAATGTCGATATTCAATTAGTTTGTAGTGCTTCAAGTTCCCCAGAATCTCTTTATTCTTGTAAATTACATCATTTATGGATTAGTCTGGGATTAGAAGACCCTTAATTTGCCTTGAAATAAAGATTATAGTATTGGGATGAGACCTGAGTAGAGCAGAACAATATAGATGAACCATACAGCCTACCTTAAGTGAGTTTGGTATATGCCTGTTGATGAGCTACCATTTTATCAGTTTTCAGGTGAAGAAAGGGTTCCCTTTTTGGTATGACCTGTTTATACTATCCTAGTTGTATTGCGTTATGGATATAGAAGTGAAGCTTTGACAAGGAAGCAGGGCGTGTCTACTAACTTGTGTTAATATGCTTGAACTTGGGCTTACACTCAGTTGTCAAAAAATGAAATGTCAGTTATGCCGAATTCTAGGTGTCCTTTAGTTTCTTCTGACTGGAGTTTAATATCTATGCTAGTGTCTTGGACATTAGAATACAACGTCCTTGAAATTCTTTAGGATATGGGATTGTTTCTCACTTTTGATTTGAAGAAAAATAGGATGTAACTAGCCCATTACATAACAAGTTGCTCCACCGTCTCATTAGCATGAGTGAAAGTGCCCAATCGACACCACCATATTTGGTTCAGGTAAGTATTAAGTTCTTTTCCCTTTACCTAAAGCCTTTTCCATTTGTTTGCCTAGTGGCTCTTCCTCATTTCCTACCATACTTGGGCAGATTATTCTGTTTTATCATAATCAGTTCTAATTTGTATTTGTTCATCCAGCATATTACTTTGTGGAGTTAAAGGTGTTAGATCTCATTTTTTCCTGTAATTATGTGTTGAAACAAGTTAAATGAGTGTGCAGTCCTTTTTTGATGATAATGCTAGGAGGCTAGAAACTGAGATTTGTGCAGTTGCATAGTTCTTTCCTCATGGCTTACTGATGATTTTAACCCTGTAGGGAGTTTTGTTCAGTAATGCTTTTGTTTACTTTCACACAATCTTTCTTTTTGGTTATTACTTTGGCACACAATTTATCTAGTACACAAGTGATTCCTCTGCCAAATTCAGTCTCTTTGATGATCCTAGATTAAGTCTATAGCTATGAACTATCCATCTCAACTCATGTAAGTCCACTGGTGGCATTCAGAATTCCCATACTTCCATATTATGACTTCAGCTGTGCTTTTTTTTTTTGCCATAAAGTTCTACTGGCTTTTGGGTTTAGATACACAATAATGGAAATGGCCCATAGTTTTTGTTACCTTGAAAATTGTAGTCCAATCGTGCTGCCGGAAATACAGATTATTTGGAAACTGGACCATGACTTTTAACTTTGTTGTGAGATGCAAATACGCCTATAAATTCTGGATCCATTGTTTCTCTCCTTGATTGTTGTTAGTATCTTCCTCGAGTTAAGTTGGAGATCTTCCAGAGTTTTATTTGATCTCTTCTATGGGAGCTCCAACCAGGTTCTGTTACAAGTTACAACTATAGTAAAAAAGAATATGTAATGCAGTATGGCTGTTGATATGAGTATGTAATACTTTTCGATGCGTGAGAAGTCATATATGCAACGTATAAATGTATGCTATGTTTGAGTTTCTATTTTGTTTCTCTAATTTTGTTCAATTCTACAGTCTAGTGCTTAGCTGTATAAACAAATACCAGTATATTATATACTTTAAACTAATGGAAGTTTTATTTTATATACCCAATTTGTTTCATTAAGATTTGAAGAATGTTGTATTAATGTAATAATCACATGGAGTGTAATTCATGAAATTAAGTTCCATTATCTTGTTAGTGGCCCAATTCACCCTCTGTAAGTTAAATGAAAGCTAATCAAAATTAAATCTTAGAAAAGGGGTTCCTTGTCGTTCAAAACCTTATGCTCCTTATTTAAAAAACAAAATATACACAAAATTAAGTAATATTAGAAGAAGGTAGTATTATTACTCGTTACATTAACAGTGCGGACAGTTTCAGTATCTTTTCTTGCTAGCCATATCCTTTTTATAATTAGAGACAAAGAATCAAGATTTACTAGTTACAAATAGATTAATTAGAAGTACACTCTGGTGGTAAAATTTTTTATCTATTAGTATCTTGACAATATGAGTAGAACATGTGCTTTCTCCTTGCCCTTTTCTGATAACTTCATAAATCCTTCTCCATCAACAGGATCCAAACTTGAAGTACTGCTTCTCCTGTTACATATAATAGTTGCTTAAGTATTTTGTCGCTTTACACATCCTTCTAATTCTAGTTCTTTAAATAAAATTTATTTTACACTAGATAAGTTGGGATAAATTTTATTTTTTATTTTAACGTAATTTTTGTTGATACTCCGGAATAGGGTTATACTGGATAAGCAATCTCGAGATTTTTTTTTTCTTTTTTTTTTTGGTTAAAAAGGTGCATAGTTGCATTGTTAATCATCAATCAAACAGGGACGGCATGACGTATTTTGGGGCCTAAAATCAAACTTTAATGAGGGACCTTAATGTTTTTAATTTTTTTTAATTATTTGAAGTTAATTTTTCTAGCATTTGTAGATGCAAAGTTAGTAGTAATTTTCCTATAATCAATTTTTCCTAATAAGTCTTTCTCAATTGACAATATAGCTAACTCATTTAATCTCTCTTGAGACATTGTTTATCTTACGTAAGATTTTATCAATTTTAATTTTGAAAACTTCTTTCCGCTGAAGCAACGGTAACATGAATTGTTAACATTATTCTATAAGCAATATAAGCATTTGGGAAAGAATCAAGTTTCTTTATTTGATTGAGTATCTCGATTAAACTATTATCTTCTCCTTGTACTATTTCTCTTAATACTTTCAACTCAGAAAATAAGTCTAAACCATCAATATCAGATTGCTTATTATGCTTTAAGAAAAATTCAAGATTAAGGCAATGCTTTCTTAAATTCCCATCATCTAGTGATCTTAGTTTTTTACTACTAAATAGAAAATCAAAAATATTTTCATACGCTTCAAATTGTTCAAATATATTTTCGAGATCTTTATTATTCAATAAAAAATTATCAAGAGCACCTTTTTGAGATTGTATTAGATTTTGAATTCTTCTTCTTTTCTTGAGTTTTTCATAACCAGATTCATACTTTTTATTTGACATACTTATCTTCTAATAAATAATCTAGAAATTCACTAAATAGCAAAATATTAAATTTTAGATGAGAAAATAATAAAAAGATAGAATGATAGCACATGGTTCAAGAACGGATAACTTGATATCAAAGTAAATTCCTGCTCGGGTATGCTTGTTGTAAGACTTGAATTATGAGAACAGAACGAACAAAAAATTACTCTACTTTTTTTGAATCAATACACGGAACTCTGACCCTCCTCAATAATGCTTGATCTTTGTCTATTGTAGAATGGAGGCTTGAATTGAAGAACAAAGTACAAAAATATAATATAGAATAGTGCACACGTTATTGTTTTCACTTTACTTGAGAAGGTTGTGACTTGTGATAGAAAAGTTAAAACTTTAAAGTAAAAGTTGTACTAGTTTATATACTACAACCAATAAAAATATATTCCTACCAAATTGATTATTTTCGAAGATATCCTCCTTAAAGTGGGCCTCTTTCTATACCCAAAGAGACTCTTTCTATTCCCAAAACATTAGTAATCTTGGTTACTACCATGTAATTGTACTTTTAGATTTTATTTTATTTTAAAAATAAATTACTATGAGTAATATAAATGAGCCCTCTCATTGGCATTCACTATCTCAAGCTTATGTTCTCTTTTTGTACAAACTTCCCACATATTGTTTCACATTATAATTTTTTTAAATTTTTTTTATTATATATATAAAACTTAGGTATATCAAAAAATGGGGGCCCCATAAATGCAGGGCCTAAAGTGGTTGCTTTACCTGCTTTATGGACGGGCCGCCCCTGCAAGCAAAAAGCCCCTTAGGGCTAACAAAAGTGTTGTTTGTAGGTGGGTAAGAGATACTCCCATTGACCATTGATTTACTATTACTATTACAGTCAAAAATATTTCTTTCAAACAAAGTTCCTGTGATGTTTGCCCAAAACACATTGTTGACGAACACCGGAGGAACTAGTGTTACTGAAACTTCTTCAAGAAAAGTCCTTCTTGTCCCTTCCTTTGCTAGCAAGTCAGCTACTTTGTTGGCCTCCTTGTACGTGTGTTTCACCACTATGTTGCCTAGTCTTTGGACGATTTACCTGCATTCAGAAATGATCGAGTAAAAAATGAGGTTTCCATTAGTTAGTGTCACACCTCCTTTTGGCGCGCCCCCTACCCCGGGAGGTAGATGCGCGAGGGAGTTTTTCCAATTTAAGTGACAATGTTTGAAACGGGATTATTTTATTTATTTCAGAGTCGCCACTTGGAATAAATGAAGGTGTCCCAAGTCACCGATTTATTTAAATCCCGAATCGAGGAAATTTCGACTTTCCAAATGAAGTCTGCGAACCAGAAATTCTAAGTAAGGAATTCTGTTGACCCGAGGGAAGGTGTTAGGCACCCCCGGATCCCGTGGTTCTAGCACGGTCGCTTCAATTATTATAAATGGCTAAAAATTCCTGATTTTATACATGCTTATAAATTATATACTCTAGTTAAACTTTAAAAACCGCTTATTAATTTGAAACCATACCCAAAGAAAGACTAATTACAACATAGACTCGGACTTTTGACAGATAGATGAATATCTAAAAAAAAAAAGGTATCCGGATTATTTATTTGAAACTATGCCGAGTAAAACCATTGTAAAACTAAACAAAAAAAAGGATCAATTTACTTAATAGTGTATCCCTTAAAAGTATTTCCAATTAAAGAATCATACCAAATGATATATTATTTCCTAGCTTTTTGATTTATGGCCGGGGATTGAATGATAAGATATAAACTGACGGAAAATTGATCAAAATATGCGAAATAGAAATAATTCACCTTGATCCAATTATTAAAAGTAAGATTGTTTACTATCCTTAATCCGATGTTAATTAGCGAAAGCAAGACAATGCGATTAAAATCGATCTAACATTGGCATCTAAAACCCAGGCTAACTTATCTTGTCTTAAACGCACATGATTCCAATTAGCATATTTACTAGTGAAATATTTAAACTATGAAGATATTAATGATCCTAGTGAATTAGTGTTACCATAGTGACAAAGGCGATTCATTATTGTTATTATCAACCTAGAATCAAATCTGAAGAATTACACAATCTAGTTGTATTCAATTGACTCAATTAAAACAAATTATTACTTATGCCTAAATAATTATGAATTAATACGACAATGAACATTTATCTACCAATATATAAACCAATCATCCGCATTTGAGTTTCTGATTTTTGCATACCTATGCTTGAAATACATCATGAATTCTACACTAAGATGAGTCAACCTTACTAAATAAATGAAGCCTATAAAATCAGAAAGAAAAATCTAATGAATTTAACAATCCAATTTGAATAAACAGTCCAAATTATTAACAACAGTTCTTAATTATACAATCTATATGCTTGTCGTTCATGTAATATCGATAAAGGTTAATCAAATAACTAAAAAAAAACTAATTCACCACTAGCTATGCTAAACAGAATGCATTTCAATATATGGATCTGGTAGAAAACATTTCTATTTCAACTCCAATTCATAATTACATCAAGGTTGAATTCATAAATGGTACCTGGAAAGGAGATTAAAGAGGAGTAAGGTGCAGCAGTGACAGCAAACAGCAGTATAACAACAGCAATATCAGTACACCAACAAATGCCCAGATTCAAGACCAACAAACAAAACACCAGCAGCAATGGAACAAGTAATATGGCCGAAAAACAAGTTCCAAATTCCAAAGTATGAACTCAACCAATCCAAAACTTGATTACCAACAGAAAACAGGAAGAACTAGAAGTTATGAGACAATATCTTCCTGATTCTCAAACACTCGAAGATCTAGAGTTTAAACAAACAGTGTTTCTGCTTTTTCTAGTGTTTTCCAAAAATCTTAAGCTCTCTCTGTATCTGTTTTTAAACTGCCAGAACTCTCTCTTGCTCTTAATGTGTGTGTATCTCTGTTTGCCAGTGGGTATCTCTGTATTCTCAAATGTGTTTCTAGTGTTCTGCCCCTGTTCTCAATGTGTATGTATTCCAGTCAGTCCCTCTCTGTTTTCTATCTCTTTTTATAGCCTAGAGATCCAAACCCCAGCCCTTCATTTTTAATTGTTTTAATCACTGTCCAGCCAGGCTATTCCTTCTGTTAAACCACTAAATCCTGTCTAAGTATGGGAATTTTCTGTTTTTAAATCCTTTAGTGCAGCAACTGTGTGGCACACCTGCTGTCCAGCAGGTTCCACTACTAAAACATGTGCATAGCATCCTCAGATTTCTATCTTTAACTAAACAACTATATCCTATTAGTTTCTTTAACAATTACAACTACAACAAAAAACTAATGAACCAGCAGTGGAATTACAGATAGTTAACAATTATAATCCAACAAGCTACAAACCAATCTGTTTACAATTCAAACACAAACGATTTAAGGATTCAATAGGGAATTAATCATATCAAGCGAGTCTTAGTCAAGGTTCAAACCAACAAGGAATTCAAAACTCAATCTAATCAGTGGTTTATTTGGTCCGATGAAATCAAAAGGGGATATGAAACTAACCAATTGATGACATTCGATTAAACGATTCACGACATGTATAATCGATAGCCAAATAATCGACAAAACAGTGATTCAAACAATCTCGGCCAAAGAACAAAAATACAAAACTAATTATTCGACGACTCTAAATCAAAGCGAATATGCATTCGACAACATACACAATCAAATAAACAACACAGAAAAATAATTGACCAAATAAAGGGTCTTTGAGAAGAAGTGACAACAGGGACGGCCAAAAAAATGAGAAGAATTCAATCAAATACACAAAACAAACAAATACCTAATGGAAATAAACAGGAAAAGGAAATTACCTCAAAAGAAATCGAAAGTTGGACGGACCCGGCTCCAAAGGATTCGAATTTTTGCACCTTTTGAAGTAAACGGACTTTAATTGAAGTGTTTTTCAAACGAAAAACACTCCAATTAAAGTCTATTGACTTCAATTACTTTTAATTCGAACGAAATCCCTAGTTTTCAAATTCTAGGGTTCTTGGACTCGGTTTTGGGTCTTGACTAGTTTCGGCAGGATTCGAACAAAACCAAAGGTGGTTTGGGAGTGAGGGTGGTCTGGAGGTGCTAGGGGTGAGATTTTGGGGCGGTTTGGCATAGGTTTGGTTTTAGCTCGAATCTTCAAATGAAGATTCGAGAAGATAGGGAATGATTCGAGGGAAACGGTTTGTGGATTTGGACTCGGGATGCTTGGAAGATCATTTGGTGTTAAGATGGAGAAGTTTGGCCTACCGGAACCGCCGTGAGGCGATTTCCGGTAGGCGGAGTGCGGCGGGGGACGGTGGGGCTCGTTTGCCTCGTCTCTGATAGAGACGATGATGGGGGTATTTGGATCGGGGGGCTGGGGTATAAGATTAAACTTATATACGAGGTATGAGATGGGATCCTGGCCGTTGGATCAATTAAGTTTGATGGCCAGGATTTCTTACCAGGTATCAAACGGTGTCGTCTCAATTAAATGAGACTGGGTCGGTCTCAAAGGCGAACGGGTCGGGCGAAATTGTAAGCTTGAGGCCGTTGGATCTAATCAAATGGATGGTTGTGATTTGAGAACCCACACGACGTCGTTTGGTTTGATCTCTGAGATGAATTGGTCTGGACCGTGCACAAGGCTAATTGGATTGGGCCTGTGATAGCTTGGGCTGATGGAAAACTGTGGCCTGGTCCAAGTTTATTCCTTATTCCTTTTATTATTATTATTTTTTTAATTTTAGCTCCTAATTAAAACAAAAAATGCTAACAAAAAATCAAATAAAAATCAAAAAGTGCTAATTAAGTTACACTAAATATTATCCTACTCAATTTAAACATCAATTAAATAAATCACACGATTTTGATATTAAACACTAAAAACGCAAAAATACATATTTTTTTGTAATTTTCTATTTTTGTAAAATAAACTTGATTACTTTTAACGAATCATAAATGAGAATGTGACATATATTTTTTTTTGTATATTTTTTTTTTCATCAATTAAACAAATAAACATGGGCACACAAAAATGCAAACAAAAAATAAAAAAATAACATAAAGTCCATATGTATTGCAAACAGCGCAAAACTCTTTTATTTTGAATTTTTGGGAGTAATTCGTGTGAGGCAAAAATCACGTGCTCACAGCTGGCCCTCTTTGTGTGAAAACATGAAGAGTTTTCGTGCAAAGATAAATGAGCAAATACGAGCGATTTTTGCCCGTTTGAATACTCCGTGGGAAGCATTTTGAAAGAGTTTGACCGAGCCTTTGCTTCGGAGGCCTCCTACACATCCTGGGCTAAACAGGAATCAGGTCAATGCAGTTCGGGAAGTTTTGGTAGCTGGGACTACCGTGGACTGACACTTTGCTGTTACTGTTGCTATTGTTGCTGCTGTCGCTGCTTAACTGCTTACTGACCTCCTTATTACACCGAAAGAGAAATTAAAGCTAAACTAGCTATGCTATCAAACTATGAGTTACAAGATTCCTATCTATGATTCTCTTGAAAACTTGATCTTGAATCTTAGCTGATTTGCTGTAGACCTCGATCTGAATCTTGATGCTCAACAAACTGTACGTTCTTGTTTATTTTCTGTAACATTGAGTGAAACAGAGTCGGCGGAGCTTGTTGCTTCAATTAACTTCTGAGTAATCCGCGCCTTTGTTTACTCCAACATTTGAAATCTTTTCTTTTGGTTCTTTTCTTCTTTTCTCACTCTGGATTGATGTCCCATTCGTAGGTTATCTCGATCCTTGCACCCCGAGGTCAAACCTATTTAGACAACAAAACAAACAAACGAACGAAAATTTTCTGCCCCAGTTTTGCTAGGAAAATTTCGTGAGTTAGTTGTGACACAGAAAGTGATTAAAAAGACTCTTTGGTATTGGGTAAGAAAATCACGGTTTCACAAATAAATGTTCCACGGCTTTCTGGCCGGGATTTTGAAGAAGAGTTTCACGACTTTCTAGCCGGAATTCAAACAATGTCTAACGGTTTTTGGCCACAAGACCCTCGATTTTTTGGCCGGGGTTAAAATAAATGGCTCCGCAGTTTTCTGACTGGGAACGGTTTTTTGGCCGTCAGACCCTCGGTTTTTTGGCCGGGGTAAAAGTAAATGGCTCCGCAGTTTTTTGACTGGGGAGATCCTCGGTTTTCTGACCGGGGATAAAAGTTTCACGGCTTTCTGGCCGGAATTCAAACAATGTCTAACGGCTTTTGGCCGTCAGACCCTCGGTTTTTTGGCCGGGGTAAAAGTAAATGACTCCGCAGTTTTCTGACTGGGAGATCCTCGGTTTTCTGACCGGGGATAAAAGTTTCACGGCTTTCTGGCCGGAATTCAAACAATGTCTAACAGTTTTTTGGCTGTCAGACCCTCGGTTTTTTGGCCGGGGTAAAAGTAAATGACTCCGCAATTTTCTGACTGGGAGATCCTCGGTTTTCTGACCGGGGATAAAAGTTTTACGGCTTTCTGGCCGAAATTCAAACAATGTCTAGCGGTTTTTTGGCCGCAAGACCTTCGATTTTTTGGCCGGGGTAAAAGTAAATGGCTCCGCAGTTTTCTGACTGGGAGATCCTCGGTTTTTGACCGGGATAAAAGTTTCACGGCTTTCGGCCGGAATTCAAACAATATCTAACGGTTTTTGGCCGTCGGTTCCTCGGTTTTTGGCCGGGGTAAAAGTAAATGGCTCGCAGTTTTCGACCGGGAGATCCTCGGTTTTCTGACCAGGGATAAAAGTTTCACGGCTTTCTAGCCGGAATTCAAACAATGTCTAGCGGTTTTTTGGCCGCAAGACCCTCAGTTTTTGGCCGGGGTAAAGGTAAATGGCTCCGCAGTTTTCTGACTGGGAGATCCTCGGTTTTTTGGCCGAGGTAAAAGTAAATGGCTCCGCAGTTTTCTGACTGGGAGATCCTCGGTTTTCTGACCGGGGATAAGAGTTTCACGGCTTTCTGGCCGGAATGACCCTCGGTTTTTCTGACCGGGGTCCAAACATATATTGGACTGATATGATTTGATTCTCTTTTTTGGAGTTTTCATTTTCTTTTCTTTTATTCTTTTTTTTGGGCCTTCTTTTAGGCTTTCTTTTTAACCACCAACAAATGCATAAGATAAAGCTCTAAAAAGAAACTTCCCCTTTTATGTGTTCCAAAGCCATTTCAATGCTTGCGTACTTCACTTCTTTGAGTTGTACCTTCTTCTTGCATAATTAAACAGACCTGCTTTCAACAAAGAACATTTTGTCAGTTGAAAAAGTGGTTGACTTTGCGGCCTTGATTATCTTCATTGCTTGATCGTTTTCCCATTTCCATTGAGAAGTTCGCTACCAATTGTCTTTGGGGTGACTTCCTTTCAAACTGACCGGGTTCATTCCGGAATTCCACGAGGATTTTCCGTGTGGGTTCTATCCTTCGGCCTTATTCCGTCTCTTCTAAAACCTTGGCCTTTGATTTCCATTTCCTTTCTAAACTCTATTTCTTTGGAAACAATCGATCATTACAATCCAATCATGGATTGTATCAATACACTACTGAGGCTGTTTTTCTTTTCTTCTTTACCAGGCGGAGTCCTGTAAAACCGATCCTGTCGCCTTCCTTTGTAATAGATTCAGAATTAGAATTAAACCGAAAGGGATTCAAAGAAAAAAGAATGAACAAAGAATGGAAAAACGTATCAAAGATAAAGGAGTCCCTTTCGGGGGAAAAGAAGGACTTATCTGAGGTATATGCCGACTTTAACCAACATGACATGCTTCTCGGACTAGACGCTTGAGAGTCACAAACTCCCATTTTATTATGAACCACAACGGGTCTATGTTTCCGAGATAAGGAGCCGTGCCAGGACTTCTTGTGGTGAAAACCTTTTCGGTTGACAACGCCCTTTTGCGGGTTTTCGCCAATCGACCTCTCTCATTTCTCTTCTTACCATCGCCAGATAGCACTCTTTGCGAGTTTTTACCAACATGCTCTCTCATTTTGTATTTCACTATTTCCATCGTCTTATGGTGCCCGAAGGTTTTCACCAATAAGACTCTCTCATTTTATTTCTTTTCATTCCAGGAACTTCGGACCGCGACAATGATGTTTTCACAGCTTCCATCGATCTTGAAGGACTTGTACTCGGTTTGGGTAACAAGAATTGTGGACAAAATTACAACTTTGGAATCATCTTGACGGATCTTAAACCGAATCAACAATATCATCTGCCCCAGTTTCATTTTTTGGGGAAACTGGGATTTTGGTTTGGTGTGACTGAACCTCAGGGAGAGGTTGCCTACGTATCCTTTCGGAATCAAGTCAGAACGTAGTTCAGGAACTTTGTTTTGTTTTGTTTTGTTTGGTTTTTGGTTTATCTTTTTTTTTTTTGATTTGGATTCCAAAGAGGGTAGCCAAAGAAAGGTAACCGTCTCAAAGGGTTTACAAAGGGGTTGGTAGTGTTTGGGTAGTGGGAATAAAAGCCTTCAATCATTTCGACTCGTGAGGACATCATTGAAGCAAATTCAGACATAATACCTTTTCACAGCATCTGCATTCACAGCTGTTTCAGGATCTTTTCCTTCCATGTCTCCCAAGTATAACGCTCCTCTCGGCAATATCTTCCTGATGATGTATGGTCCCTTCCAATTGGAGCAAATTTTCCTTTCGCTTCTTGGTGACGTGGAAGAATGCGTCTTAAAACCAACTGACCTACTTCGAAATTTCTCGGTCGTACTTTCTTGTTGTAAGCACGAGCCATTCTTTGTTGGTACAGTTGTCCGTGACAGACTGCAACCATTCGCTTTTCATCGATCAAAGTTAATTGCTCCAAACGAGTCTTAACCCACTCGCTATCTTCAATCTCTGCTTCAACAATCGTACGAAGTGAAGGAATTTCTACCTCTGCCGGTATCACGGCCTCGGTCCCATAGACCAGCAGGTATGGAGTCGCTCCTACCGATGTGCGTACTGTAGTACGGTATCCCAGTAAAGCGAACGGTAATTGTTCATGCCATTGTCTAGAACTTTGGATTGTCTTTCTCAAAATCTTCTTAATGTTTTTGTTCGCTGCTTCCACGACACCATTTGCTTTGGGTCGATAAGGGGTGGAGTTCCTATGCGTTATTTTGAATTGCTCACATATTTCCTCCATCAAACGACTATTCAAATTCGCAGCATTGTCCGTGATGATAATTGCAGGTATACCAAAACGACAGATAAGATTTGAGTGTACGAAATCCACCACAACTTTCTTAGTGAATAATTTGAGAGTGACGGCTTCGACCCATTTTGTGAAGTAATCGATAGCCACCGGTATGAATCGGTGCCCATTCGAAGCTTTCGGCTCAATCGGGCCGATGACATCCATTCCCCAAGCGACAAATGGCCACGGCGCTAACATCGGATGCAACTCAGTTGGAGGTGCGTGAATCAGATCTCCATGTACCTAACATTGATGGCATTTTCGGACAAAACCGAAACAATCTTTCTCCATGGTCATCCAATAATAACCTGCTCGAAGGATTTTCTTGGCTAAGACATACCCATTCATATGAGTTCCGCATACTCCTGCATGTACTTCGTGCATGATTCTTCCTGCTTCTTCGACATCAACACACCTTAAGAGGTTAAGATCGGGGGTTCTTTTATACATGACCTCGCCGCTCAAAAAGAAACCACCTGCATGTCGCCTAATGGTCCTCTTTTGATCTCCAGTAGCATGTTCGGGGTATTCTTGCGTTTTCAAAAATCTCCTGCAATCATAGTACCATGGTTTGACGCTTGTTCCCTCTTCGATTGCATTGCAATAACCGTGGCTTTCCCGGATTTGGATTTCCAAGGGATTGACATGGGCGTTGCCCGGATAAGGTAGCATTGAAGCTAAAGTGGCAAGTGCGTCGGCTAGTTCATTGTGACATCGTGGGATATACCTGAACTCTATCGATGCAAATCGCTTGCCAAGAATATTCACGTGCTGTCGGTAAGGGAGGAGTTTAACGTCATGAGTTTCCCATTCACCTTGAGATTGTTTGATAATTAGATCTGAATCTCCCATGATCAACAAATCTTCGACGCCTTGATCAATCGCCATGTTCATACCCATGATACAAGCTTCATACTCAGCCGTATTGTTCGTGCAAAAGAAATGAAGCCTAGCCGTGGCTGGGTAATGCTGACCAGCAGGAGAGATCAAGATTGCCCCAATCCCTACACCTTTAGCGTTTACCGCCCCATCGAAAAACATTTTCCAAGCATGACTGTCCTCTGCAACAACTTCTGTCGTATTTACCTCATCGTTAGGAAAGTAGGTATTCAATGGTTGATACTCCTCGTCGATCGGGTTCTCAGCCAAATGGTCTACTAATGCTTGAGCTTTCATTGCCGTGCGAGTGACATAGACTATGTCAAACTCCGTGAGCAGGATCTGCCATTTTGCCAATCTTCCGGTAGGCATTGGTTTCTGGAATATATACTTCAAAGGATCCAACCGAGTAATGAGGTGAGTCGTATGGGCTTGGAGGTAGTGTCTCAATTTCGGAGCGACCCAAGTTAAAGCACAACACGTTCTTTCCAGCAAAGTGTACTTGACCTCATAGCTAGTGAATTTCTTGCTCATGTAGTAAATCGCCTGCTCTTTCTTCTCTGTCGCATCACGTTGTCCGAGGACACAACCAAAAGAGTTTTCCAAGACTGTTAAATACAAGAAAAGAGGTCTCCCCGGCTCTGGCGGGACCAAGACCGGAGGGTTTGACAAATATTTTTTGATTTTGTCAAAAGCTTCTTGACATTCTGTTGTCCATTTGATTGCAGCATCTTTCTTCAACAACTTGAATATGGGTTCACATGTGGAAGTCAACTGAGCGATGAACCTACTGATGTAGTTCAGTCGGCCTAGAAGACTCATTACATCTTTCTTTGTTCTGGGAGGAGGTAAATCCCGAATGGATTTTATCTTTGTGGGATCTAATTCAATACCTCTTCTACTGACTATGAAACCCAAAAGTTTACCTGACGGGACTCCAAAAGCACATTTGGCTGGATTCAACTTCAAATCGTACTTCCTCAACCTATCAAAGAATTTCTTCAAGTCTCGCACATGATCGCCCTGAGTTCTGGATTTGATGATCACATCGTCCACGTACACCTCTATTTCCTGATGCATCATGTCGTGGAAAATGGCAGTCATAACTCTCATGTACGCTGCTCCTGCATTTTTCAAACCGAATGGAATGACTCGGTAACAGTAAGTCCCCCAAGGTGTGGTAAAAGCAGTCTTCTCGGCGTCCTCTTCGTCCATCAACACTTGATGATATCCCGCGTAACAATCCACAAAAGATTGTATTTCATGCTTGGCACAATTATCAACAAGGATGTGGATGTTCGGTAAGGGAAAGTTATCTTTAGGACTTGTTTTATTCAGATCTCGGTAGTCAACGCATACTCGAGTTTTTCCGTCCTTCTTTGGCACAGGCACAACATTAGCCAACCACGTGGTGTATTGTACCACTCGAATTACCCCTGTTTTCAACTGCTTAGTGATTTCTTCTTTGATTTTATCACCGATGTCAGTCTTGAACTTTCTTTGCTTCTGTTGCACTGGGCGACAGTCAGGGTAGATTGGTAACTTGTGCACCACTAGATCAGCTCCTAATCCTGGCATGTCGTCGTAAGACCAAGCAAACACGTCTTTAAATTCAAACAAGATTTGGATTATTGCATCTCGTGTTTTCTCATCTGTGTGGATGCTTATCTTGGTCTCTCGGACCTCTTCATCAGTTCCCAAATTAACCGGTTCGGTGTCATTCAAGTTTGGCTTAGGTTTATTCTCGAAGTGTTCCAATTCTCGATTTATTTCCCTAAAAGCCTCGTCTTCATCGTATTCCGGTTCTTGGTTCATTATTTCCAGGTTAGGTGGCGTGTTCGAATTTGAGCATGAGTTCCGCAAGCATGTCATGTTGTTTAAAGCCGCATTATTAGGACTGAAAAGGAAGAATAAATATCAAAATTAGAAAGAGTGCAAAAATGAGGAAATATTTATTTTATTTTCTTGGAATTTTCCGAAAACAAACAAAATTACATTGGGGAAACCAAAAAATACAAGAAAACAAAGAAAAACATCCAAGCTACGTCCTAAAGTAACTTGTGATGAAGGAAAAACAACAGGACAAATCTACCAGAACTCCCGCCTGATTGGGAAGGGTGTGGCTTTCCAATTTTACAATTTAGCTTTAGGGCCCACATACAGCACCTCAGCGGTGCTTATTCCTTCTCCCGATTGGACCATATTAACATCATAGAGCATTTGCCTCATGGCCCCACATATTTCTTCAATTTCCTCCGCTGTGAAGACCTCGTCTTCTTCTTCTTCACTGTACCTTGGTTGGACAAAAGTTTGGTATAGATGTGGCAATGGTTGCGGCAGAACCCATCCTTTCTCCTTTCTCTTGTTGGCCCATGTCTCATCTTCAGGGGTTGGGCGAAAGCCTACTCCGAAGAACTTTTCAGCTACGGGTAAAGTTATCAGCTTCGGCACTCCATGTAGGGACTTTCCCAAACCTTTTCCCGGCTGGAAGCTATGTTTAATCATTTCTTTTGCCACCATGATGGAGGCATTAGACAAGAAAGGTTGGGGGAGAGGGTTCCCTTCTTCATGTTGATCTGCCAACACAATCTCGAAAGCTTGATAGACAATGTTTTCGCTTCCCGCTTCCGCTTCTAAGCAAGGGATGGACGGATCTCGATAAATTGATTGCTCGTCTTCCCCGTGGACCACGATCTCTTGTCCCTTGTGTTCGAATTTTAACATCTGATGGAGGGTAGAGGGCACGGCTCCGGCCGCATGAATCCATGGTCTCCCCAGAAGAAAGTTGTAAGAAGTGTCTATATCCAAAACTTGGAATGTCACTTCGAAGTCCACCGGGCCGATGGTCATAATTACATCAATCGCTCCGACAATATCTCTTTTCACACCATCAAAAGCTCGCACACATATGTTGTTAGGCCGAATCCTTTCAGCTCCGATTCCTATGCGGCCTAGAGTGGAAAGCGGGCATATGTCTACCCCCCAACCCCTATCAACCATGACCCTCTTCATATAGTAGCCTTCACATTTGACAGTCAAATGCAAAGCTTTGTTGTGGGCGGAACCCTCCAAAGGCAAATCAGCTTTACTGAAAGAAATCTGATTGATCGCGAAGAATCTCTCTGTCATTCTTTCAAGTTGTTCGGATGAAGTCTCAATAGGCACATACGCCTCATTCAAGGCTTTTAGCAAAACCTTCTGATGTTCAGTAGACTTCATTAGAAGGGACAACATCGACACCTGCTCTGGGCATTTGCGCAGTTGGTCTATCACCTCATAGTCAGGCATTTGCATCTTTTGAAAAAAAACCTCTGCCTCTTCAGCACTTACAGGTTTCTTTGACGGGAAACGCCTTTGTGTGGCGTTATTTACCTTTTGCGTGTTTAAGTACTTCTGCCCCAGGACGCTCTCAGATGAATTTCCTGCAACCTCTTTCCCTTTGCCCGTAACAAGTGTTCGTTGGTAGCTCTAGGGTACTGCAGACGGATCTGTCATTGGTTTTTGTTGCACGCGTGCAATAACCACGGGTTCGTCTGGTTTTCGGGCCACATAAGTTCCCTTTGGCACATACATTGATGTTTCCTTCTTTAAGTGGAACTTCTTGGGGGCACCTATTGACAATGGTTTTTCCACTCGACCTCGTGGGAGGTAAAGGACTCCGCTCTTCTGAGACGATGCTTTCAATTCAATCGTCTTTTCGGATCTAGTCTCAAGAACTTCAACCTTTTTCCCCATTTTCTCTTGTTTCGGGGTAGCCTCGGGCCGCTTCTCTATGTTGGCGATGGCGATTATTGCTTTCAAAGCTGGGTCAAATTCCTTGTCGTCACAAATCATTCCAATCACTGGCCCATTGTTGTGGGCTGGTAATGGGTTGTTTGTCACATTTGGGATGTCTTCATCTGCGAAGACAATCCTCCCTTGATTGATCAATTCTTGCACTGCCTTCTTCAACGTCCAACAATTGTCAGTACTGTGTCCTTCAACACCCGAATGATATGCACATTATATTCCCCTCTGGTAGGCAGGAGAGTCTGGATTCTGCCTGTTCTGCGGAACGGGCTGCAGTAGGTTTTCTTGCCCGAGTTTTGGGAAAAGAGTGGAATACGGCTCCCCAATCGGTGTAAAGCTCATTTTGGGTTGCTCACGGTGGCGGGTGTTATTTGGCCGTGGATTATACTGGTTTGGGTAAGGAGGTTGGCTTCTCTGGAATGGAGGTGGATTCCTGTTGGCTGGTGGCTGTGGCCGTGCCAGAGGTTGAATGTTCATGACTGCATAGGGTGGAGGCGGAGGAGCATAGGCCATGCTGTGAGGTGGATAGTAATGCTGGGGGGCCCTGTCGGAGAATACCTGTCTTGAGGTTCGATATCTCCTGTCTTCTAGTGCCGCCATGGCAGTTTCCTCCTTCTTCTTGCTTCTGGACATCTCTCCAGACCCGCCTTGGATGGCTTGGGAAGTTGCCCGAATGGCCGCTTGACTCAAAATTCGCCCCGTTTTCAAGCCATTTTCTACCATTTCTCCGATCTTGATTGCTTCGGCGAAAGGTTTTCCCATCGCCGACATCATATTTTGAAAGTAGTCTGGCTCTTGAGCTTGGAGAAAAGTCGTGACCATTTCAATTTCATCCATAGGGGGTTTCACCCTGGATGCTTGCTCTCGCCATTTGATGGCATATTCTCTGAAGCTTTCTGAGGGCTTCTTCTTTAAGTTCGATAGAGAATTCCTGTCTGGCGCAATATCGATGTTGTATTGGAACTGTTTCACAAAATCTCTGGCCAGATCATCCCAGATGTGCCATCGAGATATGTCTTGATCCATATACCATTCTGATGCTATTCCGACCAAACTTTCTCCGAAGTACGCCATCAACAATTCTTCCTTGCCGCCGGCACCTCGCAATTGATTGCAGTATTTCTTCAGATGAGCAATGGGGTCGCCATGCCCGTCATACTTTTCAAACTTCGGTGTCTTAAAACCTGATGGCAAGTGGACGTGCGGGAACATGCATAGATCGGCGTAAGATACACTTTTCTGTCCACTTAGACCTTGCATGTTCTTCAGGCTTTATTCCAAACTCCTCATTCTTTTTGCCATCTCATCCTGCTCGGGGGCCTTTGGATTTTGGCTTGGTAGAAACTCATATCGAGGTGGTTGAGGATATATATTGGCTGCAACCTGGGTATGGTCCCGTGTAAGCGGTGGTGCTGGGAATGTAAAGGATGCAGAGTCGAAGAAAGGAGCATGTGCGGTGGGATGCGTTGTGACTCGAACTGGCAACTCAACCGACGTTCTTGCGGATGTATCATGTGGTGTCACCCGAGGATGGGAGGTGGAAGGTGATTCAGAGAGGGTTGTAGCATTAGAATACCCGAACAAAGTAGGCGGGTAATTGATGGGGGTATTGGAAATTCCGCTTGATATGAGAAGAATTTCCGGGAACCCAGGGATCAGACTCGGGGGCTCTTTCCCGTTGTTCCAATCGTCCAACATCTCGAGCATGCGGCAACGCAAAATTCTATTCTCCTCCAAAGTTGCCGACTCAGTAGCCGGGATGGTTGTCAAAGAGCTTTCTTCTGAAACGGGAATGGTTGCTAAGGGCATTTCTGAAGACGTGTTGGCACCTCTTTTTGACCTAGTGAAATAGGGATGAGTACTTTCAGGCTGCCGAACTTTTCCTTTGGACCTTGTGAAGTACGAATGTGGTGCCAGATTACCACAAAATCAACCACTTTTTACTAAAACCTGGAGTTTGGCAAACAAACGGTTAGTCTGAAACAACATAACAGATAAGTAATCTCATGTTGGGTGTGATGCACTTATACAAGTGATGATGTTGCTACATGTATTCGTTTGCGATGCGTCATTCCGGTTTGTATTTTCCTTCGCTTTCATCCTTTATCAATCTTCTTTTTCTTTTAACTTCTCCCCCCCCCCCCTTTTTTTTATTTTTTTTTTTTTTTAGTGATGGTCGAATCTTATGTGGATTGCCTACGTATCATGTCCCCGCATGAATCAGACCGGGCATAGTTCGGAAACATAAGATATGAATGAAATGTTCATGAATTTTATTTCAACAAACTTCAAACTTGAAACACTTGCAAAAGACAACAATGGAGAAAAACTTTTAAAAGGACAAACAGACTCTAAAATAACAGACTCTTCTAAGCATGTTCCAACGCCTCGAATCTTCGTGCCCGGGGGGCGTTGTTTGGCCTTGCTGTAGTTCTTGGTGTAAGATCTTTCTGTATACTCCCCAATTCTGCCATGACTTGGTGGACACATTCCATGATTGAAGAGAAAAGGGCAGGCCGAGGTACTTGTTCGCAAGTCAAACACTTCATAGTGATGTACTGTCCGGTTTCATTGATCCTGGTCCTGATCATGTCTTTTTCTCTGAGCAGCTGCCCTATGTGTCGGTTCTTTGCCCCTAAGACTTGAGCGTTACCGGAGATATGGTCGAAGAGCCTATCTATTTGTCTTTCCATCCGTGCCATCAAGTCGTGGCAACGGTCTCTATCTGCTTTGGCATCCCGGACTTGCCTGAGAGTTCGCTCTCTAAGAGCGGCATTTGCTTTTCTTAAATCAACAATGATTGCATCATAATCTTTTTCTACTAGTTGTAGACGGAGCACTTCTTGGTGGGCTGCTCTCTTCCACTTTGTCCGGACTGCAACTAAAGCCGCTTTTGCCTTCTCCAAGTCTTCTTGGTGTTCAAAGGCTTTCCTTTCCAAATCATTTATCAACATCTCATCACTCCGACTTCTCATTGACCTTTTTGCGGCCAATTGCATTTCTTGAATCTGAGTTCGGAGTGCTTCTCTTTCCTGCTCCCAACCGGCCCTTTCTCGATCAAAATCAGCCTGTTGTATATCCATGGCAACTTCCAAAATTCCCTTGTCTTCTTTTAAAGTGTTAATGCAAGATTGGAAATCTTGCGCTGTCTCATGTTTAGCCTCCCTTACTCGGGCTTCTACCTCTTTCTCCCAATCTACGACATACTTCACTGACCTTTCTGACCTCTGCTCTGGCATTGATTGGTTGTGGAACCATTCAAGATATGCGAGACTCACTTCTCCCCGTTCTCGATCGGCAACCATTTTGTTGATGTCGGAGAGTCGACTACCGAACCATACTTTCTGTGCATAAGTCTCCCTCGGGGTCTCCTCCGTCACAAATTCCCATGTAAACGATCGCATATCCTCAATTGGGGGCCTTTTCTGTTCTCTACCCAACTGCCGCATGACACGTAGCGGGGCGTATAGTTGGAAACCCCTGAAACCCATTAGTATGTAGAATGGGCGATATGTCGACATATGCATGATTTTGGCAGAAGGGAACCAATAATAATTCCAGGTAAGTTGATCTGCCCTTAAAGAGTTGAGAAGTTCTTGCCAAGTCCTCAAATCTTCTGGAAGGTTACAACGGGCGGCTCTGTTTGTATGACAACGAATATAATTCAGCCAATCCGTGTTGAAGTTTATCACATGTGGGTGATGATAGAGATGTTCTACAAACCACATTTGTAATAAGATATTGCAACCTTCAAAATAATCTTGTCCTTCTTGGCACCGAGTTAAGGCCCGGAAGATGTCTCCTAGGATCATCGGAAGAACAGTGTGTTCCTCGTTACTCTGTAGATATGAGACCACCGCAGCCAAACGGATTCTGATGCGTCCGCCACGTTCGGGAAAAACCATGGCTCCCAAAAAGGCGATCATAAAGGCATAAATCCTTAAGTCTCCCCAGGCGTCATAATTCAACTAGTTGACAAATTCAGTGTTTGAGAATTTCGCGAACCCATTCTTATCACCAAATATATCATAGAGATAATCCAGTGGCACCCAACCGTTCTCTAAACAACCCATGGAAACCCGCCAGAGACATAACTTTTTCAAGAAATTATTTACACCCATCTGCCTAGGAGCTGCAGGTCTCATCTTGTGCAAATCTCTTCCGAGTCCTGTGAGTCCGCCCAATTCTTCCAAAGTGGGTGTCATTTCGCAATCTCGGAATCTGAACACATTGCTTGTTGAGTCCCAAAAACTCACTAAAACTCTGATCACATTTTTGTCCGGTTTTATCATCATGATATCCGGAAGAAACTTGAGGTGCTTGTGAACTTGATTTCTTTCCCAAGCCGAGAAACTAGTCCACCATTTATAGAGCAGATCTGGGGTCTTGTCTTGGACCATGAACATGGGTGGCATTTCATCTCTTGCCCTTTTCTGGCCGATTCGTTGCGAGGAAGTCATGCTCATCCTAGAAAAGATAAAAAATGAACTTAACATTTTTTTTTTTCAAATTTTTTTTATTATTATTATATAAAAAACGAATCTTGTTAATACGGCCTTTCAGCACTTGAAGAAGATTTGAAGGTTGTATAACAGGATACCAGTGTGATGTCTATATTCCGTTTTGCGAAATTAGTCCTCCGGCGCCCCTTTTGAGGCGTTTGGCTATTTTTGCAAAATTTCCTAACTCTCGACTAAAACCAAAAAATCTTAATTCTAATATTTTATTATTTTTTTTCCTTTTTTTTAAAAAAATCAGTGTTAGTTGAGCCCGGTATGGGTTGCCTACGTATCTCATGTTTGGTGAGAATCAAACTTGCATAGTTCGAAAATAAAAGAACTAAATCATTTTAAGAAAAGAAAACAAACTATTTTTAAACAACATTTCTAAAACAAATTATTTTCAAAGGAACTAAGAAAATTTATTTGGAATTTTTTTTTTGCATTTTTTTTTCAAAATTATTTTCAAAGAAACTAAACTATTTTCGTAAAATTAAGAAAATTTATTTGGAATTTTTTTTGAATTTTTTTTCAAAATTTTTTTTTTAAAGAACTGACTATTTTCGTAAAATTAAGAAATTTATTTGGAATTTTTTGCATTTTTTTTTCAAAATTTATTTTTAAAGAACTAACTATTTTCGTAAAATTAAGAAAATTTATTTGGAATTTTTGCATTTTTTCAAAATTTATTTTCAAAGAACTAACTATTTTCCATAAAACTATTTTGACTCTATACCCTGACGTTTTCCACTTCTTCCTCTCTTTTTAACAAACCGGTCGGCATGTAAGATCGAAACAAATAAATGCACACAAAAAGATGCAACAAGTTGGTCTTTTGTTTCAGGTACACCTGTCCTAGACAGGCCCAACCCCTGTGTTGAGCCTCCTAAGTCAAATATGCACGTGATGCAAATAAACGTTCCTATCGGGGATCCGGCATAAGGTTTTGTTATTCTAAGTCATCATCCTGTTGGAAAAAGTGTCTATACTGGCTTTAACTCGAGCGGACAACTCGAGCCGAAGAGTGTCAGTGCACCGGTAGCATGGCTTTCCGGCTTAATTGACAAACTCTCCGCCTAAACATGTGTGACTACAAAATCCTTCACCGGGTGCCAAGCACCACGACTATCTTGAGAAAAACGGGCTATGTCCAGCAAATGCCCGGTATTATATTTCAAAAGACTCAGAAGAGAAAAAATGGGTATCGGCACAATTTATATACAATTCACAAAATATCAAAGCGGTAAAGCAACATTTAGCATATCAAATATAAACATGTAATAAAATCGGATAATAAATAAGCCAAATAAAATAACTATTCAAAGCTCGAATTCTTAAACCCTAAACCAGTGGTTCTGGGTTTGATTTTTTCCCAGCAGAGTCGCCAGAGCTGTCACACCTCCTTTTGGTGCGCCCCTACCCCGGGAGGTAGATGCGCGAGGGAGTTTTTCCAGTTTAAGTGACAATGTTCGAAACGAGATTATTTTATTTATTTCAGAGTCGCCACTTGGAATAAATTAAGGTGTCCCAAGTCACCGATTTATTTAAATCCCGAATCGAGGAAATTTCGACTTTCCAAATGAAGTCCGCGAACCAGAAATTCTAAGTAAGGAATTCTGTTGACCCGAGGGAAGGTGTTAGGCACCCCTGGATCCCGTGGTTCTAGCACGGTCGCTTCAATTATTATAAATGGCTAAAAATTCCTGATTTTATACATGCTTATAAATTATATACTCTAGTTAAACTTTAAAAACCGCTTATTAATTTGAAACCATACCCAAAGAAAGACTAATTACAATATAGACTCGGACTTTTGACAGATAGATGAATATCTAAAAAAAAAGGTATCCGGATTATTTATTTGAAACTATGCCGAGTAAAACTATTGTAAAACTAAACAAAAAAAATGATCAATTTACTTAATAGTGTATCCCTTAAAATTATTTCCAATTAAATAATCATACCAAATGATATATTATTTCCTAGCTTTTTGATTTATGGCCGGGGATTGAATGATAAGATATAAACTGACGGAAAATTGATCAAAATATGCGAAATAGAAATAATTCAACTTGATCCAATTATTAAAAGTAAGATTGTTTACTATCCTTAATCCGATGTTAATTAGCGAAAGCAAGACTATGCGATTAAAATCGATCTAACATTGGCATCTAAACCCCAGGCTAACTTATCTTGTCTTAAACGCACATGATTCCAATTAGCACATTTACTAGTGAAATATTTAAACTATGAAGATATTAATGATCCTAGTGAATTAGTGTTACCATAGTGACAAAGGCGATTCATTATTGTTATTATCAACCTAGAATCAAATCTGAAGAATTACACAATCTAGTTGTATTCAATTGACTCAATTAAAACAAATTATTAGTTATGCCTAAATAATTATGAATTAATATGGCAATGAACATTTATCTACCAATTTATAAACCAATCATCCGCATTTGAGTTTCTGATTTTTGCATACCTATGCTTGAAATACATCATGAATCCTACACTAAGATGAGTCAACCTTACTAAATAAATGAAGCCTATAAAATCAGAAAGAAAAATCTAATGAATTTAACAATCCAATTTGAATAAACAGTCCAAATTATTAACAACAGTCTTTAATTATACAATCTATATGCTTGTCGTTCATGTAATATCGATAAAGGTTAATCAAATAACTAAAAAAAAAACTAATTCACCACTAGCTATGCTAAACAGAATACATTTCAATATATTGATCTGGTAGAAAACATTTCTATTTCAACTCCAATTCATAATTACATCAAGGTTGAATTCATAAATGGTACCTGGAAAGGAGATTAAAGAGGAGTAAGGTGCAGCAGTGACAGCAAACAGCAGTATAACAACAGCAATATCAGTACACCAACAAATGCCCAGATTGAAGACCAACAAACAAAACACCAGCAGCAATGGAACAAGTAATATGGCCGAAAAACAAGTTCCAAATTCCAAAGTATGAACTCAACCAATCCAAAACTTGATTACCAACAGAAAACAGGAAGAACTAGAAGTTATGAGACAATATCTTCCTGATTCTCAAACATTCGAAGATCTAGAGTTTAAACAAACAGTGTTTCTGCTTTTTCCAGTGTTTTCCAAAAATCTTAAGCTCTCTCTGTATCTGTTTTTGAACTGCCAGAACTCTCTCTTGCTCTTAATGTGTGTGTATCTCTGTTTGCCAGTGGGTATCTCTGTATTCTCAAATGTGTTTCTAGTGTTCTGCCCCTGTTCTCAATGTGTATGTATTCCAGTCAGTCCCTCTCTGTTTTCTATCTCTTTTTATAGCCTAGAGATCCAAACCCCAGCCCTTCCTTTTTAATTGTTTTAATCACTGTCCAGCCAGGCTATTCCTTCTGTTAAACCACTAAATCTTGTCTAAGTATGGGACTTTTCTATTTTTAAATCCTTTAGTGCAGCAACTGTGTGGCACACCTACTGTCTAGCAGGTTCCACTACTAAAACATGTGCATAGCATCCTCAGATTTCTATCTTTAACTAAACAACTATATCCTATTAGTTTCTTTAACAGTTACAGCTACAACAAACAACTAATGAACCAACAGTGGAATTACAGATAGTTAACAATTATAATCCAACAGCTACAAACCAATCTGTTTACAATTCAAACACAAACGATTTAAGGATTCAATAAGGAATTAATCATATCAAGCGAGTCTTAGTCAATGTTCAAACCAACAAGGAATTCAAAACTCAATCTAATCAGTGGTTTATTTGGTCGGATGAAATCAAAAGGGGATATGAAACTAACCAATTGACGACATTCGATTAAACGATTCACGACATGTATAATCGATAGCCAAATAATCGACAAAACAGTGATTCAAACAATCTCGGCCAAAGAACAAAAATACAAAACTAATTATTCGACGACTCTAAATCAAGGCGAATATGCATTCGACAACATACACAATCAAATAAACAACACAGAAAAATAATTGACCAAATAAAGGGTCTTTGAGAAGAAGTGACAACAGGGACGGCCAAAAAAATGAGAAGAATTCAATCAAATACACAAAACAAACAAATACCTAATGGAAATAAACAGGAAAAGGAAATTACCTCAAAAGAAATCGAAGTTGGACGGACCCGGCTCCAAAGGATTCGAGTTTTTGCACCTTCTGAAGTAAACAGACTTTAATTGAAGTGTTTTTCAAATGAAAAACACTCCAATTAAAGTCTATTGACTTCAATTACTTTTAATTCGAACGAAATCCCTAGTTTTCGAATTCTAGGGTTCTTGGACTCGGTTTTGGGTCTTGACTAGTTCCGGCCGGATTCGAACAAAACCAAAAGTGGTTTGGGTGTGAGGGTGGTCTGGAGGTGCTAGGGTGAGATTTTGGGGCGGTTTGGCATAGGTTTGGTTTTAGCTCGAATCTTCAAACGAAGATTCGAGAAGATAGGGAATGATTTGAGGGAAACGGTTTGTGGATTTGGACTCGGGATGCTTGGAAGATCATTTGGTGTTAAGATGGAGAAGTTTGGCCTACCGGAACCGCCGTGAGGCGATTTCCGGTAGGCGGAGTGCGGCGGGGGACGGTGGGGCTCGTTTGCCTCGTCTCTGATAGAGACGATGATGGGGGTATTTGGATCGGGGGGCTGGGGTATAAGATTAAACTTATATACGAGGTATGAGATGGGATCCTGGCCGTTGGATCAATTAGGTTTGATGGCCAGGATTTCTTACCAGGTATCAAACGGCGTCGTCTCAATTAAATGAGACTGGGTCGGTCTCAAAGGCGAACGGGTCGGGCGAAATTGTAAGCTTGAGGCCGTTGGATCTAATCAAACGGATGGTTGTGATTTGAGAACCCACACGACGTCGTTTGGTTTGATCTCTGAGATGAATTGGTCTGGACCGTGCATAAGGCTAATTGGATTGGGCCTGTGATAGCTTGGGCTGATGGAAAACTGTGGCATGGTCCAAGTTTATTCCTTATTCCTTTTATTATTATTATTTTTTTTTTAATTTTAGCTCCTAATTAAAACAAAAAATGCTAACAAAAAATCAAATAAAAATCAAAAAGTGCTAATTAAGTTACACTAAATATTATCCCACTCAATTTAAACATCAATTAAATAAATCACACGATTTTGATATTAAACACTAAAAACGCAAAAATACATATTTTTTTGTAATTTTCTATTTTTGTAAAATAAACTTGATTACTTTTAACAAATCATAAATGAGAATGTGACATATATATATATATATATATATTTTTTTTTATATATATATATATATATATATATATATATTTTTTTTTTTTTCATTAATTAAACAAATAAACACGGGCACACAAAAATGCAAACAAAAAATAAAAAATAACATAAAGTCCATATGTATTGCAAACAGCGCAAAACTCTTTTATTTTGAATTTTTGGGAGTAATTCGTGTGAGGCAAAAATCACGTGCTCACAGTTAGCATTGTAATTACCTCTACTGAGTCAGTGTTTATTTCCAACGGTAATTTTTTTTTCTTCAGTAATTTGTAATCCTTTAAGAAGGGCTGCTAGTTCCGCTTGGGTGTTGGTTGTGTGTTGGACTGATCCTATGAAACCCAATATCCAGTTTCCTCCTGCATCTCTGAAACCCCCACCCAGTCCTCCCTTGCCTGGATTTCCTGTTGCTCTTCCATCACAGTTTAGCTTGAAAGAATTGAGTTTTGGTGGTTCCTAGTTTACCCATATTTTCACTTTGGTTTTGCTTTCTTTGCCCAATATTAAGGTGGCATATTCAATAGCCTTTGCTATTGGACATCTTGAATCAGCTCTGTCTTTTTTGTTGTTGAAGATGTTATTGTTCCTTGTTAATCATAGTTGCCAGAAGCAGAAGGGTATAAGCTCCTCCCAAGAGATAATATTGTTGTACTCTTTATTTCGTGTTGAAGTTTTTATGGAATCCCGCAAGAGAAAAAAAGGAAAACAAGTTGATGCTTTTCAACAAGATGTTATTGTAACGTCAATGTGTTCTCTTTTCTTCTTATCTCCTTTTATATTACATATTTGTATTTATATTTGATTGATTTGTATTTTTTGATTGTAGGACCAATTTGACCAATTTAAAAAGCAGCAAAAAGAAGGAGAAATTTCTTTAAATGATGATGATATCTTTGAAAAAGTACTCGGGGCCGAAAAAATGGATATCTTCGTGCGTATGGACCCGGAAAAAATATCAGTGAATATTTTGGTGGTAGACCAACAAAAGTACAACTTATAAAGCAACTAGAATTGACCAGAAAAGAGGCAAATGAGCGTGTGGAAGAAGTTAAAAGGGAAGCTAAGGAACAAGTTGAAGAAATCAAGAAAGATATGAATAATCAACTAGCAGAGATGAATAAACAATGGGAAAAAAAATTTCGAATGATACTTGCAGCACAAGGTCTTCAACAAAATGATACAGATCTAACGGTAAGTAAATTATTAGACTTTTAGTACTATCTTTTTATATTAGTAATTTAGTATATATGTGATTTTTTTTAGGTAATATTCATATTAAAAATAAAATTTAATTTTTCATATAAGAAAATACTTCTTTGAATCATTTAGTTATTTACTTTTTTTTCTATTGTTATTGCAGCCTGTGGAGGAGTTATAAAAGCATCAAGGTCGACGAGCACATGAATAATATTTTCCTCTTGTCAAAGTTTATTGATATGTTTCAAACGATGTTTTAATATTTGGAATGACATTGTTGAACCTTTGTTAATTTTGTTTATTAATTTATTGTGTTTATTACGTAATTGAAGATCTTATGCAACCGTTGCCTATGTATTTCACTGTTAAAATTTAATTGTATTTCTAAATAGGCTTTATATGAATTATTTGGCTAATAATGCTTTTGAAATTTTTTTAATTAGTAGAAATAAATTTAAAAATTTGTAGCTAAACATATATATTGCCATATAATAAAAATATAGCTATATATTTTTATTTCCATAGCAAAATGAAGAAAAATTATTGCTGCGATTTTATGCTTCATAGCAAAAGAGAATAGAATATTAGCTATGAATTTTTTAATTTGTAGCTAAACATATACCTCTACAATAGCCACGTATCAAGAACATGGCTATTCATTTTCACTTTCCGTAGCAAATAATCAAAATTATTTGCTATAGTTTTATATATTTATGACTAAAAGTATGGAATATTAGCTACAATATGAAAAAGGTTTATGGCAAATACTTCAATTCATAGCTATGGAGTTTTTAAATTGTAGCTAAACATAAATATTATTGCCACGAGACTAAGCTCTAGAAATAGCCACAAAATTTGAGTTTGCATAGCAAATAAATTAAATCTTTTGCTACAATACAACATTTCGTGGCTACAATATGAAGATAACTACAAATTTGTTCGTCGTGGCAAAAGAATAAAATCACTTGCTATAAGTGCTTCTGTTTGTAGCAAAAACCTTCTATCATCATCGCTACAACATAAAAAATTCCGTGGCAATAAGTATTAGTCCTTAGCCACGGATCATATAAAGTCTGTAGCTGACATTTAGCTACGCTACATTTTGCTACGAATGCTACGGAAAAAAAAATTTAGCTAAAGTGTTTTGCCACGAAAATTTTCATATTTAGCTACAGTGCTTTTCATAGCTATAGATGCGTAATGTTGTAGTGGGGATTGAACACATGGATAGTGGTGTTGATTTTCTTTTTGCATTTCAAAATGATGTCATTCAAGAAGGTATTTGCAAAATGGCAATCAAAGAAGATGTGTGCTGAGGTTTCAATTGCTTGATTACATTGCTGACACATGGGATTTGGTTGTACCCCCACTTGATGAAGGTATGCTCCAGTGGGAGCATTTCATGGAATGGTAGCCAAAAGAAGGATTGAATTTTTTTTGGAACTTTTAGCTTCCATATCCATGTGAAGCTGTGGGTCCTAATTTCTTCTTGGTATATGATTAAGTATGTTGATTTGGTGGAGTATAGACCATTAGATGTTTCACCCCATATCATTCTATCCTCCTTGGATGGGTTGGGTGGGATAAAGGTGTTGTGGATGGAGTTTTGGACATCTTGGGGGATGATAATAGAGATGGTAGATAGGTCCCACACCCCATTTTGGTGGACATTTGCAACTGTCTTTGACATGTCTTCTTTGGTCAGTGGACCTTGGATTAGGGATCTAATGGCTGTGAGGTTATTTATCTAGGGGTCGTAAAAAATTGACTCTTTTTCTAGTGTAAAGTATCCATTTTTTTCTTCTTTCATGCAAGTTTTCTATCCTTTGAGGATGCATTGCCATGTTAGGTACTTAGCCTTTTTTGGTGGTTTCCTCCAATTTAAAACTGTTGCGTGCGGATGACCCAATCGATGATGCCAAGTGATAATAGAGGAGTTGGGGGAGGCCACATGTGCTCTTGGTGAAGATGAACTTGGCCGCTCATACAGACCATCTCTACTCTGACCGCGTACCAACGGAGTCTGCAACACAAAAATGAAAAGGGAAAAATTCAATAGAATTTAGATTATCTTGACAGAAGTTTGAAACTGAAACCAAGTTTGTTTAATGATAGGAGCACAAAGAGTATTAGAGAGTTTGAAAGCATTATTTGATACATGTATTTGAGTTAAACCAGTGTGAGTTATGGGTATTTTGTTACTATCACCTATAGATACTTGCTCCATGCCATTGTATGCTTGCAAGTTGTGTGGTTCAGCAGTGATGTGATGAGATGCACTGGAGTCGAGAATCCAAGGATTTGGTGCTGTTTGCATGGCTGAAATGTAGTTGGCCTTGGCCTCATAATGATTATGAGATTTGGACCTACATACACTTGCAACGTGTCCTACTTTGTTGCATAATTGGCATCTAACACGTCCAGAGTTGGTGGTGTTTGAAGAGCGTGACTGCTGGTTGGTAGGAGCAGATCGATTGTTTTATCGCCACTGCTAGTTGTTGTTGCTGTTGTTGTTAGCGGTGCGCCTATTGTTTCGGTTAGTGGCATGAGCAGGCTTATTTTGTGAAGCATAAGCTACAGCGATTGAGCTAGCAGATTTCTTTGACTCTTCATGCCTCAAGAAAAGTTCAAGATCAAGGAGCTTTTCATAGAGTTCTTCATAGGAAATTGTAGACTAACGAGCCCGAATAGCCACTGAAATTTTACGAAACTCTGGACCAAGACCACTAAGAATCTTAACGATGAGTTCAGAGTTTGTGACCGGGGCACCAGCAGTCGAGAGTTCATCAGAAAGAGAGCGAATATTTTGTAGATATTCGGTGACTGGTTGGGAATCATTATTGAATCTCGCAAGACGATCACGAAGACTAAAGATTCTAGTTTGCAACTTGTTTGCATAGGCAGTGTGTAATGCATCCCATCCTTTCTTCGCAGTCTCAGCAGTTGCAACAATATTGGCAATTGTTGGATCAACAGATTCCATGAGTGCATTTTGAATTAGTTGATCTTGGCGGAACCAAAGAGCATATGTTGGGTTGACACTACTGACTGTGCCTGTTGTGTTAGTGCTGGATGGAGCAGGAGTAGGCCCATCTAAATGACCAAAGAGATCATGGTCGTGCATGAGCATGGAAAATTGTGCCTTCCATGTCGCAATTATGACTTCCAGTTTGTTTAATCGGAAGTTGGGATGCAGGATTGAACTGGACAATAGTCATGGTGGTGTTATTATCAGCATTGACTACGTTGGTGGTGTTGGCCATTTGTGGAGGGTGGGAGGGAAAAATAAAATAAGGATCTTACTCGTTAGAGTGTTACTTAGGATCTTGATACCATAAAAAGACTTGAAAGTAAAGACTTGAAACTGATGATCTTTATTAAGTCTTCAATGACGTTTAAGTACAAGAAGCAAATAACTAACTCCCTAAGCTAACTCCTCTGATGGAGGAGAACATAACAACTTAACAAAACTAACTCCCCTAAATAGGAGATTTATTGTAATCTAAAACTAGCAACTAAGTAGGAACTAAATCTTAACAACTCAACTAAATAAGAGGTAAAAGAGTAACTGCTACTGCTGCATATGTGCTAATAGTATCAAGAGCTTAAAGATCTTTGCCTCTGCTGTCAAAATAGTAAATTGGTGAAAGTACTCTATGGAAAAAATTACAGAATAATGCACTTCATAAGTTGATTTTGGAGTATTATTTCCCACTTACAAGTTTGCAAATAGGGAAAAATTCAAAATAGTTAGATTTACAAGTGGTCATTCAAAAATAGCCACAGTTTCAAAAGTAATCGAAATCTTGCCACTTTTCATGTAAAGATAAATTTGAACAAAATAATGTTCATAATATACTGGAGTTCCAGTATAATATACCGATTTAGTATAATATGCTGGAAGTTCTTACACATGTGCTCCATTCTCCAGTATATTATGCTGGAACTTTTCGCTTGTTGGAGTTCCGGTATAATATGTTGGAAGTTCATACACAAATGCACTAATCTCCGTATATTACGCTGGACCGGTTCATGTTGTAGCAAAATAGTGGCTATTTACGACTTTGCAAACGCTGACTATGTTTGAATGACCAATCCGAAAACTAGCTAGCCCCTGCTATTTTATGTAGCCAAATATCAATTATAGGTGTTAAACGGGTGGGCCGGGCCGGTCCGGGCCTGTTTATTTTGAACCCACACGGGTTTGAGACCAGGTCGGCTCCGGGCCCACTCTTAACGGGTTTAATAGGTTTGGTTATTTTCGGGTAAAAATTGAACCGTACAGGTTACACAGGTTGAGGGGGCCGGGCCGAGCGGGGTTTAATGTATTTTTAATTTTTTTTTTTTTGTAATATCGTATAACTATTGTAATTTATTTTAATAATTAGTATTAATTTAAAGAATAAAAAGTAAATGAGAAAAACTTGCACTTATAAATTGCAATTTAAGACTTTAAGTTTGAATTTCAAAATTAAAGTTTCAATTTAAGACTTTAAGTTTGAATTTCAAAATTAAAGTTTCAATTTAAGACTTTAAGTTTGAATTCAAAAGTAAAACTATTAAAGTTTGAATTTAAGATTTTAAGTTTGAATTTCAAATTTCAAAATTAAAGTTTGAATTTCAAAAGTAAAACTATTGTAAGTTATATTAAGAATTTGTATTAATTTAAAATTTTAAATTAAAGAATACACGGAAGATGAGAAAAAATGCACTTACTACAATTTGCAAGTGCTTCTTTTATTTCATATTTCATAATTCAAATTTGAAACTTACAAATTGAAATGTTTACATCTTTAACAAATAACAATAAGTAAATTCAAATATTTCGCATTGCCCTGCTAAGTTCCTCATAATCAATATGAATTGAGTGGCCTTCTTCTGGAGTATTTAATTCGGATGGGTTACCATTTGTTAATATATCTCCAAGTTCCTCGTCTTCTGGGCTATCAACATATTCACGTCCTTGATTTCTTCTTTCCGATCTAATCCAATCTCTGATACATACTAAAACTTCCAAAGCATTGCTTCCCAATGAGTGACGCGTATCTCCAAGTTGTTGTCTTGCTTGGCTAAATGCACTCTCGGATGCAACAGTTGAAATTGGCACATTCATCACGTCCCGAGCCATTGCGAAAAGAACATGAAATTGCTTTCCATTTTCATGCCACCACCCCAACGGTGAAAAATCCTTTGTGTGAGACTCCTTTTGCTTCTGCAAGTAGAATTGAAGTTCATCAATGTTCCTGCAACTTGTTTGAGTGTTAGAAAAAGTAGAAAAAATATTAAAACTATCATCTAATCCTTCATCTTCAGTCACAGTAGCAGAGGTGCTACATTGCATAGTAGGATTAACATTACCTGCAACATTATCAATTACATTTGTATAATAATTATATAATTGTTGTAAATAATAATTTAGGTTGTTCACAGAAGTATATAAATTTGGGGTTTCAGTTTCCCCAATCTCCATATAAGTATATAAAACATTCATTAATTGATAACAATCAGACATCTTAATAGAAGGATTTAAAACTGCACCAATTAAGTAAATCGGAGGAATTGGATAGAAATATTTCTTGAATTTGGCTTGCATATTTTCCACAACAGCCGTATATTTTTCTTTCTTCTTAAATTCAAAGAGTAGAAAAGAAATTTCTGCTATATGTACAAAATCCATAGCATTAGTAGGGTAATAAGCTCCAGAAAACTCAATAGTAGCAATATAAAATTTATGTAAAAATTTAACAACATCATTAATGACCTCCCAAGTATAAGTTGTTAACATACGACTTGGATTCGTACAATACGCATTAGCAACTTCAGTTATTGGGAATCTATATTTGTAGCAAACTTTTAAAAATATATATGTATAGTTTCATCTAGTAATAATTTCTTCTGGCATGAATCGGGGTTGAAGGTTATACTGGACACGCTTATCTTTAAATTTCTTTATTCTAGAATGTCTATTATTTCCGTGAATGACACCAACTGCTCTTCTAACAAGACTAATCTCTGTTGAAAAAAATCAAGGCCCCTTTTAACAATTAAATTATAAATATGACATGCACACCTAACATGAAAAGTTTCATTAACAGGTGGTTGCAAATGCAATTTTAATATTGAAATTGTGGCAGTGTTATTAGAAGCATTATCAAAAGACATACATAATACTTTTTGGTTGAGATTATAAAATTCAACAACTTCACAAATAGTGCTGCTTATAAATGCAGCGGTATGACTCTGATCTTCATCATATCTAAAAGCAATAATACGTTTTTGCATACAAGTATTATCATCTATCCAATGACATGTAACAGTCACATAATCACGTCCATTAACAACTTGACCAATATCAGAAGTTAGAGAAACTCTACAAGGAAGGTTTTCAAACAAATAACGTAAATGTTTGATATTGTCCGTGAAATCTGAAAATATCAGCTCTGCAAGTACTTCTAGGTATACCTTTAAAAAACGGATTATAAATTCTTTGAATATACATAATAAAATATGATGAAGAAGCAAAAGAAGAAGGTAGACAACCTAAGGCAATCATTTTTGCTAACTCCTCACGATCATTCATTTTATCATATTTTATTAATCCTCTAGTAGTAGGGTTAATAGTTGTTTGATTTTCATCACCATGTAGGCCCCATTCTATCGAATGTGAAACTCTCATATATATACTAAGCGTTCCAGTTCCCCCTAAATTTCCTCCAGTCAAATGTCTAAAATCACCTTTACAAATTTTGCATCTAACTCTATCAGTACCTTCAATTATTTTAAAAAAATTCCAAATCTTACTTCTTTTTGTACGATTAGTCGTCCGAGCCGCAGGTGGTCTACTACTAGTGCCACGACCACCACTAGCAACTCCAACACAACCAACCCCAGCACTAGTAGGTGTAGCATGTTGTCACGACCCCAAATTCGGTCGTGATGGCGCCCAGCACACTGCTAGGCCAGCCCGACCAACCAACAATAACTACGGAGCCACAAGCTCACTTTATCCGATTTAAGCATAACGGTGTTAGATATATTAAAAACAGGGAACCAAGTCCCAACACGTGCCAACTCCCATAGACCGAAGGGTCAAGAGTCATGAGCCTCTACAGAGTATACAAAGTGTAAATAGTGAATATAACTGTGCACAAGTGTGGGATAATTAGAACAAAAATACAGACAAACTGGAGAATCAGGTCCTGCGAACGCTGGCAGCTACCTCGACTGTCCAAAAGCACTCCCGAGCCGCAATAGAATCAGCTCCACTGTGATGTACCCGGATCTGCACACAAGGTGCAGGGAGTCGGGTGTGAGTACTTCCAACTCAGCAGTAATAAAAGTAAATAATATTGAAGGGAAGAAAACCACGATAGGCACTACCTCATGCTACACAATACATGACTATCTTTTTATTCCTTTCAAGCATATGTGAGTAGATTATTTAGAAATCTTAATTTTAACTACTTTCTTTCATAATAATATACCAATACCTGGATACAATCTCAAGCAGTGCAAGTCCGCACTCAAATCAGCCCCTCGGGCTCAGCACTCCTTATCAATTTACACCAGGAGATCTGGTCAATAAGGCAACTAATGCATGTGTGCCAGTAATGTATGAGTGCTGAATGTTATGCCATGTAGTACACATAAACCAATGTATGTATGCCATGCAATGCATATGACCGCTACGGCGTGTAGCCCGATCCAATTTGGGTACCCGTGCTCACTGTGGGGTTCAGACTCCGGAGGGGCTCCTACAGCCCAAGCACAATATTAATATCACACCTGCTGCGGCGCGCAGCCCGATCCGTATACCACTGCGGCGTGTAGTCCGATCCATGTATGTGTATGCATATGCTCACATAAAATGTCATGCCCTAACATATGGCCCTCGGCCCCAATCAATCTAACAAATAATCAAGAAAGCCCTACGGCAACAATATCATATTAGCTCATAGCTAAAAATGTTATTAAGACCTTGTTCAAGTTTTTCATAACCTTATAAAAATGCTGAATAGCAAAAATACCATTTTAAAACTTAAATTTAGAATAAAATATGCACAGTGTTATCAAAACAGTGATACCAATCCCTGAAGGACTCAAATAATTGGCACGAAGCCCAAACATGATAATTAGTCCAATTCACTTCAACAATTAGGTGTTATTATTTATTACGCGGGACGGACCAAGTCACAATCCCCAATGGTGCTCTACCCCACGCCCGTTAGCCGGCGTGCAAGTCACCTCAACACAGCACTAAGATGTGCAAGTCCGGGGTTTACTAACCCTCAGGACATCATTTACAAGTATTACCCACCTCGAACCGACGAAAGCTCATGCCCGCGACGCCTTATCACCTTGAACCGGCATCCACGCACATCAAAACTAGCACAAATCAGCACAAATATATCAAAATAGGCTAATGGAACATAACCCAATCGAAAGAACTCGAAAAATATCAAAAATCACGAAATTGGCAAAACCCGAGCCCCGGGCCCACATCTCGAAAAGTCTCGAAACTCATATTTCCAGAACCCTCGTCTCACCACGAGTCTGTACATATAAAATTTACTAAAATCGGAGTTCGATTGGCCTTTCAAAACCCAAATTTTCGTTTTCAATATCTAGGCCACAATCCTTCATAATTTCTACCCAAATTCATAAAGATTGATGTTAATTCTACCATAAAATGATGTTTTTGAGTCAAGAAACTTACCTCCGATGAATACCCGATGATTTCCCAGCATTTTCCCGTGATTTCTTCTCTCTAGGGCTCAAAAATGGCGTTTTGGGTATATGAACCCGTAAGTGAAATGTTTCTGGTTTTAATTTCACTGCCACGCGTTCGCGATGCCCAGCATCATTTTACTCTTCACGTTCGCGTTACCTATCACACGTCCGCGATGCACTGATCCATTTTCCCTTCACGAACGCGACATGCCCCCACGCGTTCGCGATGCACATTTCTTCAGCCATCCGGAGGTCCTTCTACGCAAACACGACCTTCATCCACGCGAACGCGATGTTTCACTATTTCCTCTTACGCGATCGCGACTAACCCATCGCGAACGCGATGCTTCCCGGATTCCTTCTACGCGATCGCGGCCGCCCTCCTCGCGAACGCGATGACCAAAGTGCCCCAGCCTACGCGAACGCGGGCCTTGCCCTCGCGAACGCGAAGGCTTAGCCTTCTGCACAGTGATCTGCAATTTACAGCAGATTTTGCCAAGTTCAAAATGCCCGGATGATGGTCCGGATTCACCCCGAGGCCCCCGGGACCCCAACGAAAACCACCAACATACCCCAAAACACGATACGAACTCGTTCCAATCATAAAAACACCACCCTAAACATCAAAATCACCAATTACACACGGATTCAAGCCTAAGTTTCTTCAAAACTTCCAAATTACACATTCCATCAAAAACCCGACCAAACGACGTCCGAATGACCTGAAATTTTGCAGGCACATCCAAAATCACCTAACGGAGCTACTGCAACAGTTGGAATTCCATTCTGACTCCCGGATCAAAATCTCACCTACCGTTCGGTTTTCGCCAAAATTCAACCTTAGCCAATTCAAGCCTATTTCTACACCGGGCCTCCAAATTCAATTCCGATTGCTCTCCTAAGTCATAAATGATCCCCCGAAACTAGTCGAATCATCAGAATCTGATTTTGAGCACTCTAACTCGATAGTAAACTCTAGGTTGACTTTCCATATTCAAACTTCCTTCAAACATGCTATTTGCTTCATTTTCAATTCAATTCACTCCTAACTCACCCGATAGGCTCTAACACTGATATAAAAGCATAAAACATGTAATTGCAACATGATGGGGTGGTAAATTCCCGTAACGACAGGCCGGGTCATTACATTCTCCCCAACTTAAACAATCGCTCGTCCTCGAGCGTACTTAGAGTTGTACTAGAAGCAACCCAATAGCTGAATGACCTTACCAAGCATATATTCGGGCGATCATACGTCATCCTATCTCACATAAGTCCGAAAACACCATATAGTCAAAATTTCACAGACCATCTGGACCATAAATCACATTGCACTTTCTGAAATCATATGCCAAATGCAAATCCCATGCCTATACTCGGGATACACTCGAATCCACTGCAATAACCCACATTCACTACTCCGGGTGAGATCATATGATGTATCGACAACCCCATCACTCGAGACGATAGTCTCTAATCACAACAACAGGCCACAATAACCAAATACTAGCTGAAAACCTCTTTCATTAGATAGAGTCTTATTCCAACACCTCCATATCCTGCCCACGACAGCTGAAGCACGCGATATACCGAACCCATCTCTTAGGTTAACCATTCGTGAATCTATTTCCCTTTTTAAAACTCATACCACGATAGGTTTCGGAGCCAAACCTCAATTTTTACCTTTCTAACAAGCCAAGATCTAATATGCTCGTATTCATTAATGACTCCAACGGTTATTTCGATTATAACACACCGCACTGGTGATAAACACCTCAACACCGGCCTAAGCCACGACGAGCACAACATAGGCTCCAATAGAAATGTATGCACACACTCGAATCATGACAGCTCAATTCATGACAAATGTCTCCAGCAAATAGAGCTGCAATTTAATCCCTCTGTGCCATCATAATATAGAACTGAGATCGCGTCTCGCATTATAGAAATAAAGTACCTGAATCCTCCTCGAGAGGTCATAACATCACGTGGCCTTTCCACGATTCGTTATTCTACCCCAACATTATTACTCATGAAGCACCTCAAGCCACTAAGCTCAAAACGGTTAGCCACGCACAGATCTGGGTCTTGAACCCACGCAATCAACCTCACCCACGACGAAACAATTAACGTATGCTATCCAATCCTAAAAGAACACAACCGATGTGCCATTCACCAAGCGATACTCAATACGGACTTTTCCTCAGAAGTCAGGAAGTATTGTATACCAGGTAGCAGATAACTAACTATATTTTCACAATATTTCGTTGCGGCGTGCAACCCGCTCCAATGACATACCCGTGGCGGCGTGCCACCCGATCCAGATACCATACTTGTTGCGGCGTGCCACCCGATCCAAATAACCCGTGGCGGCGTGCCACCCGATCCACGCATAAATCTCGCAAAAGAAAATGCATATCGAGTCGAATTTTCTCATTATAGCAAACATATATATATATATAGCCTCAAGCTCGGCCACATAAAACGTATCTGACAACGTTTCTCAATACTGGAACTGAACCAATGGTAGATACCTATACACTGACATCCGCCGCTAAGGTCCAACCGACAAAGCAATGCCTACCAGCCGTTCTCTGGTCCTAGGTACAACTGCTCTGTTGGAACATACTCTGATGCTCTCTGCTACGCAATTTGTGCTATTTTCCGACATCGTCCATATCACATTAGTCTAGACAATCTGACCCATGACAACCAGTTAGCAATCAAGTATCATAATTCGAATTCGTCTTATCAAGTTAAGAGAGAGCCTCTAGGACTTCCGATCTCCAATAATCACAAACGGTGTCGATACACATGATATACAACCACTGCATAGGTGGACTAACGAGAGCTTCAAGTCTCCAACACATATATAACACATGAATCACAATGCCTGATCCCGTACTCCACTGTGTACATATACATAACGCACATCAAGCGTCCATTCATACCACGACAACCATTCAAAAATTTCACTATGCCATCAACGACTCGGTTATTATAGTCGATCCAACGAGAGAATACCACCATACCACTGGATATCATCAGTTTACATTACCTTGTCCTTTTTGGATCATATTACCCTGCCAAATTACTAGAATAGTAGTACCATTTTCTTTAATCACTAGAAAGATCGATTCTTTAAATCACATGCAGCTGCCCGCGCTGCTAAATAATTTTAATGACTCCCCATATATTATGAACTAATCACAAAACCTTGAATATGCCATTATCAACTTTCCATAACACATCGCATATACCATACCACACTAAGATAACATGGAAATTCATATCCCTTTCCTCCGCCTCAACATCGGCGCACTCCACTAGTCAAGGACTTTCGTGATCCCATATAGAAGAAAAACTCATTACGCATTCCACGCTTCGCATACCGACATGAATATACTCATTTTCAAACCATGATAAAACACATCACAAACTGTTTCTTCCCATTCGTTGCATAAGTTTAACTGCCAGGACTGAGTCCTTATACCCATATCAAGTTACACAACTGCCAGCACTCAAGAGCTTTGCTGCAATGTCTGCAAGACTCATTACTTCAAGCACACACCAGGAATCAATCGTATTCCTTTTTATACCATTCTGGTTAACAAGTCGTTCCATTTACCCAGTTTCCTTTCTGATTCATCTCTAATTTCATATCAGTCTTTACTATAGTACCATAATACATCAACTCATATTACCACACGAGACTCGTACACAAGACCACACGGTCTAAGACCCATAGGCCACTGAATACTCTCTCAATGTTTCCCAAAAGTACCACATTCTACCATACTTTATTTTGATGAACTTCCCGCGATTTGTTTTTAATTGTTATCATTACTTCCCAATACGGATACCTAGAATCCCATCATTCACATGATATAACACAAGTCTTGATCTTCTCTAACGAATCCGCCATCTTTAGCCACATACACAAATCTTAAGGCACCTGATTGTTACAAGCAAAATCTTGAACACTGCAAAACCATTCTCGGGCATCATTCACCCTTATTCAGCTGTAATTCAACTGTCCTATTGGGTAGAACCACTCGTGTTTTGTTAGAACTCTGACATCGCAGAACATGATTACTTACAGATACAATCAGCTATCTATCTTTCCTATACGGTGAATATTCTTTACCAACATAAGTTCAAAACACCCTAGTACTTCATCAGATCTACGAAGCACCATAACCTTTACCAGAATTTCCCAACATACTTAGAGACAGAATCAACATAGCACACAATAGTGCAATCGGTTAATCAATAGCAACCTCCCCAACTTAGCTCGAAGCCATTCATCAAAGCCCTTTCAACCACTCATATCATTATTACTCATATCATACTTATCGTGCGCACTTGATTCAGCTTGAGATATAATTTTGAAATTCCTTTCCACACGTCTGTGTATGCATCGAGCGCTCAATAATATAATTGACTTATGGCTTGCAATCCCCCGATCGAGGGGCGAGATATAATCTCCGTGAGTTCATGTTGGGCCAGTCGGGAGGACTTGAGGCCAGATCCTTGTCTATGGCTTGAGCACCAAGGTATTAATTTTGCGAGTCGGTATTATGAAGTTCATACGATCGGTACTGATCCTTATTGTGCAAATGGCAGTTTGATAATGGGAGAGCTGTAAGGTATTCAGTTCTTATTGTGATTTGATATGTAGCCCTAGCTATGGGCGTGAGAAATAATTATCATATCTCGTAATTGGGAGGTAAAGTGCCTTATGTGTAGTGGCACGAGTTTAAACTCAGGAAGACTAAAGTGATTTTGATATGTGTTATGATTCGAACAGGTGCAGCGCAGCTTAAATTTAGATAAAAATATGTACAGTGTTATCAAGACAATGATACTAATCCCCGAAGGATTCAAATAATCGGCACGAAGCCCAAACATGATAATTAGTCCAATTCATTTCAACAATTAGGTGTTATTATTTATTACGCGGGACGGACCAAGTCGCGATCCCCAATGGTGCTCTACCCCACGTCCGTTATCCGGCGTGCAAGTCACCTCAACACAGCACTAAGATGTGCAAGTCCGGGGTTTACTAACCCTCAGGACATCATTTACAAGTATTACCCACCTCGAACCGACGAAAGCTCATGCCCGCGACACCTTAGCTCCTCGAACCGGCATCCACGCACGTCAAAACTAGCACAAATCAACACAAATATATCAAAATAGGCTAATGGAACATCACCCAATCGAAAGAACTCGAAAAATATCAGAAATCACGAAATTGGCAAAACCCGAGCCCCAGGCCCACATCTCGAAAAATTATGAAACTCATATTTCCAGAACCCTCATCTCGCCACGAGTCCGTACATATAAAATTTACTAAAATCGGAGTTCGATTGGCCTTTCAAAACCCAAATTTTCGTTTTCAATATCTAGGCCACAATCCTTCATAATTTCTACTCAAATTCATAAAGATTGATGTTAATTCTACCATAAAATAATGTTTTTGAGTCAAGAAACTTACCTCCGATGAATACCCGATGATTTCCCAGCGTTTTCCCGTGATTTCTTCTCTCTAAGGCTCAAAAATGGGGGTTTATGAACTGAAACCCGTATGTGAAATGTTTCTGGTTTTAATTTATTGCCCAGGCATTAAGCTTTCGCGTTCGCGTGGCATGGGCCGCGTTTGCGAAGGCCAGGCGGATCAAAGCATCGCGTTCGCGAGCTGGGGTGTCGCGTTCGCGATGCACATTTCTTCAGCCATCCGGAGGTCCTTCTACGCAAACGCGATCCAGTAATGTATGAGTGCTAAATGTTATGCCACGTAGTACACGTAAACCAATATATGTATGTCATGCAATGCATATGACCGCTACGGCGTGTAGCACTTTAACACTGATATAAATGCAATGCATATGGCGCCCAGTTTTATCGTTATTACTCATATCATACTTATTGAGTGGTTGAAAATGAGATTGAAAATATGCATCGCGAACGCGTGGGGGCATGTCGCGTTCGCGAAGCACATTTCTTCAGCCATCCGGAGGTCCGACCAATAAACAACTATCATAGAGCTATGAGCTCGCCTTATCCCATTTAAGCATAACAATTATAAAGCAACAGAGATGGATATATCAAAACAGGGGAACCAAGTCCCAACATAGTGCAACTCCCATAGACCGAAGGGCCAAGAGTCATGAGCCTCTACAGAGTATACAAAGTGTAAATAGTGAATATAACTGTGCACAAGTGTGGGATAATCAGAACAAAAATACAGGCAAACTGGAGAATCAGGTCCTGCGAACGCTGGCAGCTACCTCGACTGTCCAAAAGCACTCCCGAGCCGCAATAGAATCAGCTCCACTGTGATGTACCCGGATCTGCACACAAGGTGCAGGGAGTCGGGTGTGAGTACTTCCAACTCAGCAGTAATAAAAGTAAATAATGTTGAAGGGAAGAAAACCATGATAGGCACTACCTCATGCTACACAATACATGACTATCTTTTTATTTCTTTCAAGCACATGTGAGTAGATTATTTAGAAATCTTAATTTTAACTACTTTCTTTCATAATAATATACCAATACCTGGATACAATCTCAAGCAGTGCAAGTCCGCACTCAAATCAGCCCCTCGGGCTCAGCACTCCTTATCAATTTACACCAGGAGATCTGGTCAATAAGGCAACTAATGCATGTGTGCCAGTAATGTATGAGTGCTGAATGTTATGCCACGTAGTACACGCAAACCAATGTATGTATGCCATGCAATGCATATGACCGCTACGGCGTGTAGCCCGATCCAATTTCGGTACCCGTGCTCACTGTGGGGGTTCAGACTCCGGAGGGGCTCCTACAGCCCAAGCACAATATTAATGTCACACCTGCTGCGGCGCGCAGCCCGATCCGTATACCACTGCGGCGTGCAGTCCGATCCATGCATGTGTATGCATATGCTCACATAAAATGTCATGCCCTAACATATGGCCCTCGGCCCCAATCGGTCTAACAAATAATCAAGAAAGCCGTACGGCAACAATATCATATTAGCTCACAGCTAAAAATATTATTAAGACCTTGTTCAAGTTTTTCATAACCTTATAAAAATGCTGAATAGCAAAAATACCATTTTAAAACTTAAATTTAGAATAAAATATGCACAGTGTTATCAAAACAGTGATACCAATCCCTGAAGGACTCAAATAATTGGCACGAAGCCCAAACATGATAATTAGTCCAATTCACTTCAACAATTAGGTGTTATTATTTATTACGCGGGACGGACCAAGTCACAATCCCCAATGGTGCTCTACCCCACGCCCGTTAGCCGGCGTGCAAGTCACCTCAACACAGCACTAAGATGTGCAAGTCCGGGGTTTACTAACCCTCAGGACATCATTTACAAGTATTACCCACCTCGAACCGACGAAAGCTCATGCCCGCGACGCCTTAGCACCTTGAACCGGCATCCACGCACGTCAAAACTAGCACAAATCAGCACAAATATATCAAAATAGGCTAATGGAACATAACCCAATCGAAAGAACTCGAAAAATATCAAAAATCACGAAATTGGCAAAACCCGAGCCCCGGGCCCACATCTTGAAAAGTCACGAAACTCATATTTCCAGAACCCTCGTCTCGCCACGAGTCCGTACATAGAAAATTTACTAAAATCGGAGTTCGATTGGCCTTTCAAAACCCAAATTTTCGTTTTCAATATCTAGGCCACAATCCTTCATAATTTCTACCCAAATTCATGAAGATTGATATTAATTCTACCATAAAATGATGTTTTTGAGTCAAGAAACTTACCTACGATGAATACCCGATGATTTCCCAGCGTTTTCCCGTGATTTCTTCTCTCTAGGGCTCAAAAATGGTGTTTTGGGTATATGAACCCGTAAGTGAAATGTTTCTGGTTTTAATTTCACTGCCAGACAAATTTGCTCTTCGCGTTCGCGTGAGCTCCCACGCGTTCGCGATGCCCGGCATCATTTTACTCTTCACGTTCGCGTTACCTATCACACGTCCGCGATGCACTGATCCATTTTCCCTTCACGAACGCGACATGCCCCCACGCGTTCGCGATGCACATTTCTTCAGCCATCCGGAGGTCCTTCTACGCAAACACGACCTTCATCCACGCGAACGCGATGTTTCACTATTTCCTCTTACGCGATCGCGACTAACCCATCGCGAACGCGATGCTTCCCGGATTCCTTCTACGCGATCGCGGCCGCCCTCCTCGCGAACGCGATGACCAAAGTGCCCCAGCCTACGCGAACGCGGGCCTTGCCCTCGCGAACGCGAAGGCTTAGCCTTCTGCACAGTGATCTGCAATTTACAGCAGATTTTGCCAAGTTCAAAATGCCCGGATGATGGTCCGGATTCACCCCGAGGCCCCCGGGACCCCAACGAAAACCACCAACATACCCCAAAACACGATACGAACTCATTCCGATCATAAAAACACCATCCTAAACATCAAAATCACCAATTACACACGGATTCAAGCCTAAGTTTCTTCAAAACTTCCAAATTACACATTCCATCAAAAACCCGACCAAACGACATCCGAATGACCTGAAATTTTGCAGGCACATCCAAAATCACCTAACGGAGCTACTGCAACTGTTGGAATTCCATTCCGACTCCCGGATCAAAATCTCACTTACCGTTCGGTTTTCGCCAAAATTCAACCTTAGCCAATTCAAGCCTATTTCTACACCGGGCCTCCAAATTCAATTCCGATTGTTCTCCTAAGTCATAAATGATCCCCGAAACTAGTCGAATCATCAGAATCCGATTCCGAGCACTCTAACTCGATAGTCAACTCTAGGTTGACTTTCCATATTCAAACTTCCTTCAAACATGCTATTTGCTTCATTTTCAATTCAATTCACTCCTAACTCACCCGATTGGCTCTAACACTGATATAAAAGCATAAAACATGTAATTGCAACATGACGGGGTGGTAAATTCCCGTAACGACAGGCCGGGTCGTTACACAGGTATCTCTTCTTCAATTTCTAATTCATTATCTTCTATTCCATAATCTTCTTGTAATTGATCATAATCTATATTTTCATTAGGTGATGTTTCAGGAACAAGAGATATTGGGATACTATTACTACCAGATGCTGACCACTATTTTTATTTCCCATACCAGTAACTTTTCTATACGCTCTTTTAGCAGCACTAAACATATTGTAAAAATTAAAGAATAAGCACAAAATAAATATGCAATTAAACATTAAATAAGAGAAAGAGTTGGAGGGAGTGCACCGAATTGGATAATAAATTGAGCACTTGGTTATGCAATTCCGATGTTACCACGAACAAACGTCAAGCTGATATTCCAATTTGAAGTTCAAAACCTGAATGATAAAATACTATAATTGAAATTCAATTATTCAAAAAAGTGAGCCAAATAATATTAGAAGATGAAATGAGGAATTAAGACTTGAACTTGATAATTAGAGAATAGGAGAATGAGAGCAATTGAGATAGAGAAATAAATTTAGAGTGAGAAATGAAGAGGGGGGGGGGGGGTATTTAAGTTTTACATAAGGTTAATTTTGTAAAATAGAAAAGTATTAAAAATTAAAAACAAATGGCTATAATTGAAATATATCCGTTGGCCAACGGATTCTTGAAGAAAAGAGTCGTTTAAGTGGGCCCCACATGCCAGAATTTCAAAAAAAAAAAAAAAAAATTTGACCGTTGGACCGAACCGGTCCGGGCCGGTTTAACCCGAAATGAGTACTGTTCACTTGGACCGGTCCTAACAGGTCCGGTTAACCATTATTGAATTTTGCACGGACCAAACCCCTTACCCCCGATAACCCAGCCCACCCGGCCCCTTAGTTACCAGTCCCGACCGGTTCCGGTTTCTACCGGCCTTGGCCGGTCCAAAACCGGGCATCTAAAACTTTTTTTCTTCTGTTTTTTTATTTTTTAAATATTCAGGCGTGAAACATCCGTGAGTTTTCACTCTCGTTTTTTCTCAAGTTTCTACATCACACCTACAAAAACGCAAAAATATATACAGGAAATCTAAAATCTCGTCTCTTTTAATACTAATCTTGTTAAATTTCCAATATGATTTTGTGTGAAATTTGGAGTGAATATAATTTGAGCTTTTACAAATAATCAAAGTAGGTTGTATACATAGTTTGACGTCAAATATTATTTTTACATCACAGAAAGAATGAAGATTTAATAGTTACAAATAAATTAATTAGAAGTGCACTCTGGTGGTAGAACTTTGTATCTTTTTGTATCTTGACAATATGAGTAGAACATGTGCTTTCTCCTTGCCCAATCCAGCCCTGTCATGTGCTGTTGTGATAACTTCATAAATCCTTCTCCATCAACAGGATCCAAATTTGAAGTACTTTTTCTCCTATCACATGTAGGAGTTGCTGAAGTATTTTGTTGCCTTACACATCCTTCTAATTCTACTTCTTTCATTGATGTTACAAATGGTGCATATTGGTAATTTACAGGGTATTTTCCTCCATGAGTTGCCCATTCTGATCCATCCCATATTGTTGCTATAACAGACATTGGCTTTGATGGGTAAACAGAAGATATAGCTGTGTTATGAACTACCTCTCTTATTGGCACATTGTCCACAAGAAATCTGCATTATATTCCGTGTCAGTTTCAGAATTTTTATTAAGGGGAATCAAAATATAATTAAATAAACTCAACAAGAAGTCAAGGGGTGTCATTATATAGTATATATACATATTTTACGAAAAAAATTCCCAAGCAAAACAGTATAATTTTGTCGTGGCTCCGCCAATGCTTATATTTACAACAAACTGTGAAACTTTAATTTTTAGATAAGAAATAAAGAAACTAAGATATAGTTTTTCAATAGCTTGGGGCAGATGGAGAGCCAGGATTAAGTTTATGAGTTCTGAACTTGCTACCAAACTTATAGCTCGATCTCATCAAAAGTTCCATTTTGATCAAAAGATTCAACATTTATAGCTAAAAACATGTGTTAGATTAACCTCATGAAAAACCTATTGAATAATAAGGATTTGTAAGTTGTTACTGGCTGGGGTAATAGGTGGAAAATTCTCTTGTTGTACCTCAAGGGGAATTGAACTTTTGGACCTAACATAGAATTTGAAAATTAATTCCTATCTAGTGGGGTGGCCGATGAAGGCTAAAGTAAAGAATAGTACTCACTTTGTTTATTTTATACGTCACCTTTTTTTTTTAATTTGTTCCAAAAAAGAATAACATGCTTTATATTTTGCAATTCTTTAAACTTTTCATTTTTCTTAGTAATATGCTCTTATAACCATACAAATATCATGACATATTTAAGACCGTAAATTCTAAAAATATTTTGGTATGCGCCAAGATTTAAAAAAAAAAAATACTTCGTATCTAATCAAACATCATCCTATAAAATGAAACCGAGGGAGTAGTTAGATTATCTCAACTAAACTTACACTATGTGATGATTATTCCAAAGGATGGTGTAGTCATGAAAATCCAGTGTTGGATCAAACCAGAGGTAAAACTTCTCTTCTCTCCCTGTGTGAACACTTCCATTTCCATAAAGATTAGTCTGCAGAACCCAATCTCTTCTCTTATCATGCCCAAGCAACTCAAAGTCAATTTCATCATGGTTGTGTGGGAACACATCTGAATTAGACAACTGAAAATTGAAAAAAAAAAAAAATAAATCTTGCCTTAGCCATAATGATCAACGAAAGAGAAAAAGCGCATCCCAGTGCACTAAGCTCCCGTTATGCGCAGAGTCGGGAAGGGCCGTACCACAAAGGTAGCTAAGGCTGCGTACGATATAGAACCTTGTGGTCTAGCTCTCCCCGGACCCCGCACATAGCGGGAACTTAATGCACCGGACTGATCTACGCATTTAGAGTTGAGTACAAGTACTGTATTAGTTATACGGAAATTAGTTATGCATGAAAACTTACATAAAAGGCAATTACAACTCCAGATGTAAAATGAGCAGGCAATTTTAGAGCAGCATTGAAGAAACCATAGTAGTATTTCTCCTTAGAGATCAGTCCAGAACCTATGGACAAAAAAGGAAATTGTTGTAAATACTTCAACAAGACAAGAACTATATATAAACTTAAGCAAAAACATTTTTTTGTATGATGAAGTTGTAGTGTACCTGAAGATTTATCTAAGATAAGATCAGCACTAGACCCATTGTTTGTCATACGAACATTAGCACCTCCAAAGAATACATTATAACCTTGATTAACCGATAATCGGCTGAAATGATCAGTTAATTTCTCGACTTCTGGAGGTTTATAGACTGGACCTCGACATGAAACAACAACTATCATGCAGAAAATCAAGAACTGTGATAATAGGAAGGTTTTATCATGAAGAAAGAATTCCATTTTTTTCTTGTTTAATTATGGAAATGTGGGGTAGTACATGGGCTATTTATGGATTGAAAAATAGAGAAGAAAATATGAAAACCTTGTGCTTAGTTGTTGCAAGCTGGATGTATCTTTCAAATAATCCAATTAAATAGTTGTTAAGATACAATGGAGTGGGAATTGTGGACATTAATTGATTAGAAAGTTCATGTGCGATATTGACATGTTTAGAAAGAATCCTCGTTGGTCCAAATCAGTTCAAGTGGGATTAATTACAGAAATATTAGGCTTTTTGATGGTTCGATGAAAACATTAATTAACATTATTGACATTTTCATGTACTTTGTTCTGTTTTTCTTTAGGTTTGAGATCGGTCCCATGTTTGGTTATAGATATTAGCTAATTTTGGGATAAGTTTTACGCTAAAATGATGAAGTTAGCTATCTCGTATCTAATGTGGATAGCTAATCCCATGCGATATCCCACTCTAGGTAGTGGCGAACATAAAATTTCACATAAGCGGTGTCATAATTTAAAGAAACAGACAAATAAATAAACCATTATAATGATAAGTGGTGTTACTATTTTCTATGTGTATCCCTTATATTTTGATTTTTCTTGTAATATCTAGTAAAAATTTTCAATTAAACGATATCCCGTGACACAACATGCATGGCATGAGATGCATACGCCCCTGTCGTCATGGAATATCCTAATTTTATCCCACCAAATATATCAAACCACCCATACTCTTTTACGTATAAAATATAAAAGTGATAAAACTAATACCAAATGCACTTTGAAGGCGATGGAGAGGAGATTTGAGACAGGTTAATAAGAATTGTAAATCATTTTGTCTGTGAAGAGTATTTCATTTCATGAGTAATCTATCCCATGAAGATATGAATCAAACATGTGAGTTGTCAGGTTCCCTCCACATACATATGAAAAGTAAGCCAGCATGTTGTTGGATTCCGACAGAAGTGCAAATATGCGGTGACTGGTGAGGTAAAACATTTATAGATGTGAAAAAAATTTACTGGAGTCATGCACCAAGATCAATTGGGGGAAATTGACAACACAAATCATTCAATCAATCATATGATTGTCTAATCCATTAGAAAAGCTGCTGCATGCATTTTGTCTGCGTTCCAATCAAATAGCTGTTTTGATTGGTAATGTAATTGAGACAAACGCGTCGCCAACACCAACTGGCCCAACTTGATGCAACAAACTCTTATTTTTCAAATATAAAACTATTTTTACATTATTTCTGTATAACGGTGTACTTATTATATGTAATATATATGTTACTCCTATGTGCTCGAGTTATTAGACTACTTTTATTCTTTTGAATTATTTCATGTGAAGAGTTGGAAAAAGATTTTGTCGGATACCTGAATGAATGATGAGATTGTAGGAAGATTTTACGAGTTCTGGGAACAGGAATGCTAGCAGTGAGGGAATGATTAATAATTTGATATTTGATACAGATTTCTTGCGAAGTATAGTAATTAATCAAGAGTATAAGCAAAGAACGTGCCTTCATAATTCATTAAAAATTCATTTATTCGGTAGTAAAGGAAACACTAACAGAGCACTTGTGGGAAGGTTTTTCTAGTTATACTTCTATTCTATCTTCATCTTTTTTTCAGATAAATCTTGAAGAAGACAAAGTAAAAAGAGAGATTAGTTGGTTCTAGACTGGCAAGCTTATGAATAACGGATGCACATGTTACTTTAGGTAAATCACATGTCGGAATGACAGAGAAAAGTGAAGAACTTTATAAGGTGTAACACAGTTCACATGGTAAGGGCGCTTTTAGGGCTCAAGGTGGCATAGCCCAAAAAGACAAAAAATCCATGCAGGCCTATGCCCAAAACGTACAATACGAGCATTAGGCTTGGGTCATGACATAATTCTAGAAAATATATACATAAAATACTTAGTTTGGCGGAGAGACCATGGGTTTACGTGCCCCATAAATTATCTTATAAATCCACCCCGCTAGTAGTAGGCCAAATACACCGATAACTCCTTAACGTTGTCCTCACTTTGACACTTCATTTTAGTTCCGTTCCATTTGAACACTCCTGTTGGCCCAAGTAAATGTTAGTTTTGAAGACTGGGAAAGAAACTCAAGCATGAACCAGGTCTGTCCCTCAGGTGCAAAAAAAGGGCAAATTCAAGCATGTGGGATGCACGTGAAAGAGATAAGCTTAACTTGGTGTATTTAATATCTCCTGATCGAAAAGGTTGTCTAATTGATACGGATAAGGACTCCTTACTCAAAGAGAACATTATTCAAGATAGGGAAGGAGTTAGAGGTTGAGATCAACTTTAGGATGTATTTTCATATTGTACCTTTCAGCTTTATCTAGGAGCAATTGTAATAGGTACTTTGAGAATTCAAGTTAGAGTTAACTTGAAGTTGTCGCAACAGTTAGAGGCTGGTTGCTACAACGAGATTAGAGGTAATCCTTAGGTTTACAAAGAGTTTTGTAAATGCTATTTTGGCTCAGTGATTTAGTGAAGTATTGGGGAAAATCCTACTGAGTAGTAGGTCATGATTTTTTCACCATTTGAGCTGGGTGTTTTCCACGTAAAAATATTTGTGTTCTTTACTTTCTACATTTATTATTGTGTAACAGTAGCAAAAGGAAGACATAGAAAAATCAGGTCCTTCCATAATTAGTTTAAGCGAAGAATTAGACACCATACAAATCACCCCCCTCTTGTGTGGTACTGAAGTATAAAATATCAATTGGTATCAGAGCGGGTTGTCCTTGAAGAGGTTAACACCTTAGGAACATATCAAGATGAATGCACCACCTCGAAACTGGGAAGGGCAATCCACTGCTAGGCCCCCACTTTTTAATGGTCAGTACTATTCTTAGTGAAAGAATAAAAGGAGAGACCACATCATTGGAGAAGATTATAAAATCTGGGACATAGTTACTGATGGTCCCTTAGCTACTAGAAAGAAGAATGTTGAAGGAGTGGACGTGCTAAAGACAAGAGCTGACTGCACTGCTGAAGATTTGAAGAAATGGGAAAAGAATGCCAAGGCCAAGAAATGGCTTGTGTGTGGACTAGGTCCAGACAAGTACAACAGAATTCAAAGATGTACCACTGCTACAGAGTTTCGGAACACTCTACTAGTGGCCCATGAAGGAACTCCTCAAGTGAAGAGGTCTAGAGGAACGTTGTTGTATTCTCAATATGAGAATTTCATCATGAAGGAATTCATGATGGGGAAACCATCCAAGAGATGTAACGAGGTTCACCACATTAACAAATGAACTTAAGTTTCTTGGAAGGGTTATTCTTGAAGAAAACAAAGTTGAGAAGATTTTGACAAGGGTTCTGCCAGTCTCTTGGGAACGCAAAATCGCTGATATTTAGGAATCAAAGAACATTGCCACTCTTAAGTTGGATGAGCAAATTGGAAATCACACTACATATGAACGTAGAAGGCAAACCATGAAGATGAATGCACCCAAGAAGGAAAGGAGTCTGGCACTCAGAATCACTGAAGGTACTGATCTAGAGGAGGGTGAAACAACCAAGATCACAAAAGACTTCAAGAAGTACCTAATGAGAGGAAATGGTCCTTCAAGAAGTGGAAGCAACATCAAACCAAGGGTTCCTTAAAAAAACAATGAGTGGTGTTATAAGTGTTGGAAGACTGATCACCACATCAAAAACTGCCCTCAATCGGAAATTGAATAGAAGAAAGAAAGAACTAAACGAAGGCACTGGAAGAAGGAACAGGTTCAACCCAAGAATAACAAAGGATCAACAAAGGCTATGGGTGCTGCCTGAGGAGAAAGCTCAAATGAGGACTCAGAGGATGAAGATGGAGATGAACAAGCACTTATTGCAATTAGAGAATCCATTGAGGAATCTGAGGTAAGTATAATTCATCACAAAGACAGGATTAAATTTTTGTCTAAAGAAAGGCTATTTGAGTTACTCCTGGATTTCATTGATGAATCTGAGGATCTAAACAATGAAAATGAACAGTTGTCTAAGGAGTGTGTGATTTTGAAAGCTAAATGCAAAATCTGGAACTTTGGGATAGTGAAAGTGATAATAAATATGCTGAGTTAAAGAACCACAGGTTCATGAACTTGACACCACTGTCCTAGAGCTAAGATCTATAAATCTAAAATTGAAATTAGGAACAGGTAAAAAGAAAGTTGATCACACACAACTCATATTAGAAGAACCTAGAAAAAATGAAAGACGAATTGTACAAAAGAGATGAGCAGATAAGAGTCCTTAAGGAGGATCTAAGCAAGGTTAAGCATGAGCTAGACAAAACTTGTAAATGGAATAGGTCCTCCGATGCACTTTCATGGCTACATGAACACCATAATAGCAATAAGAGAGGACTTAACCACGGGACCCCTACACCTAAGTGGGATCCCAAAAGCAAGTACCTCACACTTTTTGAGGATATAATTTACACACACTCTGGAAAAACTGGTCACTATAAAAGTGAATGTACTGCAAAAGAAAAGGCTAGTAAAAAGAATAAAGAATTTGCTCATGGAAAAAATAGGCTGCCAGGTTGGGCTAAAAAGAATCTGATTTACCCTTTTGCCTATAGAAAGGAACCCAAAATAGTTTGGGTTCCTAAGACTAACCCCTTATTTCCTTTTGCAAATCCAAGTAAAGGAGAGCAGCCAAATATAATACATGGATAGTGGTTGTTCAAAATAAATGAAAGGAAGCAAGAACCGGCTCTTTTCACTTGAGGACCTTCAAAAGAGGAAATGTCTCATTTGGAAATGGGAAGAAATGTAAGATCATTGGGATTGGAAAGGTAGGTAAGACTGATTCTCACTCTATTGAGAATGTCTACTTGATAAATGACCTAAAATATAGTCTAATCAGTGTATCACAATTGTGCGATAGAGGTAGCTTGCTAGCATTCACCTCTACCAAATATTTTGTTATTTGAAGTAATTCGGATAGAGTTCGGTTAGAAATGATACAATGAGTCTCTTTATGAGAAGGTTAGTTTGGAAAAGTCGAATCCATGTTGACATATGAGTTAGAAGGCTTGGGATAAATTTTTTATGATTCGACTAGTTCCGGGAGATGATTTATGACTTAGGAGAGCAATTAGAATTGTATTTGGAGGTCCAATGTAAAATTAGGCTTGAATTTGCTAAGGTTGGACTTTGGCGAATTCCGGATGGTACGTGAGATTTTTATTCGAGGGTCGGAATGGAATTTTGATAGTTGTAGTAGCTCCATTAGGTGATTTTGATGTGTGTGCAAAATTTCAGGTTATTCGGAGGTAATTTGATTAGGTTTTTGATCGAATGCGTGTTTTGAAAGTTTTTGAAGAACTTAGGCTTGAATTATATGTAAGTTGATGATTTTGGTGTTAGTTGAGGTGGTTTGATGATTGGAACAAAGTATGGATGATATTTTGGGATATGTTGGTACCTTTGGTTGGGGTCCCGGGGGCCGCGGGTGTGTTTCGGGTTGTGATCACGCTCTTATTTGATATTTCAACATCGTATCTTTGGACATAAAGGGGTACCATATTGAACAAATGAGCTTAGTTACTGTTTTGAATGAAGCATTAGATCCGTATCGTAATTACGGACCCATAGAAAAAAGAATCATCGAATTTGGACATCGTATGAGGATTTTATGGCCATTTTATTAAGATTGCCCAGATTTTCAGGTTAATGATGAAATTGCCCCTGACGGCGTATTAAAAACCTGCACTATTTGCAAATATTAAAACCTACATATATCCTTCATTATAAGGTCAAATTGAGTGATTCAAAAGCCTAAATTCAATAGAATTCACAAGGAATCCATTGGGAGCAGTAAAACGCGTGATCAGTATACCTATAATGAGCAGGTCGAGTTTTCTTCCAATTTTGGAACGGGAAGAAGCTTCTGAGGCGATTATTAAGAGAGAATTCGCGAAATTTCATCAAGTAAGAGTTCTTAGACTCGGATTATGTTGTTATGATGTAAAAACATAGATTAAACACTGAAAAACCAAGGAATTAAGGGGTAAAAATAGAGGTTAGGGCTTGCAACCTAAGAAGGTGTAAAGTTAGAATTGGAGGGGTCAAACGGACTCCGATTTTGATGAACTTTATATTTACTTGAGAAGTGGTCCCGGGCTCGAGTTTTACCAACTTCGTGAATTTTAGTACTTTTTGAGTATTTTTAATTGGGTTATGTTTCTTTAACCCATATTTATGTATTCGCTGTGGTTTTGACTAGATTCGATGCACGAGGAGGTCGATACGAAAGGAAAAAGGCATTGCGGGCGAGTCTAAGGCCGGTTAGAGGTGAGTAGTTGGTATATATGATGGCCTGAGGGTTTGAAACCACGACTTATCATATTGTGACGCTATTTAGGGTGTGGCTCGCACCCCATAGCATGTGTGGGATTGTTTATGATCGGGGATTGTGACTTGGTCCATCCCAAACAAGAATAATGCTATATTGGAAATTGATACGCACCCTGTGTTGAATATATCTGGGGTTATTGCCATGTTTGAGGCCTTGTGCCGACCTGTGACAGAGGATGAATATCATTGATATAGCATGATTTGTAAAATCATTGATCTCAATCCTATTTTTAATCACTATTATGAACTGCTAAGTCACTTTTGCTGAAAGTAAATAATTAAAGTATATTCTTTTTAATGAATTGGAAATTGGGAAAAATAAATTAAAACTGTTACGTGACTCATATGCATATTGTGGACTGAGTATGGATTGGGCTGCATGCCGCAGTGAATATTAGATTGAGTATGGATCGGGCTGCACGCTGCATCGAATGATATGAATATTGCGCTTGGGCTGAAGGAGCCCCTCCGAAGTCTGTACACACACCCAGTGAGCGCCGTCGATGTTAAACAGATCGGGCTACGCTCTGTAGCGGTTATGTGCATTTCATTACATTCATGCATTGTTATTTGCATGTGCTATCTGTGGTATGTTGTTATTGTTAGTTCGTCGTAAGGTATCAGATAGTTAGACATAGCTTCACTTTGTGGCATTTCGTGATTTCTTTCCTCTTAGCATTCTCTTATTACCACTGAGTTGGGAGTACTCACTTTACTCGTTGCACCACATGTGCAGGTTCAGGTATTTTTGGAGCTTAGTTGAGCTAGTCACTATTACAGAGTTTTATTGGAGCTGTCGAGGTAGCAGTGTGATGTTTGCAGGACCCGACTATTCCCATATCCCTTTCTCATTTTCCACAATTTTTAACACTTGTAGTATTGGAGTCTTATTTCTCTGTTCATGTTTAGAGGCTCTAGACTCGTGACCCCAGGTCTTTGGGACATTATTTAGTTTAACTTCTATCTATGAGTTAAGATTCTAGCTTTATTGTTGATAATAATATTCAAGTAGTTGGTTTGAGCTTCATGCTCGGGATGAGAGTGTAAATGGTCGGGCTTGCCTAGCAGTTGTGTTAGGCGCCATCACGACCGGATTGGGGTCGTGACAAGTTGGTATCAGAGCCTAGATTACTAGGCCTCGTTAGTCATGGGCCGGTTTAGTAGGCTCTCATGGACCGGTATGTAGACGTCCGTATCTATCCTCGGGAGGGTACATAACCTTTAGGAAACACTTCACTTTCTCGGAATTCCTTGATTCTGCTTGAGAAATAACTCTTGAAATTCCTTCACACCTCTATATGTGCACGCGAGCACTCAGTATTGTATGTGCCTTGATGGCTTGTGATTCTCTGATCAAGGCGCGATATTATGAGTGAGTTCATGTTGGGCCAGTCTGGAGGACTTGAGGCCGAATCCTCGCTTATGGCTTGAGCACCGAAGTGCTGATTATGCAAGCAAGTGCTTTGAACTTATGTGTTCGGTAATGTCCTTATTAGCCGAGATGGCAGTCGGATATCCACGTGATGAGTAAGTTAGTGATGTGAGGTGTATCTATGTGATCTTGGTAGTGACGAAGAAGTTTGTGGGATAATAGATGAACTGTTAAGCGATTCGTTCCTATTGCGATCTGTTGTGTAACCCCAAGTTATGGGCGCGTGAAGAATATTCTCATATCTCCTAGATGGAAAGTTAAGTGAAATACATCTAGCAGTATGAGTTCAGACTCAAAAAGACTAAATTGGCGGTATTTTATATGTGTTATGATTCAAATAAGTGCAATGCATGTCCCTGTATCGATTTTGATAATATACTACAGGTAGTATTGAGATTAATGTTGTTGATATACATCGTGATGTTTTGTTAAGTTGTAGCCGTGCTGTTAGGATGGTTTTAGTGATTCTCTGGCAGGTGGATAAGCCCAATTACAAAGTAAACTCTGCCGAAATTTTTGAAAAAATTTGGGACTTAGTAAAAAAAAATTTGGACGCCTAAAGAGCAAGCTTAACTGTTATGTGAGTGAATGCAAGAAAATGCAGAAGAGTTAAAATTCTAGATGATTTGTGTTTCCACAAGCTTATGAAAGAGTGAGCTTAATCTCACATGGTATTACGACAGCAATGGAGCAGATGCGTTATGAATATAGTGTGTTGTGATATATGGCTTTGAGCTAAGTTGGGGAGGTTGCTGTTGATTAGCTGATTGTACAGTTATGTACCACGTTAGTTCTGATTTCATGTATGCTGGCGAACCAGCTCTTGACTGTAGAAATTGAGCCGAGAATGGCACGAGTGAAGGAAAAGTTTTGACAAGATATCAAGAGATCGAACAAGAAGGAAGGAAGTTTCGATCATTAAAATAAATTAATATCGTCTTCAGCATCACCTGAGAGCGGTGTTGTGTCCTGGTTAATGATTCTTGATCGCTCTTCAGCGTTAGTGCGACCGATAGTTTGGAGGTGCGCTCCAGATATTGTTGTGGTAGGTTGTGGGAGTGTGTTCCACTGGAAGATTTTATTGGTGTGACATGTGATCACTTGATCGATTAAAGATGTAAACCAAGTATGAAGTTTGAGATGATGTCGTTAAATTAAAGATTCATGCCTGAAGGGCACTTGGCATATTGGGTTGTGAACTGGGGAGGATTACCCCGATTGCAATGGTTGTTCTTGTGTTCTATAAAGAAAAAGGGAGTTATTATGGACTGTTGAAAGGTTGTCAAACTAGTTCATTGTGATCAGAATCAACTTGAAGCCGGTGGATGGACTTAATGTGAATAATGGATCTATATCAGGCCAGATGTGTGCATTTTTGTAACGCGGTCCTCATGGAGGAGTAATTAGAATGATTCTTCATTTTCAGATATCTCGCGTAGTGATGGGTTGCGCACCTCAGCAGTGTTATATCGAGTATAGTTTTCTATGTGCCATCTTTGTATGCCTTGCTTCCTGTTTTCCAAGGAAAGTCTGTATTAGTGCGTAGGATTTGATAATTCCTTCCAAAGCTCATTTTCTTTAGTACCGCATTCGAATTGGTAGCCTAATGGCACATTGAGTCATCATGCGACATTTAACTACGTATGGAGTGTCTTATTGGCCGAGCAGTTCGTACTAGGTGAGACGAGATCATTGAAATCGAGATCGGTGTATTCTGAGTATATGAAGTAAAGTAAAGAGCTAAGACCATTGTTTGGTTCAGAATAAAGTGATAGTCCTTGCCAAGAGTATAAAACTAATGAATTGGTTGTCTCGACGGTGGCTAAGAATGTATACAGATCTCATCTGTCGTGTCAGTATTGTAAGAATTTGCACAAGGCTTGTGTATGTCATGCAGAGCATAGGATGTGTAGTGATTCCTTCTAAGCGATAAGATAAGAGAGTTTCAGATGATTAGGGAAATATTTTTGAATATCTCTCGTTGAATGAGTGGATACTTGATGGGTGCATGTATTTTCACGGTGGAAACTAAGATCAAGTATGACGATTCGTGTGTTATAGGGAGTCTATGTTGAGGTGGTGGATCTTTATTTGCTGGTGTGTTATATTTTGGATGTGACGTTGGAATTCAGACTGTTTGTCGTAGAGTTGGGTGATTTTGAACTATTACCTTAGGGGCTACGCAAGAAATGCCACGTGGTAAGTGGTGAAATGCATTAGAATATATTGTAGCAAAGTGATTTATATTTCAAAGAACCAACGGACAGCTGTGAAGGACTACTTTCTTAATTGGGCATTTGTGATAGATGTCGGTGCAGAGGTTGCTATCATTGACTCCGTTCCGTTATTGAAGGACTTTTTTGATGCATTTCATGTGTCCGGGCATGTAACCGGGTGATATTGTGGATTTCATTATTTATTTGGTGCCTTCGACAAAAGTTAGAGAAGTGGAAGAAACATTTTTAGGCTTCTTGGTACTAAGTTTGTTGGCAGGCCGATACAGATACACATTTAGCTTGAGTTAGCTTGGTTGACCCTGAGTTGTACTATTGAGGAATATATTAAGTCTATCATTATTGAGCTTGTTAGCGATCTGGCGAAAGCTATGAGTTGTTTTTCGATGTTATGAGACATTGTGATTTGTTAATGATGGACACATGTGGTGCGATTCCATTGAGAATTCATAGAGAAAGTCGAGCGGGGAGAGTAAATGAGTGTTGCTCGGTGTATGGAGCATTGGTTATGGTTTATCGAGTTGTGTGTTGTGTGTTCTCCATTTCACCATGGGTGTAGTGAATTGTGTTGGTTTCACACATCAAATATGCGTGGTTGTTAATTTGGAGCATAGCGGTTTGAGGTGCTTCAAGTGTAACGATGTTGGGATAGGATCGCGTATTGTAGCGAGGCTACGGGAGTTATGACCTTTCAGGGTAGATTCAGGCATTCTATTTCTATGATGTGAGATGGGTCTCAACCTTGTATTGTAATGGCATTGATGAGCTTGAGGTACAACTATTTCATTTGAGTCATTTGTTACGATTTGAGTGTGTTCAGATCGTTTCTTACTGGTGCGTGTATTATGCAAGATGTGGTTTAGACTTGTATTGAGGTATCCTATCATTAGAGTGGTGTTGGATTCGAGGTGATCGTTGGGTTCATTAATGAATACAGAGACATATTTGATCTCAGCTTGTTAGGAAGATAATATCGAGGTTTGACCCGAAAATATGTCGTGATATCAGTCAAAGGAAGTGGTTTCAAGAGTGATCGATCTGAGAGAATATTACGGTTATAACGTGTTTCCTTCATCGTTGGTGGTATAGGAAAGTGTGAGAATAAGGCTCTAGCTAATCAGAGGTTCTCTGCCGGAAATCGGTTGCTGGGGATAACTACTGTGAACAGAAGTTATGGTTCCAAGTGTTTGGTTGAGGCGGTATATCATATGTTTTCACCTGAGGGTGCAAGTATGGGTTATTACAGCTGGTTTGGGTTTACTCTAAATACGGATGTGAATTTCTAATCTAGTATATGATTTTTGGGAAGTGCGACGTGGTTCTATGGTTTGGTTTATGGATTAAATAGATTGTGAAAGTTTGGCTGTATCGTTTTATCAGGTCTATGCGAGATAGGGTGACGAGGGATCACCTTGGATGTATGGTTGGTAAGATCATTTAGCTACAGGTTGGCTTCTAGAACAACTCTCGATACGCTCGAGGACGAGCGTTTGTTTATTTTTATGTAATTATCTGACCCATCGTTACGGAAGTTACCGCCATATTTTCCATGTTTTGTGCTTCTACATGTTTCATTATGTGTGTTTGGAGAATTTGAAGTAATTCGGATAGAGTTCGGTTAGAAATGATACAATGAGTCTCTTTATGAGAAGGTTAATTTGGAAAAGTCAACCCCATGTTGACTTATGAGTTAGAAGGTTTAGAATGAATTTCTGATGATTCGACTAGTCTCGGAAGATGATTTATGACCCAAAATAGCAATCAGAATTGAATTTGGAAGTCCGCTGTAGAATTAGGCTTGAATTGGCTAAGGTTGGATTTTGGCGAATTCGGGATGGTAGGTGAGATTTTGATCCGAGGGTCGGAATGGAATTTTGAGAGTTCCAGTAGCTCTGTTAGTGATTTGTGATGTGTGTGCAAAATTTTAGGTCATTCGGACGTCGTTTGGTTGGGTTTTTGATCGAATGCGTGTTTCGAAAGTTTTTGAAGAACTTAGGCTTGAATCCGATGTGAATCAAATTTCAGTGTTGTTAGGTGTGTTTTGATGATTGGAACAAGTTTGGATGATGTTTTGGGATATGTTGGTGCCTTTGGTTGAGGTCTCGGGGGCCTCGGGTGTGTTTCAGATTGTGATCACGCTCTTTTTGACGTTTCAACATCGTATCGTTGGACATAAAGGGGTACCATATTGAACAAATGAGCTCCGATTACTGTTTGGAATGATTCATTAGATCCGTATCACAATTACGGACCCGTAGCAAAAAGAATCATCAAATTTGGACATCATATGAGTATTTTTTGGCCGTGACGGCATATTAAAAACCTCCACTATTTGCAAATCTTAAAACCTACATATCTCCTTCATTATAAGGTCAAATTGAGTGATTCAAAAGCCTAAATTAATTAGAATTTCACAAGGAATCCATTGGGAGCAGTAAACAAGTGAAAAGTATATCTATAATGAGCATGTCGGGTTTTCTTCCAATTTTGGAACGTGAAGGAGCTTTTGATGCGATTTTTAAGAGAGAATTCGTGGGATTTTATCAGGTAAGAGTTCTTAGACTCGGATTATGTTGTTATGATGTAAAAACATAGATTAAACACTAAAAACCAAGGATTTGAGGTGTAAAAATGGAGGTTAGGACTTGAAAAACAAATTTTTAGAATTTGAAAGGCCATTCAAACTCCGTTTTTGATAAATTTTATATGTACGGACTCGTGGAAAGACGAGGAATCCGTTGGTATAATTTTCAGAATTTTTTGAGAAGTGGTCCCGGGGCTCGGGTTTTACCAACTTCGTGAATTGTTGTACTTTTCGAATATTTTTTATTGGGTTATGTTTCTTTGACCCATATTTATGTATTCGTTGTGGTTTTGACTATATTCGACGCGCGAGGAGGTTGATATGAAAGGAAAAGGCATTAAAGACGAGTCTACGGCCAGTTAGAGGTGAGTAGTTGTTATATATGATGGCACGAGGGTTTGAAACCCCGGGTCATCACATTATGACACTATTTAGGGCGTGACTCGCACCCATGGCAGGTGCGGGATTGGTTTATGACTGGTAATTGTGACTTGGTCCATCTCGAACAAGAATAATGTTATATTGGAAATTGATACGCACCCTATGTTGAATATATCTGGGCTTATTGCCATGTTTGGGGCCTTGTGCCGACCTGTAGCATCCTTAGAGGATGAATATCAGTGTGATCGCATGATTTATAAAATTATTGATCTCAGTCCTATTTTTAATCACTCAGTCCGGGGTTTAACCAATTTTCGTGAAAGTAAATAATTAAAGTATACTCTTTTTAATGAATTGGAAATTGGGAAAAATAAATTGAAACTGTTATGTGACTCATATGCATATTGTGGACTGAGTATGGATCGGATTAATGAATTGGAAACTGGAAAATTAATTGAATCTGTACGTGACTCATATACATACCGTGGACTGAGCATGGATCGGGCCGCACGCCGCAGCGAATGATATGAATATATAGTGCTTGGGCTGAAGGAGCCCCTCCGGAGTCTGTACACACCCCTAGTGAGCGCCGTCGACGTTAAACGGATCGGCTACACGCCGTAGTGGTCATGTGCATTACATTGCATTGCATTGAATTCATGCATTGTTATTTGCTTGTGCTATATGTGGTCTGTTGTTATTGTTAGTTCGTGGTAAGGTATCAGACGGTTAGACATAGCTTTACTTTGTGGCATTTCGTGGATTTCTTATCTTCAGCTATTTTATATGCTTTTTACTCACTGAGTGCTTAATACTCACCCCTACTCCATGCACCTTGTGTGCAGATTCAGGTACACCTGAGGCTTATCTAAGTAGTCTTTGTTCCGGAGTTTATCAGAGTTGTTGAGGTGGCTGCTTGACGTTCGCAGGACCTGGCCGCTCTTCCTATTTCAGTTTTATTTATATATACATTTCTAGACATGGTATTTTTGTTCAGATATTGTTATCCAGTTTTGTTTAGAGGCTCGAGACTCGTGACCCCAGGTCTTTGGGAGATTATTCGGTTTAGCTTCTATCTATTAGTTAAGATCCTAGCTTTATTGTTGATAATAATATTAAACTAATTGAGTTGAGCTTCATTCTAGGGATGAGAGTGGAAATGGTAAGACTGATTCTCACTCTATTGAGAATGTCTACTTGATAGCTGGCCTAAAGTACAGTCTAATCAGTGTATCACAATTATGTGATAGAGGTAACTTGGTAGCATTCACCTCTACCAAATGTTTTATGATTAATTTTACCACTAACAAGATTGTTTTTCAGGGAAAAAGAGTAAACAATACATATGTTGTAGATTTGTCCACACTTTTAGAAAATGAACTAACTTGCTTAAGTGTGTTGGACAATGATCCCCTCCTTTGGCACAAGAGACTTGGACATTCAAATCTGAGTCAACTAATTAGTCTCCACAAATCTAGTGATAGGGCTGCCTAACATCAAGTCCAAGGAATACAAAGTTTGTGAGGCTTGTGCAAGGGGAGAAGTAGGTAAGATCCTCTTTTAAAAGCAAGAAAGTGGTGAGCATGACTAGGTCGATTGAACTGGTTCATATGAATCTCTGGGGTCCAATGAGAACATTAAGTAGAGGTGATAAGAAATATGTGATAGTGCTTGTTGATGATTATTCTAGGTTTACATGGATATTATTTTTAACATCTAAAGGTGAAGTATTTGACATGTTTACTTCTTTTGTTAGAAAAACTCAGAAACAACTAGGTAATCAACTTGCATCAATTAGTTCTGATCATGGAACTGAATTGAAAATGCTTAGTTTGTTGAATTTTTGCATGCTACATCATATACAGTTGCATGACTAGACCTATTGTTAAGAAGATTCCCTATAAGCCACTTAAAGGGATAAAGCTAAATATATCCCATCTTAGGGCATTTATATGCAAGTGCTTTATGTACAATAATGGCAAAGACTCCCTATGTAAGTATGATCCTAGAAGTGATGAGGGAGTATTCTTGGGATATTCTTCACATAGTAAAGCTTATGAGATATACAGTTGTCACGACCCTAGTTCACCAACCGTGAACCTGTAATGACGGTACTAAGAGGTAGAAACAAGATAATAAAGAGATTGGGCTGATAAAAAATTCAAATGGTGAAACCACAGTCCAGCCTGAAGATGCATCATAGGAAGGAACATGTGATGGAATAGGTCCTTCCACCCAAGGTAACATGACATGGGGAATTGAATAGAGAGGAACTGATCCTCAAACCTCGAGGGAACCTGTCCATGAACTTATTCCTCAAAAACAAAACCATGAAAACATCGACAAAATTGGCTATAGATGAACATGGTTCATCTGTTGATCAGAAGTTGGGGAATGATTGGTTCTCATTTGTATCTTACTGCTAGTAGACGTGACATTGTTTTTAGTATAGGTCTTTGTGCTCGATTTCAGGAAAATCCAAAGAAGTCCCACTTGACTGTTGTTAAGAGAATATTGAGATACTTGAAAGGCACCACTAACATTTGACTTTGGTATCCAAAATGTAGTAATTTTAACCTAGTGGGATATGTTGACGCAGATTATGCAGGTTTCCTTGTGGATATGAAGAACAACTCAGATATGGCACACTTCTTTGGTTCTTGTCTTATGTCATGGGCTACCAAAAAGCAAAATTCAATGGCCTTATCTACTACTGAAGCGGAGTATGTTGTTGCTGCTTCATATTGTGCTCAAGTGTTGTGGATCAAACAAAAATTATTAAACTTTGGAATTGATGTTGGTTGCATCCTTATTTTTGTGATAACACTAGTGCTATTTGTATGAATAAGAAGCCAGTTCATCATAAGATAACTAAGCACATAGATGTTAGGCACCATTTTTTAGGGACAGTTATGAGAAAGGCTTGATCACTATTGAGTTTTATGCTACTGACAAGCAAATTGCTGCCATCTTCACAAAAGCCTTAAGTAGAGATCACTTTGAGAGGAATGTGTTCGAATTAGGCATGATTACGATCACCTAAAAGGACCAGTTCAAGGTTAAACAGAAAAAATGAAAAAAAATTGAAAATATTTGGTCAGGAAGTCTGTAAATCGTGTATAAATTAGGTTAAATCTTGCTTAGTCTCATAATTTCCATAGTATACTCTTGTGCCATGTACTAAAATAACTTATCAATCTTTAATGATATTTTCTCTATTTTGGAAAATTTAGACTTACATAAGAGAATTATCGGTGAAGAACTTGGTTCATCAAGATAACACGGTATAATTTCTACACTATGCATAATTTGAAATAACTATATTTGGATCATGAGTAGAGTCCTACCAAATACCAAACTCCTTTTGGACTTATCCTTATAAGTGAACTAGTCCAGTCCAAACGAGTCCCAACCGAATGGAAGTACCTAAATTCTAGGGATATACTCCAACGTCTCTTCAAAACTGAATTTCAGTTTGATTAAACTTCTGTGAGTCTGAAAAGATGTAGTTACCCCATCAATTATTCCCCTGCATATTGGTCAGCTTTAGTATATTCCTTACTTCATATCTCTCAAGCCGTCAAAAACTCTCATTCTTCTTTCATCTTCCAAACACAATCTAATTCTCTTCTCTTCCATACCCTAGCCCAGATATGTCGAACACCTCTAAAAATCCTTTAACACCACCACAAGAAACCTCTTCCACACCTTTTACCATTTCTTCAATCACACAATCTCTAAGAAAAATAGAGTAATGATGATGGCTCGTGAGATTGTCGCTGAAGGAGAGAAAGTTAAGAAAATAAACAAGCAATTAGGGAAGAAGAATATCTAAGACAATTTTTGAAGTTACTGCAAATTTGAAGAATAGATTTGTACTAGTAGGATCTATAGTAGGTATCGAGACTACACAATCTGGAGAAGTTGGTTGTAAAAATAAAAAAGGGAAACGAAAAAAAGAGCAAGGGTGCTAGGAGTACTGTGAGGGGAAAGGGTAAAAGATTGCTTGATTCTTCACCCACTCCTGATAGTCTAATAAAAGAAATTGGTGCAATGGTTGTTTAGGGAGAGAGATTTACTGAAATAGAAGAGAGCGTGAGCAAAACATTGGGAAGTCGGTCTAGCGAAGCTGCTAAGGGGTTGGTTTAATTTGGGAAAATATAGATGTACCTGTTCCATCTGAACAAGAAACCCTCACAGACCTACTGATAGGGCTATCAATGACACCAAAACTCATTCCATTCCCTATGGTTTCTTTCTTACAACTGTACTTGCACATTTCAAGGTATCTATGAAGAAGTGGGATTAATACTCTACTTGCTTGCGATTATGAGGTCAATGTTATTCCCAATGAATCTGGTTCATCTAAAAAGACACCTGTCAATAGCAAAGTCAGAGACTTGGTATAGGAGAGTGAGGCAAATGATGTTGAGATAGCAAGGCTGAAGATACAATTGGTTGAGATAAAGTCTAAGAGAGATGTTTTCAGAACTGAGCTTGTAAAGGAAAATGAGAAGAATGCTGGAATTCTCCAAGACATGCTGAAACTTTTCCAAGAAAATAACCCAGTCTCTACCTCTTTCAAGCCTTAAATCCTAGCCTAGTACAGATTAACCAGTGACACAATTCGGGACTTTTTGTTTCTTTTTCTCATGTTTTCACTATTTTTATTTCTTCTGATGATTTGTAGAATCTTATCAATCATCAATAAAATTCACCGTTTTTGCTCTAACTGTTTGTTTATATTTATTTGATGGTTAAAATTCTTAGCTTGATCTATGATGATTAATCCATGTTTACATTTGAAGTAACCCCAGTGGCCATGAGTAAGCTTTAAATTCTAGTTATCTCATATTTATGCAACTTTTCGATGATGCCAAGAGGGGAAAAATGTTGTGCTTTAAACAAGTGATGGTTGCACTTTGAATAGTGATGTTTATAACCTAATGTACCTGGTCCTTGATGATAACTGATGAAAAAGAAAAATATTTGTAACATTGTGATGTTGAGCTGAGTTCAAACAGGGCCTAAGCGTATGAAAAGCACAGATTTTGTCATCATCAAAAAAGATAAATTTGTTGGCCCAAGCAAATATTAATTTTGAAGACTGACAAAGGAACTCATGCATGAACCAGGTCCATCCCCCAGGTGCACAAAAATGGGCAAATTCAAGCATGTGAGATGCACGTGAAAAATATAAGCTTAACTTGGTGTATTTAATATCTCCTAATTAAAAAAGTTACATAATTGATAAGGAAAAGGACTCCTTACTCAAAGAGTACATTATCCAAGATAGGAAAGGTGCTAGAAGTAGAGATCAACTAGAAATCTTCCACGAAGGAAGAGTTGCATCGAAACTCTAGTTATGTTTTCATCTACTAACTGTATAAATTGCAGGATGTTCTCACATGACATGTATTGCACAAAAACGCAGAAGTTAAACGTAAATTGAGAGCAAAATAGTAAGGTAATTCTGCAAACAGTTTATGTGTGATTCAAGCTTGCACTCTTGAATCTACTTAAACCAGATAGAAGAACCAATTCCAAGTGTCTATCTTTTATTCTAGTTCAATTATGGTAAGTGATTTTTGTAACGATCAGCTTTATCTAGAAGCAATTGCAATAGATACTTTGAGAATTTAAATTAGAGTTAACTTGAAGTTGTCGCAGCAGTTAGAGGCAGGTTGCTACAACGAGATTAGAGGTAATCCTTAGGTTTACAAAGAGTTTTACAAATGTTGTTTTGGCTCAGTGATTTAGTGAAGTGTTAGGGAAAATCATACTGAGTAGTAGGACCTTTTAAGTTGGTTATTTTCCATGTAAATATATTTATGTTCTTTACTTTCTACATTTATTATTCCGCAATAGTGGCAGAAGGAATACATAGAAGAATCAGGTCCTTCCATAATTAGTTTAAGTGAAAACTGGGATCGTGACAACCCCTTCTTGTGTGGTATTGAAGTATAAAACATCAACTCCAACCACATCTCTAATGAATCATTTAGACACAATTTATAGGCAGTCAAACGTAATAGATGCGTGGAATTCACAAGCTAGAGTAGCCAATAAGATGGAGACACACGGGTTCATTAAAAATTAAGAAAAGACTTTTGAGAAAAGAAAAAGAACAAAAGAAAAACAAGAATCCCTACCCACCCCTCCCCTCTGTCATCTTACCCACCCACTTCCTTTCCATCTTCTTCTACCAAACATAGTACTCCCATAACCGCAGCTTGGCTCAATCTAGGCCGAATTGCTGGAAATTGAGTTTTAGGGTTCCAAATTGAATAAAATGAACACAAAATTTTGAAAAATTATTGGCTTTCACCGGAAAGTTAGGAACTTTCTTCTTCTTAGAGTTATACATTAGGAAAAAAAATACTAATCTAAGCCAACAATTTTAGATCTAAAAGTTGGGTTGTTTGAAAATCTGAAAATTAGGGTTTGAGGTTGGTTGGGTGTTCGAGATTTTGGTTGTAAACGCTGGTACGAGGTGAAGTCTGAAGATTTGAGCTCCATTTGAACTGATTTTCTAGGGGTTTGGATTCGAAACTTGAAATGATTGTTCGATGAAGAAGACGAACTTAGGTATTGTGATTTTGCGGTTGTTTGATCGAATTTATCACTTGGGCTTGGTATTGATGTTTATTAGAGTTCTCATTTCAAGTTTTAAATCGTTTGGTGAAGATTTAGGTGAGATTATTTTTTTTTGGTTCTGCTGAAGCACGATGAAACACTTCCAGTTCTTCAGCCGACGAACTTAGAAGAAATTGCAATTCTGGGTTCAAAATTTGGTAGGATTTTGTAGTAATCCTGTGAACAAATGTGAAAATTTTAAAAGAGAAGTTCATAGGAATTTTTTCGACATAAACTAAGCTCAAATCTGTTGACTGTCACATGCTATCATTTTTATTATTCCTTTATTTTTGTAGCCGGAGCGCTTTTGCTTTTTCCATTTCTGACTGCAACATACAATCTCTGTTGGTAACCATAGTGTGTGTGTGTGTGGGGTGGGGGGGGGGGGGGGAAAATAATGTGTGAAAGAGCAGGAGGAAAAAAAAAAAGAGAAAAGAATTTTAAAATGAACAATTGATCTCTTAGGCTCTGAGAAACGGTGCAACACACGCATTATACCACATCACGGAGTTGTGTTTAAATGACACATTTGAAATGTGGTTGAAGAATTCAAATGGAACGGACTTAAGATAGAGTGCCTAACCAAAAAGCGATAATAAGTTTAAGGGGCTCCCAATGTATTTCGCCCTAGTAGTATGTTGGTTATTTCCGTAGAACGAGGTACTCTCAAGAGTTGCTAGTCGAGGTTACTAATCTTTTGTTGTCAATTCTAAGTAACTATTAATCTTTAATTAGAAAAGACCTCTTTACGAAATGATCTTCTTTTAATATTCAGATATCAAACCGATATCTAAGACCCGGGCTAAGATAAACAACGATCTAGAAAAGACCTCTTTACAAAATAATCTACTTTTAATATTCGGATATTAAAAATAATAAAAATAGGTTATATATACATAGTTGTTTATCTTCCTAATCTTTTGCATCATGCCGGGTTTCGCTAAAAATTTCTTTTTTATTTTTTCCGAATAGAAAAGATAAAAAAATTCATACGTACTCAAAGATAAATAATTTTTATAAATTGATTGATAAAATCACAAATCAAATGAAAATTTATGATTCCAACACAAACACCGCTAAAAGAAAGAAAGAACTTGAAAATTATAACATCTATATATAGTTATATAAAATGAAAAAGAAAATGCCAAATAAGATGTTGAAAAACTCACCTCAATTATTCTGTTAATACATGTTTGTCCAACCCTTTCTCGATCGCCTATGATGAACCAATCGGTTTATAGATGTTTGCTTCTGCAGAGTGTTTTTCATGAGATTATCTTCCTCAAAGAAAAGTATACGGAAAGTTAAAGAAAATGTTCCATGACATGGATTTCCATCATTTGCATTATATTTTTTAAGTTGCTAAAGGGAATAAATATATATGTTGGAGTGCTTATCACGACCCAAAAATCCTCGTGATGGCACCTAGTCTTAAGGACTAGGTAAGCCTAATAATTGCGGAATAACAATCATGAATAATAACATCTAAAATTTTTCTGAAATAGTATTTTTATACAATGAACATCTTCCCCAAGCCTGGTAGTACAAGTCATAAACTCTATAGAGTTTTTCGCTACCATTTCTAAACACAACCATAAGAAAATAAGTAAAGTAGTGAGAATATAAAATAAGTTAAGTAGTGAGAATATAAAATAAGTGAAGTAGTGAGAATATAAAATAAAAAGGTGACTCCTAAGCCAGGGAACGCTGCAGCAGGTTTACCTTGAGTCTCCACCGCAACAAATAGCTATTATCGATCAAATACTTGGATCTGTACAAGGCTAGGACCAGATACTCACATAAACCTGTGCAGTTTATAGTGTACAAAATAATAGGGAACAAATAATAATAATGGCAACAATGATCAACCAGTGATATAAGTATCAAGCAACAAGAACACCATAATTTCTTCTCAACAATTAATAAATACAAGTGCAATCAATTAATCGAGTCCTTCAAATATAAATCTTTCGCCTATAAATCCTTCAAGTAATAATATCTATGATAATATGCTTTCAATAAATATATTTCAAATATATTTCCTTCAAATAAATATCTTTCGAATATAATTCTTTCGGGTAAAGGTCATCTAGTGACGCCTCATTTCAAAATCACAATAATATAAGTCTCGGCCCACTTTTATATTTTTATGGCATCTTGTGCTATATTTATTTTACAACTGTATGGTCAACCCACGTGCAATTAAATAAAACTATAATATTTTCTCCGGCATCTTGTGATAACATATTTCTATTTCACGTTGCACAATAATATTCTCATGTTACTCAGTTCACAGGGTCCATGACCCAATACAATTAAGAATGTTCAACGAGCCTCATTTACTTAACATAAAGTATAGTACAACTTCCAACCCAATTAGGAAATCAACAAGAAAAGATGAAGTTATTTTTAGTAATCATTTTATAAAGAAAATACCCTTTTCAATTAAAGTATAATTATTGAAGCTTGAAGTATTGAACTATATATCTATAAACACGAAGGGTCACAATAGTAAAAGAATTCAAACAGTTTAAACACTTGAATTGATAACTACAATAAAACACAGTAGTAAAAAGTGCACGACATCACCATTATAAGAAAATCAAAATCCAGCCACTAACAAGAATAAGGAAAACAAAGGCAGATTTTACATTCAGATCACATCTCGTTACAAGCGCAACCCATTCCAATCTCATTTAACACTGTTGTGGTGTGCAACCCGATCCTCATTATGTTATACCGTTGCGGCGTGCAACCCGATCCTCAATATATTATACCATTGCGGCGTGCAACTCGACCCTCATTATATTATACCGTTATGGCGTGCAACCTAATCCTCATTATATTATACCGTTATGGCGTACAAGCCGATCCTCGTTATATTATACCATTACGACGTGCAACCCAATCCTCATTATATTATACCGTTGTAACGTGCAACCCGATCCTCACTATATCCATGCCAAGAACTCACCCAAACTACGAACGCAACTCAAGAACGAGGGGAGTGACAACAAATGCACAAGGTCCCGACAAGGGAATACAACCAACAGCTCAAATATCCTGGCAAGGGAACAATAATATTAAACAAACATCCCAGCAAGGGAACAATACTATCAATACAAACATCCCAGCAATGAAACAATACTATCAACACAAACATCCCAACAAGGGGACAATAATAATAATAATAACACATGAAGCGCAATAAACTACAACAGAGTCATAACAATTATAATACAAGACTGACGGGCATGCTCGACCCCCCAACGTATAGATACTCGTCACCATGCCTATACGTCGGATACATCACATAACAAGTAGAAAATATACTCAACTCCTATTCTCTCAATCTAGGGTAGACCAAACACTTACATCGCTTTGCAACCAATTCAAAATTCCAACAAGCCTTTGCCTCGCAAATTCGTCTGAAGCTAATCTGGTCATAATAATTCAATATACTCAATATAAATCGTATGAATGAATTCCATATGAATTTACACATATTTTTAAAAAAAATTAAATCCGAAATTTAGCTAAAAATTGACCGTGGGGCCCACATCTCAGAATCCGACGAAACTCGTAAAATCTGACAACCCATTCCGATACGAGTTCAACAATACAAAAATTATCAAATTCCGATGACAACTCGACCTCCAAATCTAAATTTTCATTTTTGGAAGATTTTGCAAAAATCTTGATTTCTTCCATGTAAATCCGAATTAAATGATGAAAATAACTATGGGTTTATGTAATAAAAACACTTTTAAGTATATGTCACTTACTTGAGTTGAAATCGTGAAAAACACCTCAAAATCGCCCAAGAACCGAGCTCCAAAAACACCAAAATGAAAATGAAAAAATGAGCATTTTTGGTCCTTAAGTTTCTGTCCGCCCGTCACTAAAAGTCCATTTTCTTCACTAAAAGTCGTCACTTAAAGTCCACCAAAAACAACTTTACTAGTCATATTCAATCGAGCATAACATTCTGTACATATATCTGAATGACACATAGTTTACATTGCTGGAAACTAGAATCCAAGTACTACAACTTTAATGTTTTGCATATAATGTGACTCCCTGTATAGTTTGAGATACCAGCTTCCAAAGTACCCTCCTCGCATCAGAAATTTCTGGGAAATTTCAAAGTAGCTTCATCAGCCCTTATGCAATCGATCATAACTTTTTATAAAAATATCCAAATGATGAATAGTTTAATTTTATGAAAACCAGAATACAAGTGCTACAACTCTTATGTTTTATCTACTCTCAGATTCCTTATAGATTGCTAGATATAAGCTTCTACATTATGCTCTTTGCATCAGAATTTTCTAACCTTGTTGTCAAAATCCAGCAAGTTAAATTGGCCTAAAAATGGCCCGCAAGGCCTCCGAAACCTCCACCAAAAGTACAAACACATCCTACAATATCATTCAAACCCGTTCCAATCAACAAAACACCTCAAACAACATCAAAACCATCAATTCACATCGAATTCAAGCTGAAGTTTTTCCAAAAACTTCCGAAACACGCATTTGATCAAAAACCCGACCAAACCACCTCTGAATGACATGAAAAAATTGCACACATATCCCATGACACAATGAAGCTACAGCAACTCTCAAAATTTCATTCCGACACCCGGATCAAAATATCACCTATCAACCGGAATTCGCCAAAATACTAACTTTGCCAATTCAAGTCTAATTCTACACCAGTCATCACAAAAATACTCTGGATACATTCCTATGTCCCAAATCATCTTTCGGAGCTAACCGAACCATCAAAATTCATATCCGATCCCTCTAACTCGTAAGTCAACGCTCGATTGAATTTTCCAATTTAAGCATTCTTAAAAGATACTAAGTGTCTCATTTCCTATCAAAATCACTCCAACCCAACTCGGGCACTTAAGATATGGATAATGAAGTATAAAGAGGTTGATAATGAAAAAATGGAGCGGTAACTCATGAGACAACATGTCAGGTCGTTACATTCTCCACCTCTTGACAAACGCTCGTCCTCGAACATACTAAGATTATTCTCAAGCTAACAAATTGATGATTTTACTTTTACACAAATATTCATGATTGATCCCATATTATCGCATTAGACATATGTCCGACAACACTATATCAATTGAGATTATTTCCTTTATCCATATTTGCAAACTTGAAGACCAAATTTCTTATACTCCAATCATTTTCACAAAGGTTCGATTTTTATGTCAACACACGATATTAGTCTCGACTGGCTATAGCAGCTCGTGCCTACGCACCCATCAAATATGAGGTATTATATTCTCTCCCACTTAGGGTCATTCGTCCTTAAATGAGAAGTAAAGTCCATCCTCAAATACATAATGTAACTTCTCTTTCTTTGCACATCTCAATATCCCAAAATTTTCTAACTCCCAAATTTTTCAGAAATTTCGGCAGAGTCTCCCTTGTAATTGGGCCTATCCACCTGTCAGAGTAACACCAAAATAACCCATAACATCATCCATAACTCAACAATGCCACCACAATGTACATATCAATAACACTACTCTCCGCATTACATGCGCGACATTATAGTAATGATATGTGGACATGAAACATATCATATGTTTGATCATAACCATATCTCTAGTCTTAATAGTTATTCATGATCGATTACAAATTGCCAGTTAATCTCATGTCAACAAAAAAAAAACCTCGTTTCAAACCTTCATTTTCTAACAACGAGGCATGATGACCTCAAAATTAATTACCCGAAGTAATGAGTCACATTGAATGCCACCTGGGCACTTATCTTGTGGAAAATAACTCAATAGTTATAATATAAATTGGCAAATTATGCACAGAGATATTAATACAAGAATTTTCAAATAAGCCTCATAGTCATGCCTCTCTATAAGTACTATATATAAAAAAAAGTTTAATTTCACAAAGGGAGAATTTGAAACGCATAAACTTTTCACCACAAGGACCTCGTTCTTATATAACATCCACTGCAGCTTGTAGCTCGGTTTAAATATCTCACATCGCCAAAAATAAACACGGGGATCTCGTTCTCAACTCCGTACCACAAGTAATATGCACATTGTTCCAACTGAAAAATTTTCATTTCCTTTCTTTTTCTTCTAAATAAATTCGATCAAACAAAACCACAACATATAATAAACCCTCACACTGATAGGTAATAATTTCGCAACTTAAATTAATTTTTCCTGAAATCACATCACAACTATTTTTAGTGATTAACAACTAATGATAGACATAGCTATCTCCATATAATCTCCCGACATGAGTATTCACATAAGTAAATTTAAGATTTATGAACCTCACTCATGAGTAAAACATATTATGAGGACTAGCCTCGATACTCATAACCGAATCAAGTTAAGGAAAAATATTCCTTTATGATAACTCGAGTTCGTTCTTGTAACGACCTCAGCTATACCATAGAGAATATATCAATGGGTTGGGCCTCCACCTCTTAGGCGCTGTCTACCCGCTTTTCCTCCACCCCTAATTGGTAGTGTAGGTAAGTAATAACTATATTAGAGTATATGGCATGTGTGCTCTAATGGAACAGATTTCTCCCAAGTCTAGGACAGTTTTCTCAGGATGTTCCTAGTATCACCATATTCATAACAACCCATCGCAGTTCGACTGCTCATAATGAGTTCATACCGGATAAATTAAATAGCCATTGCAGGAAATTCCATGCCACTGGTACATTAAAAGATGACTGCCCACGCGAGTATTATGATTAACTTGAGCACTACGAGTATACTAAATATGTTTCCATGACCCTGTTGATACTGAAATGTAGGATTATTAAGGATGAGGGAATATCTCAAGTCTCATTATCATCCCATTCAAATCTTAGCTCTTGATCATATACATGTTTTGGAGAACCTTTCAATACTACATAAATACATCCCAGGTCAAAATTGGTATAACACATGATCTCGCAATCTTATCGTTGATAGTCGACTTTTCTCACTAGGTGTGAAATCATAAGACACGTTTTTGATAATCCACAATACTAATCTTCATTGCCCGTATGACACCGTACATAAGACGCCTCACGCCATTTATTTGGCGCATGTCATCCTCGTGATTGTTAAACTTGCTTCCTCTAGTGACTCGGTTGCTAGTTGTACCCTTCGCTACATAGAAATCCCATATGAACCACATAGTCTCCAATTAAACCTTCTACAGATTGTACTTATCAACTAGATGTCAAGATCTGATGCACCCCCATGCGTACAACTGAAAGATCTCTCTGCACTTCTACATCCTCGATTCTGAATGGCACGTGGTAACAATGGTTGAGCAACCCTGGATATATTATAACCCTTTTACGGTATCACAAACCATTGGTGTAATGCGCAATTCCATACATGAGTAGATGCAAAAGAACCTAAGGTATATGCTTCAAGTTGAATAAATGTCGCACGATAAGGAATGAATGAAGTGGGAAGTTTTCCTACTAGCTCTGTAGCCTCTCGAAGATAAGTATAGACGTCTCTGTACCGATCTACCAGACTCTACTAAACTCGTTTGTGACTTGTAGCACCTATGAACCTAGAGCTCTGATACCAACTTATCACGACCCAAAAATCCATTCGAAGGAGTCGTGATGGCACCTACTCTCTAAACTAGGTAAGCCTAATAATGCGGAATAACAACCTCTCAAATTCTTCTGAAATACAATTCTTATACAATGAACATCTTCCCAAAATCCGGTAGTACAAGTCATAATCTCTATAGAGTTTTTTGCGATCATTTCTAAACACAACCGTAAGAAAATAAGTATAGTAGTGAGAATATAAAATAAGAAGGTGACTCCGAAGCCTACGAATGCTACAGCAAGTTTACCTTGAGTCTCCACCTCAACAAATAGCTACTATCGATCAAATACCTGGATCTGTACACAAAAAAATATACATAAGTGTAATATTAGCAAAATCGACCACATGTGCTGGTAAGTGTCTAGCCTACCCCGATGAAGTAGTGACAAGGCTAGGACAAGACACTCACATAAACCTGTGCAGTTTATAGCGTACAAAATAATAGGAAATAAATAACAATAATGGCAACAATGATCAACCAATGATATAAATACCAGGCAACAACAACACCATAATTGCTTCTCAACAATTAACAAATATAAGTGCAATCAATTAATCGAGTCCTTCAAATATAAATCTTTCGCCTATAAATCCTTCAAGTAATAATCTCTAGGATAATATGCTTTCAATAAATGTATTTCGAATATATTTCCTTCAAATAATTATCTTTCGAATATAATTCTTTCGGGTAAAGGTCACCTTGTGACGCCTCATTTCAAAAGCATAATAATATAGGTCTCGGCCCACTTTCATATTTTTACGGCATCTCGTGCCCATATTTATTTTACAACTACACGGACAACCCACATCCAATTAAATAAAACTATAATATTTTTCCCGGAAACTTGTGCCAACATAATCTATTTCACATTACACAACAATATTCTCATGTTACCCATTTCACAGGGTCCATGACCCAATACAATTAAGAATGTTCAACGAGCCTCATTTACTTAACAAAAAGTATAGTACAACTTCCATCCCAATTAGTAAATCAACAAGAAAAGATGAAGTTATTTTTAGTAATCATTTCATAAAGAAAATACCTTTTTCAATTAAAGTACAATTATTGAAGCTCGAAGTATTGAACTATATATATAATGCGGTGAAATAATGCAAACACTGTAGGTTCTAACACGAAGGGTCACAACAGTAAAAGAATTCAAATAGTTTAAACATGAATTGATAACTACAAATAAACACAACAGTAGAAAGTGCACGACATCACCATTATAAGAAAATCAAAATCCAGCCACTAACAAGAATAAGGAAAACAAAGGCATATTTCACATTCAGATCACATCTCGTCGCAAGTGCAACCCATTCCAATCTCATTTAACACCGTTGCGGCGTGCAACCCGATCCTCATTATATTATACTATTACGGCGTGCAACCCGATCCTCATTATATTATACCGTTGCGGCGTGCAACCCGATCCTCATTATATTATACTATTGCGGCGTACAACCCGATCCTCATTATATTATACCGTTACGGCGTGCAACCCGATCCTCATTATATTATACCGTAGTGGGGTGCAACCCGATCTTTATTATATTATACCATTGCGGCGTGCAACCCGATCCTCATTATATCCATGCCAAGAGCTCACCCAAACTACAAATGCAACTCAAGTACGTGCGGAGTGAGAGCAAATGCACAAGGTCCCGACAAAGGAATACAACCAACAGCTCAAATATCCCGGCAAGGGAACAATAATATTAAACAAACATCCCAACAAGGGAACAATACTATCAACACAAACATCTCAGCAAGTGAACAATACTATCAACACAAACATCCCAACAAGGGGACAATAATAATAATAACAAAAAGCGCAATAAACTACAACGGAGTCATAACAATTATAATACAAGACTCACGGGTATGCTCGAGCCCCCAATGTGTAGATACTCGTCACCATGCCTATACGTCGGACACATCGCATAACAAGTAGCAAATATACTCAACTCATGTTCCCTCAAGGTAGGGTAGACCAAACACTTACCTCGCTTTGCAACCAATTTAAAATTTCAACAAGCCTTTGCCTCGCGAATTCCTCTGAAGCTTCACATCTAGTCATAATAATTTAATATACTTAATATAAATCGTACAAATTAATTCCATATGAATTTACACATTTTTTTTAAAATTAAATTCGAAATTTAGCTAAAAATTGCCCGTGGGGCCCATGTCTCGGAATCCGACGAAACTCGTAAAATCCGACAACCTATTCCGATACGAGTTCAACCATATAAAAATTATCGAATTTCGATGACAACTCGACCTCCAAATCTAAAATTTTTATTTTTGAAAGATTTTGCAAAAATCTTGATTTCTTCCATCTAAATCTGAATTAAACGATGAAAATAACCATGGATTTATGTAATATATGCACTTTCGAGTATAACACACTTACTTGAGTTGAAATCATGAAAAACACCTCGAAATCGCCCAAGAACCGAGCTCCAAAAACCCCTAAACGAAAATGAAGAAATGAGCATTTTTGGTCCTTAAGTTTCTTTCTGCCCGTCACTAAAAGTCCATTTTCCTCACTAAAAGTCGTCACTAAAAGTTCACCAAAACAGCTTTACTAGTCGTATTCAATCAACTATAACTTTTTTTAAATGTGTCTGAATGTCGAATAGTTTAACTTTTTGAAAACTAAATCCAAGTTCTATAACTTTCATGTTTTGCATAATTTGTGATTCCATAAATATTGTGAGATATAAACTTCCAAAGTAGCCTCCCCGCATCAGAAGTTTCTGAGAAATTTCAAAACAGCTTTATCAGCCCTTATTCAATCGATCATAACTTTCTGTACAAATATCCAAATGATGAATGGTTTAATTTTCTGAAAACTAAAGTGCAGGGGCTACAACAGTTATGTTTTGTACATTTTCAGATTCCTTATAGATTGCTAGATATAAGCTTCTACATTATGCTCGTTGCATCAGAAATTTCGAACCTTGCTATCAAAATCCAGCAAGTTAAATTGGCCTAAAAATGGCCCGTAACCATTTCGAAACTCACCCAAGCCCCTTGGGACTCTAACCAAATGTGCCAACATAATTCATAACATCATTCAAACTTTTTCCAATCAACAAAACACATCAAACAACATTAAAACCATCAAATTACATCAAATCCAAGCCTAAGTTCTTCAAAAACTTCTGAAACATGCATTCGATCAAAAACCCGACCAAATGATGTCCAAATGACCTGAAATTTTGCACATATCCCAAATGACACAATGAAGCTACAACAACTCTTAAAATTCTATTTCGACCCTCGCATCAAAATCTCACCTATCAACCGGATATCGCCAAAATACTAACTTCGCCAATTCAAGCCAAATTCTACACCGGTTATCACAAAAATATTCCAGATACATTCCTAAGTCCCAAATCATCTCCCGGAGCTAACCGAACCATCGAAATTCATATCCGATCCCTCTAACTCATAAGTCAACGCTCGGTTGACTTTTACAACTTAAGCCTTCTTAAAAGAGACTAAATGTCTCATTTCTTATCAAAACCACTCTAAACCAACTCGATCACATAAGATACATATAATGAAGCATAAAGAAGTTAAAAATGGGAAAAACAGAGTGATAACTCATGTGACGACAAGTCGGATCGTTACAGTGCTACTATAGTTGTCAAAAAGGAATAGCTTAGCCTAATTTATATTAAACGTATTGATTAACAACATTAAATACAGGGAATTAACCAAAATATTAGAGGCAATTACTTGTTTACTACTTTAATTGCCATAATTAGAAAAGGAAATAACTGTTGTAACATTTCATAGCAGGCGTCTTTCAAACTCCAACAGTAATTAATTGTTGCAACCGTTCCTCTCATTTTGGAAAAAATAACTTTTGATAATACAAATAGGAATTTAAAAAAGAAGGAAAATGGCAAAAAAAAACGGAAAAAAAGATAAATATCAATACTCACCTATGAAAGATGTCACATCACTCTTCTATGTCCCTCATTTATATATATTAATATATAGATTATATTCCTTGGAAAAAAATGCTGGGGTTAGTCCAAAAATAAAGTGATTGTACTTCTTTTTAGGTGGTGGAATTTAGTGTGATTAGCCAAAATGGGCTTTCAGATCGGATGATCCCAGGAAAAATCACAAAGTAGAAAGCTTAACATCTGAACATGCTCATGAAGCTGAGGTCCATGTGCAAGCAACACTTTCGTTCAAGCCCATGTCTTGCACTATTACAGTGTTGCAATATTTCTGTCTGTGAAAGCCCATCTCTTTTCTTTCGGAATCTTAACCAATTTAGCCGGCCGGTGAATTAAAAAATATTCCACAATCTACAACTATTAATTAAAAAGAATTTTTCGTTCCTATACCATATAGAAAACTATATTACGAAAAAGATTCATAATCTACAAATTACCCGCCCTGCTAATAGATTTTCTAAAAAATATAAACAACTCATTAAAAACAGAATCATGTTAGCTATACAATTCCTTTAATTGCGCGCGAATGTTGGGATATTAAGGATTCTTCCAGATTTTATCAAACGCAAATTTCGCTATTAAATTTTGTCTGTTTCTCTTCAAAATTCACTAATCTATTTTTACGACAATACTCTGTTTTACTGATTTCACAAATCGAAAGTGACTAAATTAGCTACAATTCATCTATAACAAGCACAATTATGTCGAAAATTCTAATTATGCTTTAACTGAATGGGAATTGGGATAGCTATGGGAGATATAAAGACTTTCAGGTCGATGGAACTGTAGTCGGCGAGGATGCGAGTTATAGCCTATTGAATTCTACAATAGCAGAGCATTTAATGATAGATATATTCGAAAAAATAATAGAAATCAAATATATTATCCTCTAATGGAAATTAGGAACTATATGGGTGTTCGTGTATACATGGAGATGAAGAAGGAAAATAAAAGCCTAGGAACATATCCACTATGTATAACAGTACGTGATTTCAATTTGGAATTAAGTAGCACCAATTCGAACACAGTTGCAGGTTTGTTATGTTACATTAATATCGAATTTTGGTTGTATGTTACTGATCTACAATGTATCTACAATATATTGAATTTCATTCTATCTACAATATTTCTACAATAAAATACATATCATTTGTAGCTCAATATGAAATATAGAATTTCAATATTTCTACAATTAACTACAAAATATGTACAAAAAAAATAGTTCATAACAGTATTTAGCTTTATTTTATTGCATGTTCATCTGGAAAACTGAAGTTAATTGATATGCCAACATCTCCGGCGATAGTGACATACGAAAGTATAATAATAACAGAAAGTACACAAAGTGTTATTGACGTAGGCCAAGTATATCAAGACAAACAAATAATTGCAAGTGCAATGAAGCACTATTCTATCATAAACGAGTTCCAATTTAGGGTGAAAAGATCAAGTGCTAGAAGGTAGGACCACATGAATGGTAATTTTTTTTTTTTTGTAGTTTATTTGTAAATTTTTACTTCTTCAGTTTTCCTTGTGATATTGTTTAACAAAATTGTAGATAGTTTGTAGTTGTTTTGTATATAAATTGTTGAATAAGATCTTTTGTGCTACAACAATTTTTTTTAATCTACATTTTTTATACCAGTATTTAAATTATTTTTAATTTGAAGCTACTGACTGGTATGTGCTGGTAAAAATTGTACATGGCACTTCAAGGCAACTAGCATATGTTGTTGTTGATTTAGAAAATGACGCATTATGGAAGTAGTTTTTTGAGCGATTCAAACATGCATATGGTAAAAAATCAAATATATGAGTTGTATCGGATCGGAATGAGAGTCTTGAAGGCAACATCTATTATTTATCCTGGCATGCCACATTATATTTGATGTGTAATAGTTGAGGCACCTTCAACTCTTAATGTAGTTAGTCTGAAATTATTTTATTTAATTAGTATTGTCACGACCCCAACCCAGTCGTGATGACGCCCAACCCAACGGCTAGGCAAGCCCGACTAAATACACTCTCAACCCGAGCTTAGAGCTCAAAATCACTTATTTAAAAAAATTTAGCAGTGAAGAAAATCAAAATAAAGCTAATGGTTATAAAACAACCCGAATATCTCACAGAAACAACATAACTTCCCCAAGACCTGGGGGTCACGAGTCTAGACCCTCTACCAGAGTAGCATAACAATACTGAAAAATATACATAATCTAAGTATACGCAGAATAATCAAACAACAGGGAAAATGAGGGAAGAGTCGGGTCCTGCGGACGCCAGGCAGCTACCTCGACGACTCCAATAACTCTCTGAAGCAGCAACTAGCTCAGCTAAGCTTCCAAGATACATGAATCTGCGCACATGGTGCAGGGAGTCGAGTGAGTACTTCCAAGTTAGCGGTAATAAAAGTAAATAATGCTGAAGAAAAAAAACATGTAAGAGCATTATCTCGTGCTATAAAATACAGAACCACATTTTAAACTATAGTACTTTCATGGTTATCCTTTATAACATATCTAGGTCAATTTTGAAATCTCTTTTTAAAACATCTCTTTCTTTTATTATTAATAGTTAAGTACCTGGATACGACATCAAATAGTACAAGTCTGCACTCAAATCAGCCCCTTGGGCTCAACACTCCTTTAACAATTTTCACCAGGATATCTGGTCAACAAGAAAAATAACACATGCATGCCAATAATGTATGAGTGCTAAATGTTATGCCACGTAGTACAAATAGAAACCAATGCACACATGACCGTTACGGTGCGTAGCCCGATCTATTTGGGCGCCCGGCACTCACTGTGGGGGTTCAGACTCCGAAGGGGCTCCTACAGCCCAATCGCAATATCAATATCACTCCCGCTACGGCATGCAGTCCAATCCATACATAGTCTTGAATGCACATAAGCCCCTTGGACACTAGTCACATAGCAGTTCTTAGCAAAAATGTCAGTAAAATATCAATTAAGTTTTTAAATTTTAGAAAGATGGCTGAGTTTGCAAAATAGTACTTTTTAAAACCTTATACTGAGATGAAAATATATACATTAATGCAAAACAGCGATGTTAATCCCTGAAGGATCCAAATATTCGGCGTGAAGCCCAAAACATGACAATCAGTCCAGTTCATGATAATTAATATCTTTATTAGGGTGTCAATTCAACTCAAGCAATTTAGTAGTGTTTTTATTAAGCGGGACAGGCCAAGTCACCATCCCCAATGGTGCTCTACCCCACGCTCGTTGTCCGGCGTGCAAGTCACCTCAACATAGCACTATGATGTGCAAGTCCAGAGTTTCAAACCCTCAGTACATCATTTACAAATATTACCCACCTCGTACCGGTAAAAATTCTAGCCCGCGACGCCCTTGCTCCTCGAACCGGCCTCCACGTACGTCCAATCTATCCAAAATCATAAGGAATACATTATAATAGGCTAATGGGATATAACCCAATCGAAAGAACTCGAAAAATACTCAAAAATATGAAATTGGCAAAACCCGAGCTCCGGACCCACGTCCCAAAAAATTATCAAATTTACATTCCCGGAATTCTCGTCTCGCCACAAATCCGTACATACCAAGAACTCCTAACTCGGACCACAAATGGCCCCTCAAATCCCAAATTTAAAGCTTTTGCTCCAACCCCTAATTTCTTATCATTTTGCTATGTTTTCATGAATTTCAAATATGATTATTCATTAAAAGTATGTATTTAACTCATAAAACTTACCTCCAACGATTCCCCATCGAAAACCCTTTAATTCCCGTCCAAAAGCTCTCAAGAATGACAAAAAATGGTAGAAAAATGGGTTGTTTTTGCGACTGAAATGTTTTTAATATTCTGTCTGGGTACTGTAGCTAACACTATGCGATCGCATTAGAGCATTGCGATCGCATAGAACAAAATTTCCGGGCACTGATGCACAATTCCGGCTCCTCCGGACATGCTTCAGTTTAATGATCATAACTTTTTGCACACAACTCCGAATGATAAATGATTTGATGTTCTTGAAACTAGACACATAGGGCTATAACTTTCACTTGTTGTTCATTTCTTGAATCCTTATACATTTCGAGATATAAGCTTCCAAATTCATTCATATGTATTAGAGATCCTTCTCGGATAACCTATAGTGTAACGTCCATAACTTTTGCCACATATGTTCAAATCACGATTTATTTAGCTTTCCGAAAACTAGACACTATGTGATAGAACTTTTGTTTTTGATCACCTCAAACTTTATTGTAGATAAAAAGATATGAGCTTCCAAAGTAGGAACAATGCAACATAAATTTCCTTCTTCGCGATCGCGGAGCATTTTACGTGATCGCGATGCATTAATTTTTTTCTCACATTTTACTCAACGCGATCATGACCCATTGTCCGCGATCGCATAGAACACTGATACACACAAAAACCAGCCGTTAAAAATGGCCTTCTGAAACCACCCCGAAACTCACCCGAGGCCCCCCTGGACCTCAACCAAAAGTACCAACGCATCCTAAAACCTCATCCAAACTTGTTCCAATCATCAAAATACATCTAACAATGCTAAAACCATTAATTCACCATAGATTCAAGCCTAAGTTTATCAAATTCTTCCAAAATTCACATTCGATCCGAAACCCAACTAAACGACGTCCGAATGACCTGAAATTTTGCGAACAAGTCCAAAATTACCTAACGAAGCTGCTGCAACTCTTGGAATTCCATTCCGACTCCCGGATCAAAATATCACCTATCAACCGGAATTCGCCAAAATACTAGCTTCGCCAAAATAGGCTAACTTCTTCACCGGACCTCCAAAATTACTTCCGATTACTCTCCTAAGTCACAAATGATCCCCCGAAGCTAATCGAATCATCGGAATTCAATTCCGAGCCCTCTAACTCACAAGTCAATATCCAGTTGACTTTTCCAATTTAAGTCTTCTTAAAAGATACTAAGTGTCTCATTTCTTATCAAAATTACTCCAATTAAATTCTAACACACCCAATATCGATAATGCAAACAAGTGATAAATAGTGAAATGAACCTATACTAAGTGTAAACACGTGATTTTTGACCCTCCCGAGATTTTCTATATTTTTAGCGTAAAATATTTAGTTTAGTTTTAATATAGCTATTTTAGCTAAATTTGACTCTTTTACTTTATTTTTACCTCAAAATGAAAAATAACAAAAATATAGTTTTATTAATGTTTCGTAGTCATTTTAAACTTGAAAAATACAAAAATAGTACTTTATATTTTTTTTTATTTTTTATAAAAAACGAAAATAATAAAAAATAGTTTCACAAATATTTTGTAGTTATTTTAAACTTGAAAAATATAAAAATAGTACTTTATATTCTTATCTTTTAATAAAAACGAAAATAATAAAAAAATAGTTTCACAAATATTTTGTAGTTATTTTAAACTTTAAAAATATAAAAATAGTTTTATTTTTATTATAAGTATTATAGTTATTTTGATTACCTAGGATTAATTAAATAACACCATTTTCGGTTCCGGGCGAAGAATAATATTCGGGTTTAAACTACCCGGTTTTATAATTTTCGGACCTAGCCCGTAATAAACCGAGTCCACTACACTAAGGGGGGACAACACATGATGGGGATGGGGAATAAGAAGAAAAAAGAAAAAAGAAAAATACAAAAGGAAAATGACAAAAATAAAAAGACAAGAAAAAAGGGTGGTCTCTCACGTGAAGTGAGAGACATGTTTGTGAATGGGGGGATTATTTTTAAGAAAAGCACTGTTCATCTTCTTCTTTAAAGAAGAAGAGAACAACGGCAGAGAGCAGGGATTTTTCGAAGAGAAAACAAAACCAAAGAGAAAAACACCCTCCATTTCCGTCGACCAAAACCACTATCTTCAAACAGCCAACACCAACATAACAGCCGCATCATTCCCCTTTCCAGCCCAGATCCAGCATGTACACATTAGGGTGGGAACAAGAGAAAAAAAAGGTGAATTAATTTTCTCATCTCTAATACACATAGAGGAGACGGACGAACAGAAACAGTGACAGGATTAGCGTTTCTTGCCGTGGGATTTGATTGTGCGTTCACTAGCGATAAGACGTAGTTTTGTTGGGCCGAGGTTGACGCCGATTCGAGCTTCTGTCTGCGTTTCCGGGCTTCTTAGATCACTGAGTTTCGGAGATGTTAATAGCAAGATTTTGACATAAAGGTCCATCTCTTAACTTTGTTCTAAATTAATTTTCAGTCATCCTCTTTGTGTGTTTGAAATTGAATGAAAATTCTATTTATCTTAGTTTTTCAATTGTGTGGTTTGAGGTTAGGAAAATTAACTCACTTGTTTCTTTTTTCGTGAAAAATTAAATGCTTGAAAATACTACAATGTTGATGATAAGCTGGCTTACTTGCGAGACAGTGAGTTAAAGGATTTGCTAAAATTCAAAATTAAAAATAGTTTGGGATTGATAATTAGAAATTTCAGTGACTTAAGATTTGGAAGGTTTTTGGTCATTTCTTTATTTTGTTTTAGTTAAATTAATCGCTAGGTGCATGTTTATAATGAAGAGTGCAAGCACTGGACATGGCTTATAAGTTTATTTAAGGATTTGTTTAACCAATAAATCAATTTTTCTAGAAGAGTGTGTACTTCATAGTTTATGAATTATATCTTCTAATACTAAACATGGTTATAGCATATAATGTATTACTTATCTTTGTAAATAAGATACCATAGTTAATAGATTTAATCTTCATTTGTACGTTGGCTTATTTCTAGTAATTTTGTTTTGTCTGCTAAGGCCGATGCTATTTTGGTTGAAATCGGCCGACGGGATGTATCCAATCGCGATATTCCTCTCGTAGTTTTCTAGGCGCGATTTTAATAATTCTACCTTCTTAAATACGGGCGTGCATTTCATGCGATCCAAATCCAAATCCCAAAATATTGAATAAGAATATGTCGAGGACCCGGGTGCATTTCATGTGACGTGATTCGAAACATATTTTTAGGCAACGTTCTCTTTCGTAAATAATAATAATAATAAAAGCGGTAAAGGGATATTAATTTGCATTAAGTACATAACTCTTAAAATCTGATAAATAAGCCGAATATGACAGTTAAGCGACCGTGCTAGAACCACGGAATTCGGGAATGCCTAACACCTTCTCCCTGGTTAACAAAATTCCTTATCCGGATTTCTGGTTCGCGGACCGTTAAACAGAGTCATTCTTTTCCTCGATTCGGGATTCAACCGGTGACTTGGGACACCATAAATCTCCCAAGTGGCGACTTTGAATTCATTAAATAAATCCCGTTTTGATTGTACTTTAATTGGAAAAAACTCCTATCGCTCCCCTCGCGGGTGCGTAAAAAGGAGGTGTGACAGCTCTGGCGACTCTGCTGGGGACTGAAACCCAGAACCACTGGTTCAGGGTTTAAGAATTCGAGCTTGGAATAATTGTTGTATTTGGCTTATTTATTATCCGATTTTATTATATGTTTGTATTAATGTGCAAAATGATATTTTTATCGCTTTGATATTTTTTGAACTGTACATATAAATTGTGCCGAAACCAATCTCCTCTCTGAGTCTTCTAAATCATGAAGAAGGGTGCACTTCGTGTGACTTCTTTTCCGTATAGTGTCTAATTCCCACCTTAGAACGAGGTTTGGATAAGTTGCAAAACCGGTGAAGCTTCTGTATTCCCGGGTTGCTGCCTCCTCCTCGGCTCGAGTTGTCCGTTCGGGTAAGCCAGGTCTAGAACAATAAACCCGGGTTTTTAAACCTAGAATAACAAAGCTTCATGCCGGATCCCTAGTAGGAACGTTTATTTGCATCATGTTGCATTTGACTTAGGGGACTCAACACAGGGGTTGGGTCCGTCTAGGACAGGTGACCCGAAATGAAAAGACCATCCTGCTGCATCCTGTTTGTTTTATGCATATATTTGCTTCAGACTTGCAGGCTAACCGTTTTTTTATATTGAGGAAAATGAAAAAAAAATAGTCTCAAAATAGTTTGTTTTTTTACTTACTTAAAAAGAAAAAAAACGTTTGTTGTAAAATAAAAAAAAATGTTTGATCAAAATAAAAAAAAAAATAGTTTCAAAATAGTTTGTTTTTTTTACTTAAAAAGAAAAAAAAACGTTTGTTGTAAAATAAAAAAAAATATGTGATTTCAAAATAGTTTGTTTTTTTACTAAAAAAAAAGAAAAAAAAATTTTGTTTTAAGCTAAAAAAAAAATGTGCGAAAAAATAATAAATAGTTTGTTTCCTTTAAAGATGCAGTTTGTTTGACCGAACTACGCAGGTTTGATTCTCACCACTAGGTGAGATACGTAGGCAACCCTCATCGGGTTCAACCACCCCTTTTAAAAATCAAAAAAAATGTGTGTTTAATTTTGTCAATAAAATCAAAGTGATGCCGTTTTTGCAAATAGCCGAATGTTCCGAAAGGACGCCGGAAGGCTGTTTTTGCAAAAATAGCCACTTTGAATCTTTATAAACAATTTTTGGGCACAACCTTGAAATATTCCCTCGCGAAAATGTTGAAAGGTCGTAGCCGCAAAAATCAAGTTGGGGTTACCACCCTTTTTCAAAAAATCAAAAATGTTGAATTTTAGTTTTCAATAAATCGAAGTGATGCTGTTTTACAAAATAGCCGAATGTTCCGAAAGGACACCGGAAGGCTGTTTTTGCAAAAATAGCCACTTTGAATCATTTTTAATAATTTGCGGGCACAGCCTTGAAATATTCCTTGTGGAAATGTTGCAAGGCCATAGCCGCAAAATCAAGTCCGGGTTCATACCCCTTTTGCAAAAATAACCAAAAAATGTCAAATTTTTGATTTTGTTATAAATAAGTCGGGTGATGCTATCCTTGCTTAAAATAAGCCGAATGTCCCTCAAAAGACACCGGAAGGCTTTTTGCAAGAATAGCCACTTTGAGTCATTTGTAAATAATTTTGGACACAGCCTGAAAATATTCCCTCGCGGAAATGTCGAAAGGTTGTATCCGCAAAAAATCAAGTTTTGAGTCATCACTCAACTTTACAAAAATAATCCAATAAGCCATTACATGGCTGGTCCTTGCATAAATAGCCACTTTTGGCATTTGAACTTCTTCAGTCTTGTATTGGCCTGTGTCGGTGCTGAATGATGCCCCATAGGCCCCAGGATTAAATTTTGAATTTATATCTTCTTAAATAAAATTTTGCAAAAAGAGCCACTTTGTCTAAATAAGCCATTACATGGCCAATTTATGAAAAATAGTCTTGTGTTGGTTTATGGTGATGCCGAACGATGCCCCATGAGCCACAAGATGAAAAAAAAATTTCAAGTTTATCTTTCTTAAATAAATTTTGCAAAAATAGTCATTTTGTCAAATAAGCCATTATGTGGCCAATTTTGTAGAAATAGTCATAACTGACACCAAAAAAAAATATATTCTTTTTCTTGTAGAAATCTCCTACACAAGTTTGTAGTTGGAGTCGGCTTCTATAATTTTCCTTCAAAGAAAAAAAAAGAAATCAAAAAAAAAAAAAAAAAAATCAAATAAACATTTCTTTATTTCTTGCATTAATTTGCAAGAACTACGCTCGGTCTGATTCATGCGGGGTCATGATACGTAGGCAATCCACATAGGATTCGACCATTTCCATAACCAAAAAAAAAAAAAAAAAAAAGAAGAATGATCAATAAGCGGGATACCTTAATGCTGACATGCTGGCTTTGTTTTGTTGTGTCCATTTCCAGAAAGGTGGTTGGTTGTGGTTCTAAAATAACTCTTCCCCGTAAGACGAAGTCAGAGGACAATGGCAGATAATCTCAAGACTGAGTGGGTTGGTACAGGTACCCGACAACAGCTGGTTGAACGGAACCACGGGTTAGTAGAGGAGGTCAAGATATTGAGACAACACGTGGCTGATATGTATCGGGCGTGGATGGATGGAAAAGCACCACCTCCGCCACCACCTAGCTTCCTGGACTCTGTCCTTACCCGTACCATGAACCCGATGCCGGATGATCTCCCGCACTCTCCATATATACCCGCCTATCACAACTTCTCCAGCCATTCGAGTAACTCAATTACTCGTCCCCCAACTATGTTTTCACAACGCTACTCCCATCCCCAACACCACTACTCTCCCCGGGACAACCAAAATCGTACTTCACCTTCCAGGTACCCAGCTCCACAAAAGGCTTACCAACCCCCACGAACATACCGGAAACCCCCCGGGTCAGGTTTCAAGCCAAATAAGGCGTTTAGGGAGGAAAGGTTGCTGAAGCGAGAAAAGGCGCTCACCCCTATCGGAGAGTCCTATGCAAGTCTGTTTGAAAAGTTAAAACATGTCGGCCTGATTACGCCGCTCCCCGAATACACTCCCGATCCACGTGCAAGAAGCTTCGATCCTACTGCACGATGTGCATACCATTCCAATGTCAGAGGGCACGATATTGAGAGTTGCCGTACCTTGAAAAAGGAAATAGAAAGAATGATTCAAAAAGGGTGGTTGATTGTGGTCAATGATGATGACATGGGACACACAAACCCTCTGGGGGGTGTATTGACCGGAGCTAAAAATGTTGAAGCAGTTGGCAGCCTTGGCAATATCGATGCAGAACTTAGTGGCTAAAATGTTGTGCTTGGAAATTGGGAAAATACTCCATCTTTCGGTCAGCTAGATGGAGCTTTGGTGGTTCATTTTTGTGGTCATTTTTGTTGTCCGAGTTATTTTCAGGGTTTTCTTGTGGTCAAACCCTTTTTGTCCTAGCAGTTTGCTTTGGTCCTGCCCAATTTTGTTTCAGGGCTGTACTCTAGTTTGTTTTGTTTGTTTTGTCATTGAACCATTTCGTCATTAGTTTAATGAAGCTTTCGGTCTTTTGTTACTTCCGGTCATTTTATCTGTTTAGTTCTGTTTACCCTTTAGATTTGTCTTGTGCTCAAACGCCGAATCTAGTGACATGACATGTGCACACATAATTGTGGCTTAATTCTAAAAGTTAATCATGAAGCAATTGGAAGATGATCGGGTCATTCAAAGGAAATAAAAACAATTTGAGACTATTTGGATCCCGAGTCATCCGAAACCGGGGCAAGTAAAAAGAAACAGTCAAAGGCAAGCTCGCCAAAATTGACATGGGGTCGTTCATAATGAGAGTGTTGCCCGACAATGCTTTAAAGATATGATGAATATTAATTGTGTTACGCTTGGCATGTTTTGAAGATTGGAATGACGAAGGCATTTTGTTCTGCTATCCAAACACTTTATCCGTCGTCAACCCTTTGAGCCTAAATTTTAAATTCTTTCATACCCCTCCTTCGGAATTAGTTGCAAAGACTAGAAACACAAGTTTGAAAGGTAAGAGAAGAAATGGCTAAAGAAAAATAAAGAAAAAAAAACAACAAAAAGAGATAAAGAAAAGAAAAGAAAAATGTGTGAAAAAAGAAACTTGAAAAAGAGGAATTGGGAACTACGTTTGACCCGATTCCTTAAAGAGGATACGTAGGCACTTCACAGCTCGGTCATAGTGTAAATAAAGAAATAAAAATCCCCAAGTAAAAACCGGGGCAAAGAAAAATTGTGTTTATTGTAAATAAATTTAGGTCCGAAGGTTGTAAATTTTGAACCCAAAATTGATTTTGTTTTGAGCCTTTAATACCCTTTCTTTCTAGCCCTATCCAAATCCCACATTACGGTCCAAAGAAAGACCTTCCGATCAGTCTTCAAAAGATGCCGCGTCAGGCGAGGGAGAGTCCTATCAGAATATAACACGCTGATTCTCAGCAGAAAAAGACTTTGATTCCCATCAGAAAGGAAACACGAGAGAGTCTTAGCAGTGACACCCCAGCCCCCAGCTAAAAGTTATACAAATGAGAGAGTCTTACCGGTGAAAACCTTCACAGGCACCATAAGGCGACGAAAGCTGAGAGAAAATCAAAATGAGAGAGGCTTGAAAGTGAAAACCCTTTGGGCACTACAAGTCGAACAAAGGTGATAATCAGATGGAAATCACGAGACAAATCGTGAAAGGAAATTAACGATGGAGGATAGGCCATATGTGCATGTCATGACCAGTAGAGTTGGTATCCGCGTTTGATAAGTTTTATAGTTGTTTCTGGTTAGAGAGTCAGTCCTCCCTTGTCTTCTATTTGTTGTTTCTTCTTATCTTTCTCCTTTTGTCAAAATTCTCCATCAAAGTCGGTCTAGTCAAAACATAGTGAGAAATGACTTCAAAACTTGCCACCAACTTTCCAATTATTATGCAAGGCAAGGAAATGCCATTGACGGCAGAGAAGTACGGTGCAAAGAAGATTATTAAACTGGGGCAGAAAATTTTCTTTTCAGTTTGAAAATTTTCCGGAAGTCAATACCCACTTGGGGAAGAAGGAAAGTCTTAAGAGAAATGGTCTTCGAACCGGTGTCATCCTCAACAGCCTTCAAGAAGAATGAAACACCAATTTTGAGGAGATCAGTATCCCCCATCAATGCTATCTACAGCAAGTTCCGAGGTGGTCGGACAACACAGAGTGGTAAAGGAAGAAAGGAAATCCCACCTTCAACAAAATAACCCCCAGCAAGTTGAGAACGGGGAAGGGATAAATGGAAAAACCCATCACCAGCAGGAATATCATCTCCAGCAAATGAAATCATTCCCCAACAATGTTTTGGGAACCCCGAGCGAGGGAAAGGAGAAAAGGAAAAAACCACCCCACGGGAGCGGCACAACCGCTCACAATGTTTTGAACTAACAAATTTTCTTTGATTTGAAACGGGGAAAGAAAATGCTATTGATAGCAGAAAGTCATGCCACAAGGAAGAACACCAATACTGGGGCAGAAAATTTTCTGCCGTTGTTGAAAATTTTCTCGGAGAAACGAGGAAGGCAATTCAAGATGACATGTCAGGTTTGTCCACCTTCAAATAGGATGTTTCAGGTTTGTCCACCTTCGAACAGGACATCTCAGGTTTGTTCACTTTTTGATATCATGGGAGTATTCGCCCTCGAATAGGATACAATGGGAGTATTCGCCCTCGAATAGGATACAATGGGAGTATTCGCCCTCGAATAGGATACAATGGGAGTATTCGCCCTCGAATAGGATACAATGGGAGTATTCGCCCTCAAATAGGATACGATGGGAGTATTCGCCCTCGAATAGAATACGATGGGAGTATCCGCCCTCAAATAGGATACAATGGGAGTATTCGCCCTCAAATAGGATACGATGGGAGTATTCGCCCTCGAATAGAATACGATGGGAGTATCCGCCCTCAAATAGGATACGATGGGAGTATTCGCCCTCGAATAGAATACGATGGGAGTATTCGCCCTCGAATAGAATACAATGGGAATATTTGCCCTCAAATAGAATACGATGGGAGTATCCGCCCTCAAATAGGATACAATGGGAGTATTCGCCCTCGAATAGGATACAATGGGAGTATTCGCCCTCGAATAGGATACAATGGGAGTATTCGCCATCGAATAGGATACAATGGGAGTATTCGCCCTCGAATATAATACGATGGGACTATCCGCCCTCGAATAGGATATTTTACGTTTGTTTTATTTTACATTGTCCTTTGCATATTTCATAAATTATTGCCAGAATGCATTTTTAATTCAAAAGTTGCTACTAAAAGCAGGCGCCTACCTGTATAACAAAAGGCAAGTCTTCAGTCTTTACATTGCAGGTCTTGAAACCAGTAACCCACCATAAAGCAGAGAGTTACAACAAGAGTTCCCAACGCAAATTCAAGCGCATGAGTCAAAGGAAGGGAGGGAATGAAGGAAATTTTCCCAGCATCATTATCCTCAGTAGGTAAGTAAACAATTCCAAAGATATCCCCAGCAGTCAAGGAAAAATAACACGACCTAGGAGGAAGGCAATTCCAAGACAGGATAATTCAGAAGAGAAGGTGGTCCGAGAGGCAATGCAGGAACAAGGAAATGGTACAAAAGGCAAAGGAAGGTAACCAAGATAGGATGAAATCAGTGAGTAGTAATTGAAGTCAGGGAGCCCGCCTGGAGAATGGAGTGGCGATTTAGTTTTGAAATTGTAGTTGAAGTCAGGGAGCCCGCCTGGAGAATGGAGTGGCGATTTAATTTTGAAGTTATAGTTGAAGTCAGGGAGCCCGCCTGGAGAATGGAGTGGCGATTTTATTTTGAAGTAGTAGTTGAAGTCAGGGAGCCCGCCTGGAGAATGGAGTGGCGATTTTATTTTTGAAGCAATAGTTGAAGTCAGGGAGCCCGCCTGGAGAATGGAGTGGCGATTTATTTTGAAGTTGTAGTTGAAGTCAGGGAGCCCGCCTGGAGAATGGAGTGGCGATTTTATTTTTGAAGCAGTAGTTGAAGTCAGGGAGCCCGCCTGGAGAATGGAGTGGCGATTTATTTTGAAGTTGTAGTTGAAGTCAGGGAGCCCGCCCGAAGAATGGAGTGGCGATTTTATTTTGAAGTTATAGTTGAAGTCAGGGAGCCCGCCTGAAGAATGGAGTGGCGATTTATTTTGAAGTTGTAGTTGAAGTCGGGGAGCCCGCCTGAAGAATGGAGTGGCGATTTATTTTGAAGTTGTAGTGGAAGTCAGGGAGCCCGCCTGAAGAATGGAGTGGCGATTTATTTTGAAGTTGTAGTGGAAGTCAGGGAGCCCGCTTGAAGAATGGAGTGGCAATTGAATTTTGAAATTGTAGTTGAAGTCAGGGAGCCCGCCTGAAGAATGGAGTGGCGATTTATTTTGAAGTTGTTTAAGGAAAGCGGCGGAGTGTAATGGAAATCCCCAGCACGAATCAGAAGGAAGGCAACCAGAATACGAGTCAACAGTCCGAGGGGATCAACAGAAGTTTAGTCACAATAAACAAAAAGAAAAAAAGAGGCATGAAGCCAATCCAAAATGCAGAAGTTGATGAAAGATGTGGCATGCTCAAAACATGGCCGAGGTCACAAGCACTGTATACCTGGTCTTGATTCGAAAAGCAGCACCTGCAACTAGCAAGTATCAAGGTTCAAATTTAGAGTCCGTATGAAGCACCAACCAATACTCAAGATCAAGCTTCAGAAGACTTATAGATAGGAATCTTGTAACTAGTAGCTGATAGGCTTAGTTAGTCTTTCTCATGTTTTGATTTTTGATGTAATAGCAGGACCACGGACCGGAACTTCGATGGAACAGAACCTCGACGGAACGACACCTCGACTGGCTCTCCACCTCGGTTACTCCACTTCCTCACTCACTTTCGAACTACACGTGGCCCGATTCCTTTATAGCCAAGGATATGTAGGCAGCTCAGATACAAGGGCTCGGTCACATTCCTCTTCTTTTAGTTTAGTCCCTCCCAATAAGGGTCGGGTCAAAAACACTTGTCTAGTCGTTCTTTGTCTGAAAACTCTTTGTGTTTTCAGTCAAAGAGGGGCAGCTGTAAACACGTGATTTTTGACCCTCCCCGAGATTTTCTATATTTTTAGCGTAAAATATTTAGTTTAGTTTTAATATAGCTATTTTAGCTAAATTTGACTCTTTTACTTTATTTTTACCTCAAAATGAAAAATAACAAAAATATAGTTTTATTAATGTTTCGTAGTCATTTTAAACTTGAAAAATACAAAAATAGTACTTTATATTTTTTTTTATTTTTTATAAAAAACGAAAATAATAAAAAATAGTTTCACAAATATTTTGTAGTTATTTTAAACTTGAAAAATATAAAAATAGTACTTTATATTCTTATCTTTTAATAAAAACGAAAATAATAAAAAAATAGTTTCACAAATATTTTGTAGTTATTTTAAACTTTAAAAATATAAAAATAGTTTTATTTTTATTATAAGTATTATAGTTATTTTGATTACCTAGGATTAATTAAATAACACCATTTTCGGTTCCGGGCGAAGAATAATATTCGGGTTTAAACTACCCGGTTTTATAATTTTCGGACCTAGCCCGTAATAAACCGAGTCCACTACACTAAGGGGGGACAACACATGATGGGGATGGGGAATAAGAAGAAAAAAGAAAAAAGAAAAATACAAAAGGAAAATGACAAAAATAAAAAGACAAGAAAAAAGGGTGGTCTCTCACGTGAAGTGAGAGACATGTTTGTGAATGGGGGGATTATTTTTAAGAAAAGCACTGTTCATCTTCTTCTTTAAAGAAGAAGAGAACAACGGCAGAGAGCAGGGATTTTTCGAAGAGAAAACAAAACCAAAGAGAAAAACACCCTCCATTTCCGTCGACCAAAACCACTATCTTCAAACAGCCAACACCAACATAACAGCCGCATCATTCCCCTTTCCAGCCCAGATCCAGCATGTACACATTAGGGTGGGAACAAGAGAAAAAAAAGGTGAATTAATTTTCTCATCTCTAATACACATAGAGGAGACGGACGAACAGAAACAGTGACAGGATTAGCGTTTCTTGCCGTGGGATTTGATTGTGCGTTCACTAGCGATAAGACGTAGTTTTGTTGGGCCGAGGTTGACGCCGATTCGAGCTTCTGTCTGCGTTTCCGGGCTTCTTAGATCACTGAGTTTCGGAGATGTTAATAGCAAGATTTTGACATAAAGGTCCATCTCTTAACTTTGTTCTAAATTAATTTTCAGTCATCCTCTTTGTGTGTTTGAAATTGAATGAAAATTCTATTTATCTTAGTTTTTCAATTGTGTGGTTTGAGGTTAGGAAAATTAACTCACTTGTTTCTTTTTTCGTGAAAAATTAAATGCTTGAAAATACTACAATGTTGATGATAAGCTGGCTTACTTGCGAGACAGTGAGTTAAAGGATTTGCTAAAATTCAAAATTAAAAATAGTTTGGGATTGATAATTAGAAATTTCAGTGACTTAAGATTTGGAAGGTTTTTGGTCATTTCTTTATTTTGTTTTAGTTAAATTAATCGCTAGGTGCATGTTTATAATGAAGAGTGCAAGCACTGGACATGGCTTATAAGTTTATTTAAGGATTTGTTTAACCAATAAATCAATTTTTCTAGAAGAGTGTGTACTTCATAGTTTATGAATTATATCTTCTAATACTAAACATGGTTATAGCATATAATGTATTACTTATCTTTGTAAATAAGATACCATAGTTAATAGATTTAATCTTCATTTGTACGTTGGCTTATTTCTAGTAATTTTGTTTTGTCTGCTAAGGCCGATGCTATTTTGGTTGAAATCGGCCGACGGGATGTATCCAATCGCGATATTCCTCTCGTAGTTTTCTAGGCGCGATTTTAATAATTCTACCTTCTTAAATACGGGCGTGCATTTCATGCGATCCAAATCCAAATCCCAAAATATTGAATAAGAATATGTCGAGGACCCGGGTGCATTTCATGTGACGTGATTCGAAACATATTTTTAGGCAACGTTCTCTTTCGTAAATAATAATAATAATAAAAGCGGTAAAGGGATATTAATTTGCATTAAGTACATAACTGTTAAAATCAGATAAATAAGCCGAATATGACAGTTAAGCGACCGTGCTAGAACCACGGAATTCGGGAATGCCTAACACCTTCTCCCGGGTTAACAGAATTCCTTATCCGGATTTCTGGTTCGCGGACTGTTAAACAGAGTCATTCTTTTCCTCGATTCGGGATTCAACCGGTGACTAAGTGTCTCATTTCTTATTAACATCACTCCAATTAAATTCTAACACACCCAATATCGATGATGAAACGTAAAGCAACACAATATTGGGGAAACGGGGTGGTAATACCTGGGCCGATGGGTCGGGTCGTCATATTATCTCCAACTTAAACAAACGCTCGTCCTCGAGCGGACTCAAAGTTGTTCTAGAATCTAACCAACATCTGAATAATTTTACCAAGCATATACCCGGGGCTATCCCATGTCACTCCATCTCATATAGATCTAACAACACAATATTAGCTAAAATTTCACAGTCCATCTAAACCATAAACTATAGAACCACATTGGACTTTCCAAAATCATACACAACGATCAAAACCTCACACCTATACTTTGAATAAACCCAAACTAGTTGTAGTAACCCATGCCTGCAACCTCAAGTGTAATTATCCGATATACCACATAACTCAAACACATGTAGAAATAACTTCCATTCATAACAAATGCACTCAACACCCGAATATCGGTGGAAACCTCTTATCAACTAAAGTCTCATTCCAACACTTCCATATACTGCCAAATCTCATATGTTCCCATTCATTAATGACTCCAACAATTATCTCGAATTCAATGCACCGCTCTGGTGATATGGCACCTTATCACAAGACTAAGTCACAATTTGCATAATACCTGCACTAGTGACGGGCGGTCTAAACATACTCAAATCATGGAAAATGACTCAAACAAAAGAGTTGTACCCCAAGCTTAACAATACCATTACATCACAAAGCTGAGACCTTGTCTCACATCATAAAATAGAACACATGAATCTACCCCGAAAGGTCATAATCTCCACGTAGCATCGTTACAATACGCGATCCTATCCCAACATTGTTACACATGAAACGCCTCAAGATAGTGTGATCAAAATAGACAGCCACACACATATTGATGTCTGCAACCAAAGCAATTCATAGATCTCCCCAAATCACCAACCATTTCAAGAACAATCGAATCAACCTATCCCTCAACAATATAATGCGGGACTAACCAAGCTAACTCAAGCTAAATACATAGCCACATCGGCCTGCCAATGAACTCAATGCCAAGAAGCTTGAAGCTGCTCCTCCCACTACTATAACTCCTGCTGGAGCTGTACGATTCGGTGCTCGACATCGATTAACTACCGAAATCCACAATCTTATCCAGCGACATACCGACCACAAGAAATGCATCCGAAAAGTCCCTCAATTTCGGAACTGAATCAATGGTAGAAACCTCTACACTAACATCCACCTCAAATGCCAATTAAAAAAAGCAGCCCCTTTCAAACCGCACGCTGATCTTTGGAATACCAACCACTCTACTAGGACATAGTCCGCTGCACCTCGCCATGCAACCTGTGGTAGTTTTCTGCATATCCCACAACACAATAATCTAGAATAACTAACACTGAGACAACCCAGTCTACAATCCAATATCATAACCAAAATCTAATATACCAAGCAAAGGAAGATCCACTCGGACCTCCCATTCCCTATAACCGCTAAACGGTGTTGATACACACGATCTACCACCATTGCAAAGTAGGATCACAAGAACTCCTACTCTCCAACTCCATATAACACATGAATCACTATACCTGATTCAACACATCGCCGTACGAATACACATCACATATCAAGTATCCATTCATTCCACGAGAGATATTTTAAAATTTCCCTGAGCCATCAACAACTCAAATATCAACAGTCGATCTACAAAGAAATGTCGCAACACTACCGAAATGCTATCAACTTAATCACATTACTCTTTTTCTGAAGCATAGACCCTCGTGAAATCACTATGATTAGCAACACCATTTCCTAAATCATCTGAAGATCGATCATTTACTCACATGCAGCTGCCCGTGATGCTTAAGAATTTAATGACTCTCTATTATGAACTGAACCGAGCCGTACACGCACAAATTCAAATCCTCCACAATATATTGCATCTACCTAACCACAATCGGATAACATAAGAACTTTTATCTCCCTTTCCGCGCTGCAGACATCGACGCACTCAACTAGTCGAGAACTTTCATTGATCCCATTTAGAAGAAAAATCATTACACACTCCATGCTTTGCATACCCGTAAAAATATATTCATCTTCAAACCACGGTAAAACCCAACAAGAACATTTCTGCCAACTCCATTTGTACAAACTAAACTACTAGGACTGAATCCTTTTATCTAAACTAAGTTGAGCAAACTGCCAGCACTCAAGAGCTTTGCTTCACAATACCTGTATGACTCATTACCTCGAACACATACAGAGAATTAATCATATCATTACCATACCGACTATGTCTATTATCAAGCTATTCCATTTATCTAACTTCCTTCCCGTTTCATTATTAATTTGATATTCTTTCTTGTTGTAGCATTACAATGCCTAAATTAAGGCTCACCGCAGGAGATTCGAACATAAGGTCACACTATCTAAGACTCATAGGCCACTGAATACATTCTCAATTGTTTCCCAAAAATACCACATTCCATAATACTTCATTTTGAAGAACTTTCTGCGAATCTAAATTTGTTTCCACTATTGTCCTGATACTGATACTTAGGATCACGTATTTAACACAAAATACCACTAGTCTTGATCTTTTCTAATGAAAAGACTGTCTTTAGTCACATACATCTCCTTAGAACACCTGATTATTACGTGTAGCATCATTCACTCTTATTCAATTATTACGTGTAGCATCATTCACTCTTATTCAAGCTGCAAATTTCCTGACTTAACGAACAGAACCACTCGTGCTTTAATAGCACCCTGACACCACAAGATATGATCTCATTCAAATACCAACAAACATCTTTCTTCTTACTACAGTGAGCATTCTTTATACATAACAACTCAAGACATCCTAGTATTTTCTAATATCTACGAAAGCATCATATAACCTTTGTCAAAATTTTGCTTCACTCATGCCATTCTCGGCCCAATTTCTGCAACCAGAACTGGTTCGCTAGTATACTTTAAGACAGAACCAACATAGTACTTAACTGTGCAATAAGCTAATCAATGGCAACCTCCCTAACTTAGCTCGAAGCCATATATATCACAAAACGTATACTCTATTGCTGTCGTAATATCATGGTGAGATTAAACTCACTCTTTCACCAGCTTGCGGAGACCCGAATCATCAGAAATCTTAACTCTTCTACAATTCTTGTATTCATTCACACAACAGTTAAGTCTCCTCTTTAGGCGACAAAATATTTTACTAAGTCCCAAATTTTTCAAAAATTTCGGCAGAGTTTCCTTTCTAATTGGGCCTATCCACCTGCCAGATAGTCACCAAAACCATCCTAACAACACGTCCACAACTTGACAAAATATCATAATGTATGTCAATAATAATAAATCTCAATACTACATGTATTATATTATCAAAAATTGATACATGGGCCTGCATTGCACCTATTTGAATCATAACATAGAGAAAATACCTTTCAATCCTCCATTATTGGGCTATTCAGCCGAGTAAGAACATATTCTTTCTTTAATTTTTTTGACCTTCAAGGTGGTCCCCTTGACTCAACGATTTCTTCATAATATATTTACTGAAGCGATATCAACTCCTAGACTTATTTAACTAGTATGACAAATAGATTCCCCTTATAAGCAAATTACCCATTAGCTTTACCTTTACTTAATATTTTTGTATACCTTCCACTGCCATACATATTACATAGCTATCTAGACGACATTCTCGCAATTAGAGACAATACTAAACCTATACGTTCATAATACCAGCTCACAAAAATCAGCACCTTGGTGCTCAGGAAATAAGCAAAGATCCGACCTCAAGTCCTCCAGACTGGCCCAACATCAACTCATAGAATTCACAGCTTGCCCCTCGATTGGGGAATCACAAGCCATCAAGGCACATATAATATTGAGTGCTCACGTGCACATACAGACGTGTGGAAGGAATTTCAAGAGTTATATCTCAAACTAAATCAAGTACGCACGATAAGAAGAATGGAAAGTTTTTCCTAAAGGTTCTGCAGCCTCTCGAGGATAATTACAAACGTCTCCGTACCAATCCGTGAGACTCTACTAACCGGCTCATGACTCATGAGACCTAGTAACCTAGGCTCTGATACCAACTTGTTACGACCTCAATCCCGGTTGTGATGGCACCCAACATAATTGCTAGGCAAGCCCGACCAAATACACTCTCAACCCGAGCTTAGAGCTCAAAATCACTTATTTAAAAAAATTTAGCAGTGAAGAAAATCAAAATAAAGCTAATGGTTATAAAACAACCCGAATATCTCACAGAAACAACATAACTTCCCCAAGACCTGGGGGTCACGAGTCTAGACCCTCTACCAGAGTAGCATAACAATACTGAAAAATATACATAATCTAAATAAACAAACAACCGAGTAATAAGGGGAGTGTCAGATCCTGCAGACGCCAGGCAGCTACCTCGACGATCCCAAATGAAACTCTAGACCAGATTCAAGCTCAGCTAAGCTTCCAAATACCCGAATCTACACACATGGTGCAGGGAGTCGAGTGAGTACTTCCAACTCAGCTGATAATAAAAGTAAATAATGCTGAGGAAAAGAAAACCACGTAAGAGCACTATCTCGTGCTATAAAATACAGAACCACATTTTAAACTATAGTGCACTTTCATGGTAATCCTTTATAACATATCTAGGTCAATTTTGAAATCTCTTTCTAAAATATCTCTTTCTTTCATTATTAACAGTTAAGTACCTGGATACGACATCAAATAGTGCAAGTCCGCACACAAATCAACCCCTTGGGTATAACACTCCTTTAACAATTTTCACCTGAGTATCTGGTCAACAAGTCAAATAATACATATATGCCGGTAATGTGTGAGTGCTAAATATCATGCCAACGTAGTACAAATAGAAATCAATGCATGAATGCAATACAATGCACATGATGTTGTGGCGTACAACCCGATCCATTTAGGCGCCCGGGCTCACTATGGGGGTTCAGACTCTAGATGAGCTCCTACAGCCCAAACGCAATATCAGTATCACCCCCGCTGCAGCGTGCAACTCGATCCATGCATAGTCATGAATGCACATAAGCCCCTTGGGCACTAGTCACATAGCAGTTCTCAGTAAAAATATCAGTAAAATATCAATTAAGTTTTTAAATCTGAGAAAGATGGCTGAGTTTGCAAAATAGTATTTTTAAACCTTATATTGAAATAGAAATGTGCACAGTATTGCAAAAACAATGATCTTAATCCCCGAAGGATTCAAATATTTGGCGCGAAGCTCAAAACATGACAATCAGTCCAAATCATGATAACTAATACCTTTAACAGGATATCAATTCAACTCAAGCAATTTAGTAGTATTTTTATAAAGCAGGACGGGCAAACTCACCATCCCCAATGGTGCTCTACCCTACGCCCGTTATCCGGCGTGCAAGTCACCTCAACATAGAAATATGATGTGTAAGTCCGAGGTGTCAAACCCTTAGGACATCATTTACAAATATTACTCACCTTGAACCGGTGAAAACTCTAGCCCGCAATGCCCTTGCTCCTCGAACCAGCCTCCACGTGCATCCAATCTATCCAAAATCATAAGGAATACATCATAATATGCTAATGGGACATAACCCAATCGAAAGAACTCAAAAAATACTCAAAAACATGAAATTGGCAAAATTCGAGCCCCGAGCCCACGTACCGAAAAATTACAAAATTTACATATCCGGAATCCTCGTCTCGCCACGAGTCCGTACATACCAAGAACTGTGAATTCAGACAACAAATGTCCCCTCAAATCCCAAATTTAAAGCTTTTCCTCCAACCCCTATTTTCTTATCATTTTGCTATGTTTTCATGAATTTCAAGCATGATTCTTCAATAAAAGCATGTATTTAACTCATAAAACTTACCTCCAACAATTTCCAGTCGAAACCCCTTCAATTCCCGTCCAAAAGCTCTTATGAATGACCAAAAATGATGAAAAATGGGTTGTTTTCGCGACTAGTGTGTTTTAAGATATTCTGCCAAGGTACTTTACTCATCTCGCTCGCGGAGAAAAATTTTTCGGCCCAAAATGTACTCTTCGCAATTGCGGTCAACCCTTCACGATCGCGATGTACAATTATGGCTCCTCTGGACAGGCTTCAGTATAATGGTTATAACTTTTGGCACACAACTCCGAATGACAAATGGTTTGATGTTCTGAAAACTAGACACATAGGACTATAACTTTCATTTGTTCCTCATTTCCTGAATACTTATATATTTCGAGATATAAGCTTCCAAATTTATTCATATGTATTAGAGATCCTTCTCGGACAGCCTATAGTATAACGTCCATAACTTTTGCTACAGATGTCCAAATTACGATTTCTTTATTTTTCTGAAAACTAGACACGATTTTCTATAACTCTTGTTTTTAATCACCTCAATATTCCTTATAGATAGAATATATGAGCTTCCGAAGTGGGATTAATGCAACAGAAATTTCCTTCTTTGCGATCGCGGAGCATTTTACGCGATCGCGATTCATTAATTTTTTCTCATATTTTACTCACAGAGATCGCGACCCATTGTTTGCAATCGCATAGAACACTGATACAGACAGAAATCAGCAGTTAAAATGGCATAGAAATGGTCCGAAACCACCCCAAAAACTCACCCGAGCCCTCCCCCCGGGACCTCAACCAAAAGCACCAATGCATCCTAAAACCTCATTCAAACTTGTTCCAATCATCAGAATATATCTAACAACGCTAAAACAATTAATTCACCATAGATTCAAGCCTAAGTTTATCAAATTCTTCCAAAATTTACATTCGATACGAAACCCAACCAAACGACATCCGAATGACTTGGAATTTCGCGGACAAGTCCAAAATCACCTAATGAAGCTACTACAACTCTTGAAATTCCATTCCGACTCCCGGATCAAAATATCACCTACCAACCGGAATCCGCCAAAATACTAGCTACGCCAAAATAGGCTAACTTCTTCATCGGACCTCCGAAATTACTTTCAATTACGCTCCTAAGCCTTAAATTATCACCCGGAGCTAATTGAATCATCGAAATTAAATCCCGAGTGCTCTAACTCACAAGTCAACGTCCGATTGACTTTTTCAATTTAAGTCTTCTTAAAAGAGACTAAGTGTCTCATTTCTTATTAAAATCACTCCAATTAAATTCTAACACACCTAATGCCGTTGATGAAACATAAAGCAACACAAAATAGGAGAAACGGGGCGGTAATACCTGGGACGACGGGTCGGATCGTCACAAGTATGTATTGAATTAATACTTTTATAGCTTGATTGGTTTGTGAATGATTTCTATATATAATACACAATTGTTTTATTATCTCTAGCACCCATCTATAGTTGTTAATGATCCTTACAATTTATCTACAAAAACCTACAAAATAAGTATATAAGTTGACAGAGTAACTACATAATAATTAAGTTTAAAAGGAGTTAACGAGTAACAACAATTAGATCAAGTATTGTTTACTTTCAACAAGTGAATATAAAAATAATAGAATATTTTTTCATTGTTCGAACTAGTATACTGGATAAAATAAAAAAATAAAGGGTAAAATAATTGTAGCACAAATCTCCTACAATTAAACTTCAACAATCTTGTTCATAAACTTGTCTACTATCTTTCAATAAATCTAGTTGCAACTAAACAATTTAACTACATATTCCATACAAAAGATTGCAACTAGTTCTTCTTCCTCCAAACTTGTGTTTTCTCGTTCACAACTGGTGCACCTTTTTTCCTTGTTAATATGCCAGTCACCGCACCTTCACAAAATGTCGGATAATGTCTGAAACTTAAGGACCCCTTAATCAACATTATGAGGTGCAAAAAAAAAAAATTCATTATGCACAAAAAATAAATAATCTCTTATTAATACACCACTCCAATCTAAAAAATAACATATCAACATTTGTCATACAATATATCTACAACTACATAATATAATTAAAAATAAAAATAATATAACTACAATTTATTTACAATATATCTACAAGTTTAAACAGATTAAAAAAACTACAACTAATATTCACAATGTGGACAAATAATTTACAAGCCCCAAAAAAACCCAAATTATAAAACAAAAACAAAATTATTGTTAAAATTACTAAATTCTACCCTTCACCAATGAATGTTGTTAAACATTTTTAGGAGATTTTACAGTAGGAGCGTTTCTTTGGAGCTTTTACAGTATGAGACACTTTAATTTTCTTTGCAAGTTTAATGACAGGTTTATCTTCTACAAAATCATCATCAAAATCTATCTCTTTGCCTTTCCTTTTCGCTGAATTGATTTTCCTCGAAGATTCACCAACATCAAAATCATATTTTTGTTTAGTTCTAGCTTCTGCCCTAGCTTAACGAGGGAAATCCTATGCTTCTTCTCTTTATTTTCATGAGTACATTTTTCATGCCTTTTCAATGAATGTAGTGATAAAATACCCAAATACAAAGAAGGAACATCTGCTTCTTTAAATATTTTAGGATTGTTCTTTGAAGCTTTGTTGATCTTTATTGAAAATCTTTGAAGATGGTCATTAATGTGTGAATGAACTTTGAAGAATAGTAGAAATTTTGATTGATTTTAGATGAAATAACTTAAAAATAGGTGTTAACCGGGGGGGGACCGATTTTTGCTGGTTTTAGAAGATGAAATAGTGGGTGATTGAAGAGGAAATCGTGGGGTGTGGACACAAACACAACATTTATATACCTTTAATGTTTGGGATTGTGACGACTCGACATATCATCACGTGAGTTACCGCCCCATTTTCCCCATTTTCTACTTCCTTATGTCTTATTATATGAGTCTTGGGTGAATGGGTTGATTTGGATTGATTTTGGATGGAAATGAGACACTTAGTCTCTTTAAGGAAGGCTTGTTTTGAAAAAGTCAACCGGATGTTGACCTATGAGTTAGAGGCTCGGATGTGATTTTTGGTGATTTGGTTAGCTTTGGTATTGATTTATGACTTAAGAGTGTGATCAAAATTGATTTTGGAGGTGCGGTGTAGAATTAGACTTGAATTGACGAAGTTAGTGTTTTGGTAAAATCCGGTTGGTAGGTGACATTTTGATCCAAGGGTTGGAATGGAATTACGAGAGTTGCAGCAGATTCGTTATGTGAATTTGGATGTGTGTGCAAAATTTTAGATAGATCATTCGAAGGTGTTTTGGTTGGGTTTTTGATCAAATGCGTAATTCGGAAGTTTTAAAAGAACTTAGGCTTGAATTTGATGTAATTTGATGGTTTTAGTGTTATTTGTGGTATTTTGATGATTGGAGAAAGTTTGAATGATGTTTTAGGATGGGTTGGCTTTTGGTTGAGATCCCGGGGGCCTCGGGGTGATTTCGGATGGCCATCAGGATGATTTTAGACTTGGTGAAATTGCTGCTTTTGCTGGTATCTGGTGTTTCCGCATCTGCGAAATAAGGGCCGCATATGCTGTTCCGTAGATGTGGGTGATTGGTCGTAGGTGCGGGTTTTGAGGAAAGAGGGTGCTTCCCCAGGTGCGGGCTTGGAACCGGATATGCGGTGCCACAGATACAGTTGGCGTATCGTAGAAGCGAAATGGAGATGTTTGGGCATTTTTGCAGAAGCGGGAGGTTATCCGCAAATGCGATGTCCGCACATGTAGATGGGTGACCACAGAAGTGGATGTGGCTTTTAAATGAAGATCCACAAAAGCAAAAAATAACCACAGAAGCAGTAGTCGTAGATGCGGTGGTAGGACCGCAGATGCGAAAATCCCTGTTAACACAAGGGTTTTAATGCTCACTTTTATTTCGTGAAGCTTAGTTTATTTCCACCATTTTAAGCAAGCTTGAGAGATGTTAGACAGAATGGAAGGAGAATTTCGACTAGGTGTGATTGAAGGTATGTTGCATGGCATAAATACATGAAATTATGGTAGATTTAACATGAAAATTGGGAAAAGCCATGGCTTGGAAATTTGGTAATTTAAAAATAGAATTTGAAGGGCCAAATGAATTCTGATTTTGGTAAATTTGATATGCATAGACTCGTGGCGAGATAAGAAATCCAGTGATATGGATTTTCTAATTTTTCGAGAAGTGGGCTTGAGGTTCGGGTTTTGACAACTACATGATTTTCGATATTTTTCGAGTCTTTTTCGATTGGGTTGTGTTCCCTTAGCCTGTTGTAATGTATTCCTTGTGGTTTTGACTAGATTCTACACATGAGGAGGTTGATTCACGAGGCAAGGGCATAGCGAGCTAGGATTTTGGGTGGCTTGAGGTAAGTAATGATAGTAAATGATATCCTGAGGGTTTGATATCCCGGAATTGCATAACGTAGTGCTGTATTGAGGTGAAATGCACGCTTAATGGTGAGCTAGGGGTTGTTTACTATTGGGGATTGTGACTTGGTCCATACCGTTTGATATTTTACCGCGTATTTGACTAAGTTGATTTGTTTATCGTCGTGATTTGGGCTTATTGCCATGTTTTGGGTTTAAAGCCAATTATTTGAATCTTTCAGGGATTGTTATCACTATTTTCTCACTATTTAGACACGTTATTTGAACTCAGTCCTAATGATTATACTATTTTGCAAACTCAGTCGCTTTAAATAAATTTTTGAGACTTTAAATGATACTTCACTGATGTTTGGGTTGAGAACTATTATTTTATAGAGGCCCGAGGGGCTTATGATATTTTCTGGACTAAATGAAGCTTTCAGGCCTTGAGCGTGAGGTGAGGAGGCTTTCAGGCCTCGAGTGATATGTGAGGAGGCTTTCAGGCCTCGAGTGTGATGTGTGAGGAGGCTTTCAGGCCTCACATGTATTGTAAGGAGGCTTTTAGGCCTCGACTATTATATGAGGAGAATTTCTGGCCTCGGGTGTGATGTGAGAAGGCTTTCAAGACTTTTTTATATGCCACGAGGTGGCTTGATATTGCACTTGGGCCGTAAGGGCCCCCTCCCAGAGTTTGCATACCCCCCTAGTGGCGAAGACTAGGTGCCGTCATGACGTGTTCACAATTGGTGAACTAGGGTCGTGACAGATTGATACTGGGCTCGAGGGGTAGTTTCTATTCACTCTTTATTTGATATTTTACCCGATTTACTAGTTTTACTTGAAAAAGGGAATTTCACAACTTTACTTGGGGTAGTTTCTATTCATTCTCGTGGTGGCGCCGAACACTACTGTCAAGGAAGCCAACTAAATTATCAATTAAATCCTCTTTTAATACTTTTGAAAATCTAAGATTTTTCCTTCCATTTTTCATAATTAAAATGATTTCAACTTCAATTCAAGTTAAATAATAGATGATTAGTACAAATCTTTCGAAAACCATTCCAAAAGCTGGTGTCAGAAGTATATGAGCATCTATTGATAAAGAAAATAAAATACAACATCTGTCCGAAATACAATGGATGAGAATAAATATAAAAATACTGAAATGAACTACACTAGCTGTGGGTCGCCTCGAACAATGCATCTCACCTAGTCCCAGAATCATCCGCGCTGCTACGCCGAGTAGGTCGCTAGAGGTATATATATACCTGTGCAAAAATTACACAGAAGTGTAGTATGAGTACGTAATTAACGTGTACTCAATGAGAATCCCGCCTAATCTCGAACAAGTAGAGACGAGATGGCCAACTTAGACACTCACTAGAGGTCAATTAACAATATTCTAGAAATGCGAGGAAAATCATGGATTTATATAGTAGTTCAAATTCGCGAAGCCAAAAAACTGGCTAACACTTTCAAAAATTAAGCGAGGGCTTCCAAGGTTAATTCTTTATTATCTTATCAATTTCTCTCAAGCCACGAAGGGCCAAATCCACATTCAAAATTCTCAAGCGACAAATAACATGCCCAAATCACACCGAGGCGACGACTCAATCCAACATAAATATAAATTGTGCACTGCCGAGGGTCGAATGGCCCAAACCATAGATGCATCTATTTAATCTGCCGAGGCATTTGGCCCGTTCCATAAATAAACACATACCTTGCTCGCGAATCATGCATGCGATGTGGGTATACATAAAATACATGCTCAAGTAGTCAATTAATAATTTATCAAGGATATTTATCCAATTATGACAATTTCTCTTTTTAACAATTCAGGAAAAATGATGTTTAATCACTTTTTAAATTCATTTACTAATCCAAGGTGATTTAGACAATTCAAGCTATTAATGGTGCATAAATAATCCAAGTATAACATGCTTATGGGTCCTAACTACCCGGACAATAGCATAATAGTAGCTATGCACTGACTCTTGTCACCTCGTCAATTATTTCACCTATGGGGACAATTCTCTCTTATAAGGTTAGAAAGGAGACTCACCTCACTCTGAAGACTCATAACCGACATTCTACATTCTTCCGAAGGCTTGAACCGACGCACAATGCACCAAAACTAGCCAATTAATGACAAACTAATGAGAACATGCTCAAATACTTGTTAACAATTCAAATTATACAAATTCCCAACTCCGCTTAGTGAAATAACCAAAATGCCCTCGGGCCCACGTTCCCGGAATCAGAAATATTTCGAAGATAAAGATTACCCATGACCTTAGGAACTCAAATATATAATTTTATCTAAATTCCATACCCAAAATAGTGGCTAAATTCCAAGAATAAAATTTATAGGCCTTTCTACCAGAACACAAAATCTTTTCTACACAATTTTCATGCCCAAATCCTTATAAAATTGATGTATTTAACCAAAATAGGTGGGGATAACTTATCTTATTATTGATGACAATAAAAACCTCTCATGAAGCTCCCCAAAATCACCCCAAGCCATGGAAAATGAGAGAAATGAACCCAAATCACGATTTAAAACAACCTTGCTGCCTCAAGGTATTCCGCTTTTGCGATGCATTTTCTGCTTCTGCGGATATCGCTTCTGCGATTTTTGGCCGCTTCTGCAGCTTTGGGCAAGAGGGAGCTGACCGCTTCTACGGTCTGGGGGCCGCTTAAGCGGAACCACTTATTCGGTCCCTGGGCCGCTTCTGCGGTTTCCTTATAAGAGTGAGATACAATTCGAAACATACCCGAGGCTCCCAGGACCCGAACCAATCAATCAACCAGTCCCAAAATACATTACGGACTTGCTCGAGGCCTTAAATCATATCAAACAATGCTAAAACCATGAATCGATCTCCAATCTAAGCTTTATGAACTTGAGAATTTCAAAATTTTCGATGTTTAAACTTATCAAATCATGTCCAATTGACCTCAAATTTTGCACACAAGTCATATTTGACACTACGGACCTACTCAATATCTCCACTCACTAACCTTAATTAACCAACACATATAGTCAACGACGTACTAATCATAATATTCCAATTTCTATCTTTAGCCAAATGGCTCCAAAATGACCTACGGACCTCCAAATTCACTTCCGATCGCGCCCGAACTTCAGAATCACCGTACAGAGCTATTCACAGTCTCGGAATCCCAAACAGACATCGATAACAATGAAAATCACTTCAAGCCAAACTTATAAAATCACTTCTAAAATGCTAACTTCCACAATAGGCGCCAAAATGCTCTCGGATTATCCAAAACCCAATTTGGGCATACGCCCAAGTCCAAAATCATCATACAAACCTGTTGGAACCTTTAGATCTCGATTTCGAGGTTGTTTACAAAAAATTCCAATCCTAGTTCTAGTTGAGAATCCTTCTTCCAAATCCGTTACGAATACCCAGGAAACCAATACCAACAATTCACACAAGTCATAATACATTCTACGGAGCTACTCATGCCCTTAAGCAACTGAGCGTAGTGCAAATGTTCAAAACAACCAGTCGGGTTGTTACATCATCCCCCATTTAAACATACGTTCGTCCTCGTACATGTCTAGAGTTATTCTCAAAGCCATCAACCACAGTGTAACCTTACCATACACATACCCCGTGGATGATCCCACATTGAGCACATTAGCTCGATCAATTCTTAATATATTCTCTTTTAATCAAGCAGATACGTCTCAAAGTCCAATTATAACATCCGGAACTAAATGCTAGGTCTGATTCCAACATACGATCACCATATCAATCACTATACATTGTGCTCAAACATGACTGCATAACTTTGTTGAATTCACACTTTGCATCACTTACTAAAAGGATAATAATGACCCTTCTGATCAAATTACTTGAAATTCCACGAATTTGATGCTCCCATTGTACCTCATAACATACATAGGTCTCGCTCTAGCTTTTACAACACCAACACGATGGAAGAGATGTGCCAAAATTCATAACCAACTATTGAATCAACAAATCATGGGGTTTATACCCCTGAAAAGAGTCATTGCCTCTTCCCGAACTATATAATGGTCTTAGATCCTTAATACACTTCATATAATCAAATTGCACTGGTCCTAAATCTAATAACCTCGACTCACCCAGTACGAACCGCTCAGGTAATAAGCTACCTCAGACACAATCAAAAGTCCTATATGATGCTACCATGTGCAAATAGACTACAAATTAGAACGTGATACAGAAGGAAACAAACTCTTAAAAGGAGATCTAATTACCCCGCTCGCAGATTATACATGCGATGCAAGCTCACAGCTAGAACGAGATCACCTCGGAAAATGGGAAACAGAAAACATAAAGGCAAATAAGGGAACTGTACTGAACATCACACTGTTGCGGCGTGCAACCCGATCCAAATAACATACCTATGGCGGTGTACCACCCGATTAAAATAACATACCAATGGCGGTGTGCCAACCGATCCACACGTAGAACTCATATAAGGAGATATATATCGAGCTAAATTGCCCATTACAACAAGATATTGAATTTGGTCACAAGCATGCTAAGTGCATGATACCACCCCTGAAGGGAAGTATAACGCCATAAGCTACGAAACTCAAGCACAACTTAGGTGCGATATATAATCTGAATCTCAAGAGCCATTTTTCTCATAATACGACATTCCCACGTGGGCCCTCAACACATATACAATTTCTCAAGTCGCATCACAACTCACACAATGCAACACAACACTACATGAAATATCTAACAACGAGATAACACCCTGACTACTCCATAAGGAACGCGTTACTGAAATGAACACAACTGGTTTGACATAGAGCCCATATTCTCATTCAAACCTATCCACCGACCTCAAGTCGATCCTCATCACATCAAACTAAGCCACATAATGCATAAGAACAACCATCATAACCGGAGCAAACCTCCACAGTCCATAACCCATTAATCAAAGTGCCCACCAAGCATGAATTCACAAATTAATGATATTACCACAATCCTCATACTTGGTATAAATCTTTAACCAATCAAGTGACTACATGTCACACTTATACAGTCTTCATGTGGGACACGCTCCCACAACCTTATAAAATGAATAACGGGGTCTTACCTCCAAACCACTGGTCGCACTAGCGCTGAAAAACGATCAAGAATCATTAACCTGGATGCAAATCCTTTTTCACAAAACATCGATCTCAAGTGAAACTGAAGACAATACCAACCCTTTTCTTGCTCATTAGAGCTCGTGACATCCTTACCAACAGCAAACTGCAAGCTCGATCCACACTTCGAATTTCCATGCTACTCACTACACCCAACGTGCTAACATACGATAGAACACAATTTTCATCATGACTTCGAAATCAGTAATACTTTAACACTTCATCATATAAGAACTTTTCACTTAACTCACTTTAGGAGAATCATAGCACCACACAGGTAAATTCTCATAGCCGTAGGATATGCAAATCTCTAAGCAGTGGTCCAAGCCACTATAGCCCTTCCGGAATCCGCTTCCACTTAATAAGCCATAACAGAAGAATGCTTCTGAATTACGTCAATTACGGCTGCCGACAAACCTCACACGTACCGCCACAATCATACGCATAACTCGATCACGCTGAATGAACTGATCACAGACCCCAACAGACCCCAACATGACAAATTCAAATATGGCTAAACGTTCTCGCTTGCCTTAGAATTAAGACTAACTCCATTCAACACATAATATACTCCATCTACACTCACCCCGAGTGACCTTGAATCACGAAACCATGTTGTCTCAAATCCCACGAACTATTTCATATCTCTCAAATGCCATACCACAAGGTAGCACATCATAGAACATTCTGGGCACCTTCTCATAAGCTCCTACAGAGCTTGGTTCTTAACTATACTTATAGGCTCGAAATCATCGGGCACCACACTTTAAATTCTAAATTCATTGGGACCACTATTAAGATCCACCCGCTCTGACTTGGTCCCAAATATAATCAACTCCATGAATCTTCTAGCACATTAATACCCTCTCAACAAAGTACATGGAGAATCACTCCCCTTTAAACCCACTTCTACACAAGGCATAAATCCTGAATCCTTTCCCAAGTTCGAACATGAGCCCATAAGGCCAACCGTAGCACATCTTTAATAATTCCTCTACTCAAATTACTACTTATGGTATTTTTCCGTAGCTGGGATAACCCTTCAGTATGCAAATAACTAGAAACCTCACGAGTAGTTAACCATGCAACCCAATCATAGGCGGTGGGACTCTCCACTTAGCTTGAAGCCACTATTAGAATACTCTGGAGTTCACCAGGATTCTTAATCTCTTATTGACACAACCTTGCGCAATCAATCACCAGCATTCTCGATATCTTACTGTAGAAACCTAATTTGATACTCTAAATCATTAACAACATTCACTCGACAACTACCATTGCTGCATAACCTGTAGAACTCTTCACAGAAGCCTCGCCAATAACGGGACTGCCACACTGCTCACAGCTAATAATCCTTCCCGAGTCCGAGCTCACTCTTCAGTTGCACGAGTCCATTCACCCCTTGTGAACATCATTAAATATGCAACAACATCCTTTCACTTCAAAGTCATATTATGTCTTTCTTCAGTTCAAGCAACTCCCTTCCGTCATACCCAACCTCCTGCCACATAACAACACCATGCTTTGAATTAATCTACAGACTTTAAATGATACTTCACTGAGATCCTTCCCAACTATCCTTAGGCGTGTAGTCATCCGACTACTAGGCCCTATACAACCTTGTCACTCTCTCAGTTTGGCCAAACTCACTCCTTTGATCAACTGTTTGGCATGCACTCCCTAAGCCTGGCGTTTTAGAAGTTTAAAACTCCGCCTGACACTTTCCACATGACTTTCTCATCTCTCGTTGCTCAGTTTTTGCCTTAATAAAATTCGTCTTCATAAAACTTGAACCCACGAATCGCGACTGACTTAAACCCTTACGAAGGTCATCTTTATCGAACTGTCAATATTTGCAATACTTGTTCAATCCAGAACCACCACACACTTGGATATCTGATAGTCGTACCTCCGATACTTTTTCACACTATCTTGCCCCAATGGCGAGTTATAGAAGATCATAACATTGATAAACTCAATATGTCCAATTGGGACAACATCACCCCCATATAGTGGAGAACTCCACCACGCTGGCAATTACCATGTCTTATTACTTCCACCAGTCCACATCTGACCATCCTTAATTTGGTTGACTTTCCCCTGTCGAGAATAAAATACCGAATCCCCTTGATTACACACCGAGTAAACCTCCATTCAATTCATTCACTGCCCTGACACGTGGGAAACACCCTACTATCATAATGAGACTACGGAATAATCGCTCATAAGCATTATGGAAACCTGTGCCTAGCCTCAAGGCTCTTAGAAGTTCTGTTACTGAGCTGAGAAATAATAAAATATCCCTCCAAAATGGGACTATAATAGTCCAATGAACTATACCAGGAAAATCATCCCGCGCCATATTTGTTATGCCATTACAATCCTTAGTTTTTTTTTTTGATTTATAATAAGCGCTTGTGTCACGTAAGATTGAGTGGGAAGGAATCAAAGGCGTAAGCCTCAAAGGAATCGAACTGCACGATAAGGAAATCAAGAAGGGAAGTACTCATAACAGCCCTGTAGCCTCCCGAGAATAAGAATAGACGTCTTCGAATCGATCCGCGAGACTCTACTAGACTTGCTCATGACTCGTGAGACCGACGGGAACCTAGTGCTCTGATACCATGTTGTCACGATCCAAAATCCACTAAGTGTCATGGTGGTACCGGATGCCTCTGTCAGGCCAGCCAACTAAATTATCAATCAAATCCTCTTTAATACTTTTGAAAATCTAAGGTTTATCCTTTCATTTTTCATAATTAAAAACAATCTTTATTTTAATTCAAATTAAATAATAAATGATTAGTACAAATATTTTGAAAATCATCCTAGAACCGGTGTCACAAGTGCATGACCAATTACTGATAAGGAAAATGAAATACAAAATCTATCCTAAATACAGTGGACAGGGAATAATATACAAATACTGAAAGGAACTACACTAGCTGCGGATCGCCTCAAACAATGCAGCTCACCTAGTCCCAAAATCATTCGCGTTGCTACGCCCAGTATGCTGCTAGAGGTATATATACATGTGCAACAAAAATACACAGAAGTGTAGCATGAGTACGTAATCAACGTATACTCAATGAGTATTCCGCCTAATCTCGAAGAAGTAGAGACGTGATGGCGAACTCCGACACTCACTAGAGATCAATTAAAAATATTATAGAAATGTGAGGAAAATCATGGATTTATATAGTAGTTCAAATTTGCGAAGCCAGAAAACAGGTAAACACCTTCAACAATTAAGTAAGGGCTTCCAAGGTTTATTCTTTATTATCCTATAAATTTATATCAAGCCACAAAGGGCCAAAACCATATTCAAAATTCTCAAGCGACAAATTACATGCGCAAATCAAACCGAAGCGATGACCCGATCCAACAGAAATGTAAACTGTGCACTACCGAGGGTGGAACGGCCCGAACCAATAGATGCATCTATTTAATCTGCCGAGCCGTTTGGCCCGTTCCACAAATAAACACATACCCTGCTTGCGAATCTCGCATGCGATGCAGGTACACATAAATACATGCTCAAGTAGCCAATTAATAATTTATCAAGGATATTTATCCAATTATGACAATTTCTCTTTTTAACAATTCAGGAAAAATGATGTTTAATCACTTTTTAAATTCATTTACTAATCCAAGGTGATTTAGACAATTCAAGCTATTAATGGTGCATAAATAATCCAAGTATAACATGCTTATGGGTCCTAACTACCCGGACAATAGCATAATAGTAGCTATGCACTGACTCTTGTCACCTCGTGCGTAAGTAGCCCCCATAATATATATGAATACAGACCTTCGAATACATAAATACATGCGAAAATAATATATTTATATAAAAATACAATATATTTGAGTGTATTTATACAGAATATAATGTATTTGTATCATTGTATGTGATTAAAATAGCAAACAAGAGAAGAAAGTTCGTCCGAGATGGCTTTTTCCGACCAAGCAAAAATACTGTATACATTATATTAAAAATAAAATTGAAGACGAACAAAAACCAAGCCCTCAATGGCCATATCTTTCGCCTAAGAGGATGGGATAATAATGGATGATAACGCTGACGATTCTGACGTCGATGATCAAATTTGAGTGCTTTAGTGGGTATACGTCGTGTAACCCTCTTCGAAGTTGTTGAATTAGCCATTGAAGACGAAATTTGCAGTTTCTTCCTCAAAACATAACAATGGACAATTTTAAAGGAAAAAAAGAATGAAGAGAAAAAGAAGAATGACATAGTAATTTGGAGTGAACCGGCCAAAAGCTTTACCAATTAAACCACAAACTTTTGGAGCAAAAACGTTGAAGATCAATTTTGAGAAATTCATTCCTCTAATCTTGTTATGAGAGAGAGAGATATATAGAGAGAGAGAGAGGGAGATCGCGGAGAGAGAACGAAGAAAAATCTTGCTGTGACTTGAGAGAGAATGTGTGTAAACCGAAAGAAAGAGAGAGAAAACATAAATAGCGTATTTCATGCCTCAATGGTAGTGTATATCATAAATATCTATTTTGCTGTATATAAAAGGTAGCTATAGATAATAATATTTTAAAATAATTTTAAATTTATAATAAATAGAGCGTAATAGTTTACTACAGAAGCTAAAATTTTCAACAAATTATTAGTAGTTTCTTCTCTTGGTATTCACTATTTTCAAGTTATAGTGTTACAACAAAGATATTCGTTTGCCGATGTCCTTTCTATATCTTTAAGGAGAGTGGATAAAATTGCAAATATAAAAAGTAGAGCTGCGGAGTGATGGCCGAGAATAATGTTGAGAAATTTTCAGAAACAACTACTATGTTTTAGTGATTATTAGTTTGTTATACTTATTACAAAATTACTTCCTATGGTTATATTTTTATTTGTTATAGAGTGTATTTAATGTATTTAAGCTAATATAATCATGAATACAATAAGAAAAGTCGGCGGAAAAAAGAGAATTACAGTTGACGTATAGACTGTATTCACATGTATTCGCGAGCTGTATTCGTGAATACAATAACAGAATTTGAGAAAAAAAAGGTCTGCGGCCGTTTAAAAATGTTAAGTGAATTAACTAACACGATAGACTCATGATATAACACTACAAACTCAATTATAACACACAAAATTTATATGAGCAGTTATGAAAAGATTTTCAACCGAAAAATACCCCCAAGACAGAGCAGTCTTCATAGATTCAATCCATCCTTCCTTTTTTCAGTGGTAGCTTTACTAAAATATTTTTTACTGGCATCTTTTCAAATACATTGAATACAATTAAGTACAGTGAATATATTGAAAAAGTTAAAAAACTAAAGACAGTGAATATAATAAAATACATGGAATATAGTGAGATACATTTGAATACAATGAAAAAAAGGTAAGAAACTCTTCAAGTTCGTTAGCCCCAAAATCCGTCCCCAATCCTCCAATATCTAGGCTCCCGCTATGTGGGTCGTCGCTGCCGATACCGGCGCCCTCTGAGTCATCCAATTAGTGAATCTCTCATTTCTGCTTTGAAAATATTGAGATCTGCACTTGTATTTCTCCAAATCATTGTTTCTCCTTTATCTTTTTTTTTTTCAAGATCTTTGTTTCTACTTATCACAACTCTTTGGAGCAAAAAAAAGTTAAAAATTGAGAGAGACTAAGGGTGAGCATCGGTCGGTTCGGTTCAGTTTTGAAAATTATCGGTTTTGCCTATCGGTTATTGGCTTACAAATATCATAACCCGATAACCAAACCGATAAGATATTAGTTATCGGTTATCATCTTATCGGTTATTGATTCTTATCGGTTCGATTATCGGTTTACCCAATAAGATAAAACTAAAATTAAAAGTGCTCAATTACTCAAACTGAATATCAAAAAATTGCTACTCCTCTAACCATAGATTTCACATGAGTAGAGAAGACACTAAGACTATCGGTTAGCAAACAGAAAACATAAATCAGAAGCAAACAGAGGCAAAAATCAGAAGCAAATATAGGCAAAATTCTTGAGCAAACAGAACAATTAACAAGAAGCAAACAAAAAATCTTGAGCCAAAACTTACACGATGCGATTGATGAGTCAGGCGTCTGGCGTTACAAGATACGATTGACTGTTTGGAGTTGGGAGCTGCGGCGAAAATACAATGAGAGAGACAAAGACTGAGTGAACTGAAGAGGGAAGGGAATTAGTAAAATAAAACTCCAGTATATACTTAAGGGTAGATTAATAAATTACTTCATTCTTATTGGGTTATCGATTTTTACCAATAACATAAATGCAAACCGAGACCGAACCAATAACCCAATAAATTTTTTTTTTCTCCTATATTTTTTTCCAGATCTTTGTTTCTATTAACAACTCTTTGGAGCAAAAAAAAAAGTTGAAAATTGAGAGAGACAATTGAGATGAATCAATGGAGAACCATTAATAGAGAGAATGGCATTGTGACGGAGAGAAATTGGAGAGAGAGACCATAGAGAGAGAAGTTTACTTCCTATACGGTAATTTTGTGAGAGAAAAAAAAGAAAGAAGGAAAGAAAAAAATAACACACAACGTATTTAATGGCTTAAAGGTAGGAGGTGACCATAAATAGATATTTCGCTATAAAAATTAAAATGTAGCTATAGGAGATAATTTTTTAAAAGGGTATTTATCTATTATAAATAAGGTATCAACCTTTGCTATAGGAGGTAAAATTTCCAATAACATTTGTCACTCTCAAATGATTTTGTGGCCCATTATAAATTTGTTTTTAGTTTTATGATCCCATCTCTTTTTTTGTACACATGAGAAATTTACTTTTACACATAAAATATTTATATTTTACACATAAGAGTCTAAAAAGGACACTTTCTTAAATTCAACATTGTAATAAGCCATTAAGGTCAATTACCTCTTATTTTATAGTATAGTTTGACCAATTTTATAATAAATCAAACTATATTAACTTCTTTAAAATAGATAGTAGGTATTAAGGAAAAATATGAATAGTATTGCTATAAGTTATAACTTTGTAAATATCAAAATAAAAAAGGACACTTTCTTAAATTCAACATTGTAATAAGCCATTAAGGTCAATTACCTCTTATTTTATAGTATAGTTTGACCAATTTTATAATAAATCAAACTATATTAACTTCTTTAAAATAGATAGTAGGTATTAAGGAAAAATATGAATAGTATTGCTATAAGTTATAACTTTGTAAATATCAAAATAATAAAAAGAAATATGCTGAAAATATTAAAGTTCATTTTGTTTGAATATCTTAGAAGCAAAATTTTGAGATAGGAAGAAGACATTACTTTTATTTTCTTTAGGTTTTGAAGTAAGCTTTTGAAGGACATACTTTCCCTAAATTTTTTTTGGTCAACAACTTTCCCTAAATTTCATTGCAACTCTTTGAGAAATGTTGGCTTTATCACTATAACAACTTGTTTGGGATGAGATTTTGCACGGCAAAAAATTTGTTTAGTCATATTAGTTAATCGTTAAATTATATATTGAGATACAATAATATTAATTAATTATAATTAAATAATAAAAGTGTATGTAAAATAAACATGACATGCATTTATAGATTTACTGTAATAAGCACTAGATATGAGTTAGTTTTGTCCAAACACTTGTTGGCATGTTCTAATCTCAAATGAAGATGAGTTTGAAAGGGAGAAATGCAGGAAGAAGCAATTTGTGGGAGAGGAAATGTGATACAAGTCTACACCAATTGGAATCAAGTCTTCCACCAAACATTTTCTGAATACAAAAGAAAAATTATGGTTTTCGGAAAACTCCTCGAAAATGGAATATACATTCCAACACATCACATGATCACATTAAACGAAGCCTCCAACTTCGATGCATTATAGTACATTTTTCATATTACATCTATATATAATTCTTAATAAATATACACATTGGCGATTCAATGCTGAAATAAGGCGGTGCCCGTTATCTGTCATAGTAATTGCTGACTTGTCTTTTTATTCCCATTCCTGTATTAAATTTCATAACATGCATAATTCCAACTCATAAAATACTACTACATCTGCATCTGAAAAAAGAAAAACGGTCTCAAGAACCATGTTGAAAGTTATTGATCTTCAAGCATTTTTGTGATTTAATGGTCAATAACGTGGAATGAAAATCGTAGAAGATCATGGTCTAATCCTAACAAAGATAGAAAAACGCTAAGTGAGTTCTCCTTGTTTAAAAATTAGTTGGTACATATATGCGAGTAAAAGATAGTAAATATTTGATAAAATAGTCAAAATGCATATAAGTTGGTCCGAAAGGTTATTTGACCTTCAAATGCTAACAACATAAAATCAATATATTGGAGAATAATCAACTTCCTCGCCACCTATATCACTACACTGTTAGATTTTAATTTTAACGATAAAAAATAATATAATTGTTTTTGGTGTAGGGACTCAAGAAATCGAAGTGCATAAAGAGAAATAATAAAAGTTGAAGGGAGAGATCAATCAAAGATTGATTGAAGCATCTAAAAGGAAAAGAAGCGTTGAGAATCCGGCGAGAAAATCAATCAGAGATTGCCCTTCACTAAATATTAATGAAAGAATGCCATTTCATCCTAATCTCATCTACTGAAAAGGGGGCCGGGCGTAGCACGTTCTTTTTGGGACACATAGGCTATTACAGACGCATCAAAAAAGACTTTGCGAAGCGCGGAATCCCCGAATGGAATCATTGCAGAAGAAAGCAAAAACCCTTGGGAACCGGAACAGGATTAAGCATTTCAGCATAATTTAAGGAGCAAATCCGGCGCTATCAAGGCTAGAAAATGGAAAGCTATTAAAGTCCACACATCAAGGAAAAGTAACGGGAATTTACCTTATTCTTGAAAGAATCAATTTCTTTCCAATGATCAAATCTCTTGAGTTGGAAAATCTGTTCACTAACAATTTCATATAAAGTATTTATACACAACCGTACAACTTAGAGATTTATACTTGATCGAACCAATTACCCTCTCTGTATTCTACTACAAACAAATATTATAGCTCTTCTAGATCTTCTATGTAACAAGTTAGAGAAGAAAGAGAGAAATACACTGGTGAGGCATTGTATCAAGAAAAGATGAGTGAAAAAGAAATTGAGCAGTTGGTGTAAACTACACCATTCACTTTGTACTCAAGAAACTCAATTACTGAAAGAGAACTCCCTTGCAACCCAAGGGACTAGACTAGGATTCACATTAAATCTGAACCCGTATAAATACTCCAATGTCTTTAATTTCTGCACTTTACTTCTGCATTTCTTAATACCTCGGCATTAGATCTAGTCTGAAAAACTAGTCAATTTATAATAATTAATTTTAAAAACTAGCAATTCACCCCCCCCCCCCTTGTACTTTCAATTGGTATCACATCAAGGCTCATATTTTTGTTTTGCTTAACATCTTGTGAGAAAAGATTATGTTAAATTAAGTTATTATCGGAGCACTCTTCAAAGAAGGAACATAGCAAGTGAGGCCACTGTATTTCAATGGACAATATTTTTCTCACTAAAAAGTACGCATTGAAATATACGCAAAGGCTTATGATGTCAAAGTCTGGAGAGTTATCAAAAAGAGAAAGTACCCTATGTCGGCCGCCACTCAACCACCTGATAATCCTGAAGACATAGATGAATATAAAGATGAGAAAATGGTAGTTGTGCAAGTTCAAAATAAGGCAAAGAATCTGCTTTATAATGCTATAAATGCTGAGGAATATGAAAAAATCTCTAGTTGCAATACAACTAAAGAGATGTGGGATAAACTTGAAGTTACGTATGAAGAAATGAGTAAAGTGAAAGAAACCTATATAAACATGTTGGATCATGACTACAAACTCTTCCAGATGAAAGAAATAGAATCTATTGAAGAGATGTTTGCCATATTTAGCAAACTCATTAGCGATCTAAAAATATTTGGCAAACCATACTCAAGTGGTGATCAAGTTAGGAAAATTCTTAGAAGTCTACCCACTACTTAGCAGACAAAAATAGTTACACTTTAATCACAAGATTTGAACAATCTATCATATAACGAACTTCGAGGATAACTCATAGCTTTCGAGAAAACTCATCTCAAGAAAATAAACCAAAAAAAAAAGAAGAAAACAATTGCATTCAAGGCCACAACTAAAAAAGCAGACAATGATATTGATGATGACCCTGGAAGCTCTTCAAGAACAAATTGCTATGGTATCATGGAGTATGGATACTTTAATGAGGATATACAGGAATGCAAGAAGATGAAAAATACCACCCAAGCGAACAAGGCAATATAACGAACAAGACAAAAATGATGGCAAATGCTATAAGTGTGGAAGATTTGGGCATGTTAAAGATGAATGTCCCAATCTTAAAAGAAAAGTTTTTCAGAGGCTTCAACAAGAACAAATCATTTGGGAGCAGGACTGATGAAGACAGACTAAAACACGAAGAGATAGAAAATCTTTGCTTCATGAATTCTGGAAAATGACATGAACAAACTCTCAGGGTGCTGGACAGATGAGGACACTTCAGACGATGAATGCAAAGATGATAACGAGAACTATTTCATGGCACGAGGTGGAACAAGCGAGGTAAGATCTTATAACTATTAAAGATGTAATGAATTGCAGTATATTATTGACTTTACATTGAAAGAGTCTCAAAAAATAATAAATGAACTAAAGTGACTCAACAAAGAAGTAAAAGACTGGAAACTCAAGCATGAAGTATGTGAAATTGAAAAAGAAGCAATTCAAGAAGAGTTCAAGGAATTGCAAATGCAACTTAATGGCATGTGCAAATCCACCAGTCATCGTTATGTCATATCAAAACAGGCGACTTACAAGTCAATTATGGAGGGACCATCTAGAATAGAGTCCACTAGTACTAATCCAAAAAAGCATCAGGAGTTAAGTATCAATACTATGATAAAAGTGGACATAATATTCCTTTTGTCGATTTCGTAAATCAAATGTCTCAAGATGGATTTGAAAACCCAAAACAATCCTGATTTCAGTAATACTAACCAACCAGGACCCAATCATGCTTGGGTACCTAAAAGAAAGTGATAACTATGTTTTGCAGGAACACCACAGGAGGAGTCACAAAGGAAAATAGTACTTAGATAGTGCGTGTTCCAGTTACATGACACGTGACAAAAACTTATTTAAGGAAGTTACAAAAATAGATGGAGGAAGTAATCAAGTTCGGTGATGACTCAAAAGGAAAAATAGTCGGTATAGGAACAGTTCCTTTCAATAATGACTGTGATATCACTGAGGTTTATCTTGTTGACAGACTTAACTACAATCTTCTGAGTATAAGTCAGCTATGCGACTTTGGGTATGAAGTAAAGTTCATGAAAATAGGTTGTGCAATTGAAGATGAGATAAGTAAAATAATCCTCCCAGGTAAAAGGTATGGAAATGTTTATATTCTTGACGGTTTTGAAAATATAGATGATCATATCTATTTAACATCAATATCTGATGATCCATGGTTATGACATAAGATACTTAGTCATGCAAGCATTCATTTGACAGAAAAACTTTCCAAGCATGATTTAGTTATTGGTTGCCTAAACTCAATTCTCTAGAAATCATATGTGTGATGCATGTCAGATTGGAAAACAAACTAGAAACTCTTTAAAAAACAAAGATATTGTATCTACTTCAAAACCTTTGAAATTGCTTCATATGGACTTATTTGGACCTACTAGAACTGCTTGCATAGGAGGAAAATAATATGCTTTCGTTATTGTTGATAATTACTCACGTTTTACTTGGGTGATTTTCTTATCTCATAAAGATGAAGCTTTAAAAATTTTTGAGATATTTTGTAAGAAGGTTGAAAGTGAAAAGGGGTATCTGATTACAACAATTCAAAGTGATCTTGGAGAAGAATTTGAAAGCAGAGCATTTAAAGATTTCTATAATAATCAAGGATACACCCATAATTTCTCTGCTCCAAGATCACCCCAAAAGAATGGATTCATTGGGGGGAAAACAGGACTTTGCAAGATATGAAAAGAACTATGATACTAGAATCTTCATTTCTAAATCACTTCTGGGCAGAAGGAGTAAGTACAACATGTCACATTCTCAACCGATGTCTTATAAGGCCCATTTTGAAGAAGAATCCTTATGAATTATGAAAAGGTAAGCGACCCAATATTAGTTACTTTCATCAATTAAGAAGCAAATGTTTCATTCACAATAATGGTAAGGACAATCTTGAAAAATTCGAGCTAAGGAATAACGAAGGTATTGTTTGGGTTATCCATTAAATAGTAGATCTTTAGAGTCTATAATAAACACACATTGTGTGGAAGAATCAGTACATATTATATTTGATGAGAATAACACATCGGCCGAGAAATCAATTATTGCAGGTGATAAAGATCAAATTCTAGAAATTTAGGAGTCAAGCAAATCTCAAGAGTCGATAATAAACTTGATGGTGTAACAGAGTCAACTAATGAGATTAGCAACATTCAATCACAATCTCCAGAGGATTCAACTCCTCATACAAGTATAACTCGTCCAAATGAATAGAGAAGTGAACCAGAATATCCTCAAAAGTTTATCATAGGAGATCCAAGCAAAGTAATAAAAACCAGGGGAGCTCTCAAGAAGAAAGAAAACATAACACTGATCTCCCAAATTGAACCAGAGAAAATAGAGGAAGCTCTGAAAGATTCGAGCTGGTTACAAGAAATACAGAAAGGGCTAGATCAATTTGACAAAAATCAAGTATGAAAACTGTTGCCTAATCCTGAAAATGCTCATGTAATTGGAACCACATAGGTGTTCAGAAATAAGCTAAATGAGGATGGGAAATTTATTAGAAACAAGGCCAAAATTAGTTTCTCAAGGATACTCACAACAGGAAGGAGTCGACTATGATGAAACTTTTGCTTCAGTAGCTCGATTGAAATTAATACGAATTCTTCTTTCATTCGTATCCTTTAAAAGATTTAGGCTCTTTTAGATTGATGTCGAAAGTTACTTTTTAAATGATTTCATTTATGATGAGGTATATGTAAAATAACCTCCTGGTTTTGAAGACTCAAAGTTTCTCTACCACGCGTAAAAATTGACCAAACCACTGTGTGGACTGAAACAAGCTCCACGAGCATGGTATGACAAGAGGTAAAGTAGATATTACTCTTTTTATTAAAAGATCATCAGAAGGTAATCTCATTATTCAAGTTTACATTGATGATATTACTTTTGGTAGTGCTATTCCTCCTTTGTGCAAGGAATTTTCAATTCTTCTGCAAAGTGAGTTTGAAATGAGTATGATGGGAGAGCTACCCTTATTTCTTGGACTTAAAAATTCAAAAATCTAAAGAAGGAACGTCCATATGTCAAACAAAATACACAAAGGAGTTAATTCAGAAGTTCGGTATGAGTAATGCTAAAGCCATTGGCACGCCAATGAGTCCTTCAATAAATCTTAACAAAGATGAACAGGGAAAACCTGTTGATGAAACTAAAAATCTTGGAATGGTTGTCTTTCTTCTTTATCTAACTAACATTTAACCAAATATTATGTTTAGTGTTTGTAAATGTGCCAGGTTTCAGTCAACTCCAAAAGTATCTCACCTGACTGCAGTAAAAAGAATTATTCGATATCTCATTGGAATTATTTCTCACGAATTATGGTAGTCCAAGTTCTAACATTTTTAGACTAGAAGGTATTTCAGATGTTGATCTTGCATGTAATAAGGATGAAAGAAAAAGCACAAGTGGAACATGTCAGTTACTCGGAAAAGAAATGATATCTTGGAACAGTAAAAAGCAAGGATCAGTTGTACTATCCACAATCGAGGCTAAGTATATTGCCATTGGAAAATGTTGTGCCCAGTTACTATGGATGTCTCATCAGTTGGGTGACTATGAATTGTTCTTTAAACCTATTCAATTTTTTTGTGATAACTCTAGTACTATATGTCTCCCAAAAAATCATGTGCATCACTCTATATCAAAGAATATATATATCAAGCATCATTTCATTAGAGATCATGTTCTTAAAGGAAATATAGGAATATCTTTTGTTGGAACTGCTGATCAGTTAGTAGATATTTTCACCAAACCTTTACTTGAAGACAGATTTTACTTTTTAACAGAATTACTTGGTATTATTTTCATTGATCATTAATATTAGAACCTATGTGATATTTTTATATATTGTATGCTTAATGTTTAAAATTTGTCCTTTTATAGTCATTAATAGCTCCTCTGAATTCCTTTTTTCCCCTCCCAAAGTCTATGAAACCCTAGTGAGAATGTTTTATGCAAATATTCGCTCAAGTAATTCTGACAAGTTGGAATTCCTAGTGTTAGAAAAGCGCATTGTTCATAATTGTGGCATGTTTGATTCAATCTTTCAGTATAAGTGTTCTGGTTTTCTCATGCTTTTCAAAAATTCTTGGCCTAATGATTTTGAAATCGCCTTTGATCAAGCCAAATAATGTATTGTTGAGTGTTCCACTGAATCCAATTCGGATCAGTTAGGTCCAAGTGATGTTAGTTTTGAAACTCGTGTCCTAGCCCATATTGTTGTAACAACTTCGCTCACTCGTACTAGCTCTTTCTCCACCTTCCCTCAAAGGGAAACTTTTCTTGTCTATTGTCTTGTGACCAAATTCAAGGTCAAACTATCCTCTTGGGTCATAAATCTTATGATTGAAAGTGCTGATGATCCCACCAGTCTGTCCTATGACATGACATCACTCATATTCTGAAAGCTCATAATATCTTTACTTCAAACTATCCCTTCGTCTCTGTTTCAAAATCTTACAATTTTAGGACATTTGCTAGTATATGATATGTGTGTGTGTGAAGGGCCCCTAGGTTAAGAAATAGGAATGTGAGGTCAAGCATGTTCAGCCCGATACTAGACCAAAGCCTCTGCTTCCCATCATAGCCTTATTAATCCTGACCTTACTGAGAAACTGACTGCCATTGACAACCAGCTGACCACCATCAGAGATCTTGTTACTGCTACTCAATCCATTGTTGGGGACAGTCATGCAATCGCCAAATAAATAGGATCTGATGGTTCCAATATAAGGGGTTGCAATTCTCAGAGTTAGTCAAAATGCAGTCAAGGCATTCAAGGAAGTACAAGACATGCTTGATGGAGTGACTGTCTCAGCCATGTCTAGCTTTGAACAATTGAAGGAGAAGATTTTCAACACTCTTACTTATTTCCTACGTCATTAGTGTGGAAGTTTCAAACAATTTTTTTGTTGTGCTATTTTTGGACTGTATAACCAGTCGTTGGATGATTTTTTTGTTTTGCTACAACTCTACATCCATATAATGAATTTCCTACTACTATTATGCTTTAGTGTATTGTTGTTTTTATCCCCTCTTTGCTGATTTCAAAAAAGGAGAGAAAAAATCCATCCATATATTCGTGCAGGCACATTCATTGTAGGGGGAGTCGACTATTATAGATATTACAAGGGAAGTCGACTAAAGGAAGTATTCCCATAACAGTGACACCTATTGAAGGGGAGTCAACTGCACTCATTGTGGTGTAGTAAAATACAGGAAAGTTAACTGATATTTACATATATTATTTTTTGTCATCATCAAAAGGGGGAGATTGTTAAATTTTAGTTTTAAAGATGAAAAATAATATAATTGATTTTGGTGTAGGAACTACAGGGATCGAAGTGCATAAAGAAAAATAATCAAGGCTAAAGGGAGAAATCAATCAAAGATTGATGGAAGCATCTAAAAGAAAAAATGCATTTAGAATCTGGCGAGAAAGTCAATTAGAGATTCGCTAAAGAGTAAAAAGGAAACGAAGTATTGAAGATTGACGAACCCAGATTTAAGGAGCAAATCCGACGCTATCAAGGTTTGAAAATGGAAAGTTGTTAAAGTAAACTCCACAGATCAAGGAAGAGTAACGAGAATGAACCTTATTCTTGAAAAGAATCAATTTGTTTCCAAGGATCAAATTTCCTCGATTGGCAAATCTCTTCAGCAACGGTCTTATACAAAATATTTATACACAACCTTACAACTTAGAGATTTATACCTTGATCGAACCAATTACCCTATCTTTGTTCTACTACAAACAAATATTGTAGCTCTTCTAGATTTGTAGTGTAACAATTTAGAGAAGAAAGAGAGAATAATACTGGTAAGACATTGTATCAAAAAAGACGAGTGACATTGAAACTAAGCAGTTGGTGTAATCTACAACATTCTCTTTGTACTCAAGAAACTCAATCACTGAAGGAGAACTCCCTTGCAACCCAAGGTAATTGGATTAGGATTCACATTGAACCCGAACAATATAAACACTTCGATATCTTTAATTCCTGCACTACTTCTACATTTCTTAATACCTTGCCATTACATCTAGTTTGAAAAACTAGTCAACTTATAATAATTAATTTTACAATTCATCCCCTCTTATACTTTCATACACCAAATAAATCTCTCATTAATCACTTTCCTTCTTTCTTCCTTTTCGAATTGACTTCAAACATAAACTATAAGCAAATATTTGCTTAACTACACACTAATTTGCATGCCAATAATGTCTTCTTTTTTTTTCAACATGCCAATAATGTCACTAGTACGCTAATTATGAACTGTCGGCTACGTCCCTTCACGTACCCTTCTTCCTCCACGAGCTCTTCCCATACTTGTAGCAACACTACGTGCTGTACTTTAATTGTTTTTTTGAAAGTCTCCACGAACCCTCCTTTTCCATTATTCTAGTCAACTCTCCATCTCAATTAATCTGTCTATTTGATCACCAATTACCCCTCGATCTTCTAACACGTGTCCTTCCCTACATTTTTAAACTAACAACCTATATATATGTAGCTAACTACTTTAACAATCTCATACATAAATCCTACAAAAAGTTGTTCACATCAATCCATACAAACACTTTTCTCTTTTGTTCATATATACTTATCTTGTATAGTTCTTAGATTCAATCTTTCTTTTTGTTTTCTTCTTTCTCCTTTTTCTTGATCTTTTTATTTTTACATCAATGATCAACAAGTCTAACGAATTCACTCGCCGGATTTTGAATTTTCCGGCTATTCGTCCTAGTGAAACAGTATCTTTCTCCAGCCTAATTACTTCTTTGATCCAATTAGGCCAAATAATAAGTGGCTACAAGTCAAGAACTTTCTTTACCAATAAGAAGAATGCTAGAAACTCAATTCGCTTGGTTGACGATATTCTCATTGTTCTTAAAGAAATCCCAAATGGGGTTTCAAGATTTGCATATTCCATCATTTTGAGCTTATCAGAGATCCATTTTATCTTCCAAAAGTTTCAGTTCTTGTTAGAAGATTGTACCAGAGAAGATACCAGGATATGGATTTTAGCCAAATCCGAGGTTGTCTCAAGCCAGTTTCAAATGCTGGCAAGAGCTATTGCAGTGGCATTAGATGTTCTTCCTTTGGAGGAAATGGATGTTTCTTTGGAAGTTAAAGAAGTAGTGGAATTTGTGAGAAATCAAGCTGTTAGGTTGAGGTTTGATGTGGAAGTTGATGATAGGAAAATGCAAGAGAATGTTTTGAAGATTTTGAATCAACTTGAAGCTGGAAAGGTTCCAGAATCAAGTGATCTGAAAAGGGTTCTTGATTATTTGGGGATTGAACGTTGGGGTGAGTGCAATAGGGAAGTTAAGTTCTTGGATGCTGAGATTGGTTTAGAGGGAAATACAATGGAGAAGAGAGATATGAGGCTTCTCAGTAGCTTAGTGGGGTTCATGATTTACTGCAGGGGAACTCTGTTTGATGTTTTGGATAATGCAACCACTAGACAAATCAATGGAGGTAGTAACAATGAAGATCAAATCATCAGGTTCTTGAATCTTGATGATTTCAGGTGTCCGATTGCTCTGGAGATCATGAGTGATCCAGTGACAATAGCCTCAGGTCATACGTATGATCGGTCTTCGATCCTGAAATGGTTCAGAGCTGGAAATTCCACTTGTCCAAAGACTGGTGAGAGGTTAATGAGCATTGATTTGGTTCCTAATTTGGCTTTGAAGCTCTTAATCAAACAGTATTGCTCTTCAAATGGCCTTCCATTTGTGGAAACTGGAAGACGTAATCGCGATAATATTAAGTTAGTTGCTACAAGCAGTGTGGCTAATGAGCAGGCTATGAAATTACTTGCTATTTTTCTAGTTGGCAGGCTAGTTGCTGGATCAATGGAACAGAAAAATAAAGCTGCTTTCGAGATTCGTTTGCTCACCAAAACAAGCATTTTAAACAGGTCTTGTTTGGTGGAAGCTGGTGCAATTCCACCTCTTCTGAATCTTGTTACTTCAAGGGATTCCTCTTGTCAAGAAAATGCAATGGCTGCCTTGTTGAATCTCGCAAAGAACTCTACGAGCAAAAGAATACTTGTGGAACATGGAGGTTTGTTCTTGATGCTTGATGTGTTGAAAAAGGGACTAAAGATGGAAGCGAGACAGCATGCTGCTGGTACATTATTCTATCTTACATCAGTAGAAGAGTATCGTAAAATGATAGGGGAAAATCCACAGGCTATTCCATCACTTTTGGAGCTGCTCAGAAATGGCGCTGACCGTGGTAAAAAGAATGCATTAGTCACCATTTTTGGCCTCCTAATGCGCCCTGAAAACCACTGGAGAGTAATTGCTGCAGGATTAGTCCCCTTGCTTGTTAATCTGTTGAAATCTTTCGAAAGGGAAGATCTCATTACAGATTCTTTAGCAGTTTTATCAAGTCTTTGTGAAAGGCTTGATGGAGCAATGGCTGTTCTTTATGCTGGAGCTTTACCTATTATTATCGATGTTTTAAATTTGTGCAATTCAAAGGCAGCAAAGGAGCATTGTGTCTCATTGTTGCTGGCTTTGTGCATAAATGGTGGGGCAGATGCAGTTCCTGTTTTAGTAAAGAACTCATCTGTTATGGGACCTTTATATTCCCTCCTCGCCGAAGGCACCTCTAAAGCAAGCAAGAAAGCGAGTACACTCATCAGAATGTTACATCAGTACAATGAGAAGACCTCTTCTGGTGGATTGATCACTCCAGTTTTTATAGAGGATCAATTCATCAATGTGTGGTAATTCCTTTTTTTTGTTTTTTTCGATTCGTTTTACAATCATCCATCATGTATATATACACCATAGTGTAGGATGTTGTATTTTCCTAGACCTGTAGATCTTGGCTCATGTTTTTAAGAGCTAGTCACTACACTTCTGCAGCTTCTGTTTTTTGAATGAAGCTTTGTATAATTTTACATACTTTGTGATGTTAATGTGAATTGTTAGTATGTAAACATCAATCCTTGTACTCTTCAAGTGAATAAAAGAGCTTGTACTCTTGGACTAAATAATAAGTCTTGTTTTATCTGATTCAGTTGTTACAATCACTAGACTTGTTTTATATTGATTGTTCAGTTACATTCCTCATGTAGGTACCTAATTTAGATCAAACTGTAGATAAGAGGAAAATTATGTAATTGGACAATCTTAGGTAGAGGTAGATCTTCAGTGAGATCAACAGAAACCGTTGCTTTCTGCTTGATCCATAAGTACTTACGAGAAAAAATTTATACTTGTGTATTAAACTCATTCTGCACTTATGGACTATAAATTTTGGATTCGCCTCTCATCTTAGGTAGGACTAAAACATAAGTAAATTGTACGTGAGTTGTTATTCAATCTGGACTAACCAGATAAACAATATATGAGCTAGGGTACTAACCTATTATTGATACAGATTCTACAAATGCTGAAAATAGCTGGCTTACCAAGCTGCCCACCTGAGAAGCTAATCGACTTGGTCAGGGTGATTCATAATTTCTTTGTTGAAGGCGTTGTTAAACCCTAACTTTGAATTCAAATCTTGTTACCCTTATTCTGGAGTCTGAAGTCCTTCAAATTGTCACCAATTCCAACCTACCTTCATTTCCCTCTCTGCACCTATGAGCTCTAGTTATGATCTCTCGAAAGCAGGCTCTCCAAAGGTCTTATAATTGTCCTTTAGCCTATTCCTGCTTATGCGTATTTCATGGCGGATAGCTTCGTGTCTGCCTATCTCATACTCCTAAATTAAATTTGATTTCTTCTTTCCTTTTCCTTTTCCTTTCTTGCGTCGTTCTTTTTAACAACTACCTCTTCCGTGTATGGTCTTTCACCAAAAATTTTATAAATATAAAAGAAAAAAAATATGTAGTGTTTGGCTCAAAAGTTATCGGTTACTTTATGATCTAGAAACAATCAAAAGATATGAGAAGGGTAAATCATAATTGAATATAATGAACCTAAATATGAGATCATTATAATTATAATGTCAATATACTTGCAGAAATGAAGTACTTTTAAAGGTAATCACTTATCATAGTTGAGAGAGAATGATAGAGAGAGAAATTGTATTATTAGATAATACCACATGGTCCATTACAACGGGGAAGCCCCCTTTATATAGAGGTGGGGCATCCTTCCTAAAAATATAATTCGTCGAAGGGTCGTTGACGCCCTTTCAGAGGAGACGTCTAAATATACACGACATCGCTTGTGCCCTTACGCCTATACTGCTGTCACACCCCAAAACCGAGGGACATGACCGGCACTCAATCGGAGGACCCCAGTCAAGCGGACCTGGAATTTCCTTTCCTATCCCACGTGTTACCCTGTGATTCCAATATACATTATACTTTTGAAATAGCAATTTATAATTCTAACACCTTTTTACAAAACATACATAGCATACATGGTTACTTAGTGTGGTTTACAACTTACATCGCCCAACGTACAAAATACTTGTTTACATAAGTTCTCAACCCACAATTCTTGTCTACGGAGCCTCTAGGTTTACAAAAGAGTGATACCATACTTGCCGGTAACAAGGCCCCGGCTATACCTTACACAAAAACCAAAACGAGACTCCGGAATAAAAGAGGCTTGAGCCACGTAGAGCCCCGAAAAGAAAGGGGCTCACCAATATAGTTGATAGAATGTGGAGGAGTGCTACTGCCGGTGGACTGGAGTACCTGCTATAGATCCACCTACAATCATAACACGAATGTAGCGCCCCCGGCAAAAGGGACGTCAGTACATTGAATTGTACTAGTATATATGAACAAACTTTACCCAATTAAGATCAATCACTACATAGATAACAAACAATAATAGAATCAACAATTAAATGCACATGAAAGGTACAATCAAACCAAACAAGTTTACAATCTCTCATTTTTCCTCTTCAACATTTTCACATCAATGATTTCACAATCTTTTTCATAATTTCATTTCAATAGTGATTTCGATCACTTTTTCACCCTTATTACCTCGGCCACTCTTATCACCACAACCCACACCTTATTACTTCGTGTTGCGGCGCGCAACCCGATCCCACCGTACAAGTCACAATTCACAAACAACATAATAATAACAACAACAATTCATATAGAACAACAACAATAATTCTCAAAGAGCAAACATAACAATTCACAAGAATTTCTGTAGTTATCAACACCATTTCCATCATTCTCAACAACTCATATGCAATTTAAGTCACCACAATAATTACCCACAACAAGCCAAATATGTTATTACCACAGTTGTTCCAATTGCATCATTTATGATTTCCTTCCATCATTTGTTTCTCAACTCTTGCCACATAACACTTTCACAATCACATTTGGTTTATTGCCAATTACTTACACCATTATATTATGAAAACTTAACCAACAACGTTCAAGACATATTGATCCCAAGAATTCATAAAATAGGCCATCTTGCCTTAACACCCCTAAAACAACCAAAATTCATAAATAGTTCACATAAATAACACGTACCGGTTTCTTGTATTCCAAACAAGTTGACTTTATAAAGATTAAAGTTAGCCATATATACCTCAAATTCGCCCCTTAATCATACTACAATGCTCCAATACACTTAAGCAAATTTCAATCTGTAATACAATATTTAACAAGACCAATTTTAGTAACAAATTCCATAACTTATGTCATTTATGCATATTATCAAACACCTTGTAGGTATAAATATTTCCAGCTCATATCTATAGCATTAGTTCATCCAATTATCACTATTAACCAACAATTCATCCCATTATTTTTCTTCAAACATTTTTACTCCTAACATCACATGTGTGATCAACCATTCACACCCAACTAACAAAGTTCCATCAAATAATCATCTTTAAATATCTACCATGGTTATGTATTTAAATTGGGAATTTATTGCTTCCAATCACCTTACCATAGGTTGTAATATATGATTCATACTCATAATTCCATAATAACTCCATATATGTAAGTCTAAGGTGTAGGATTACCTCTTATAGACCAAATCTTGTAAGACAACTTTGGGGTGTTCTTGAGGTTTTGAAGAAATCCTATAAAATCCAACCAAAATCATGTTGTAGTTAATGATTGAGAAGTGAAATCACCATGAAAACACACTTAAAAGCTTACCTTAGGAGTGCAATTAGGTGTCTTGATCGAATTGGGGGTGTTGGGGAAGCCCTAGGCTTGAGAAATGACTCAAAGTCCGTCATTTCTCGTCTTTAGGTGTATTTAGAGGCCTGACACTAGCACGCCCGCGCTAATCCCGCGCTAGTGAGGCAGAAGATAACTCAATTAGCGCGGGCTACTAGCGCTCCCGTGCTAAGGTTGCGCTACTGACACATGCCCAGTAAAATGATCTTAACTTTCTGTATACACCTCCAAATGATGAACAGTTTGCTGCGTTGGAAACTAGACTCAAAGATCTTTAATTTTATTGGTTGTGGGTCACACAAAACCTTATATAACGTGAGATATGATTGTTTAAATTGATGCCTTGTGCGCACTCGTTTACAACTTTCGTCTAATATGAAATTTTCCAACTTGGCTTAGACTTAGGCCTCTCCTTAGACCCCAATTCACTTATAATAAGACTTATATACTTGTTACAATATCCAATTGATATCCATTATATAATTAATCCTAGTTTTCACACAAAATAAAATAATTAGCCTACCTTGGCACCTCGAAATCTTAAATTACTTAGCAAAAATTTTATGCAGCTTTACATTCTCCCCCGCTTAGGATCATTCGTCCTCAAATGAGAAGTGGAGTCAATCTATAGATACTTAGCTTAAACTATCTCTTTTCTCACACATCTTTAACTACCAAATTTTGACTAACTCCTAAATTTTTCAGAAATTTCGGCAGAGTTTTCTTTGTAATTAGGCCTATCTAACTGTCAGAGAGCCCCCGAAATATATTTCCAAGCACCATTACACAGTGTATTATCCCTACAACTTATATACAATTCATCACCTCAACAACTTGTACATATTCATACACTTTAAACCACTTATAATTAGCTCGTTCTCTTTACACCACAATTTCCTTGGTTCAATCAAGGTCATTTACTTTTCACACAACTAGGTCATTTCAATGAGCTCCATACATTCCTGACTTTAACATACCATAACTGCTTCAATTAACCATTACCAATCTACTCTAGCATTAATTATTTACGTACCACATAAGTTTCTCAAAATTTTTATTTACTTCAAGGGTCGCACATTACCCAAATAGCAACAACATTTGTAATCTGGCACACATTGGGAAGTTACAACAATAAGGCAATTTCGGGAAAATGGGGTGCCTTTGCACAAATCTGAACACTACCCCAAATTGCTTGAAGACAATCGTTCGCAAGTACTAGACTTGTTCGAATAGATGGGGATATTTCTCTTTTGTTTCTTTTTCTGCTTCCCATGTGGCTTCCTCAACTCATTGGCTTCGCTATAATACTTTAACTGAAGCAACTTTCTTATTTATCAATTTACGGACTATGCTTATCAAGAATAGCAACTGGTACCTCCTCGTACGACAACTCTTCATTAACCTCGATAGCCTCAACTGGCACGATGGTGGATGGATCACCAACCACCTTCTTTAACATGGATACATAGAACACCGGGTGTACTAATAACATCTCAGGGGGCAATTCCAGTCTATAAGACACCTATCCTATCCTTTGAGGTACTCGATATGGCCCAACATATCTAGGACTCAACTTCCCACCCTTCCCGAATCGCATGACTCCCTTTATAGGAGATACCCTCAAGAATACTCAATCGTCAACTTGAAATTCCAAGTCTATTCAACAAATGTCCGCATAGGATTTCTGTCTACTTTGAGTAGTGTTCATCATTTCCTAAACGACTTTAACTTTTTCCATAGCGTGGTTCACAAGATCCATCCCTAATAGTTCTGTTTCACCTACTTTGAACTACCCAATCTGAGACCTACACCTTCTTCCGTACAATGCCTCAAATGGGGCCATCTGAATGCTAGTATGGAAGTTGTTATTGTAAGCAAATTCTATGATTGGCAAGTGATCATCCCAATTACCTTTGAAATCCAATACACAAGCCCGAAACATATCTTCAAGCGTCTGAATTGTTCGCTCTGCTTGACCATCAGTTTGGGGATGGAAAGCTGTGCTGAGATTCACCTGAGTACCCAACCCTTGCTGAAACTTCTTCCAAAAATTAGCTGTGAACTGGGCCCCTCGATCTAAGATAATAGAAAGTGGAGTGCCATGAAGCCTTACTATCTCCTTGATATATAATCTAGCATACTGTTCTGCAGTATCGGTGAACTTGACTGGAAAGAAGTGAGCTGATTTGGTGACTCAATCCACTATCACTCAAATTGAGTCAAATTTGTGTTGAGTGCAAGGTAACCCTACCACGAAATCCATGTTGATCATTTCCCATTTCCATATTGGTATTTTCATAAGCTGAGTTAACCCGCAAGGCCGCTGATGCTCATCATTTACTTGCTGACAATTCTAACACCTAGATACAAAGTCCACCACACCTCATGTCATACCGTTCCACCAATAAATATATTTGAGATCATGATACATTTTTGTAGACCCCGGGTGCATGAAATATCTAGAACTATGAGCCTCCACCATTACCCTCTCTCGAAGCTTATCCATATCTGGACCGAGGACCGAGAAGTTACCATGCTAAATACGTTTGGTCCGTAACAAGTGTTCATCCTCTTTCAATCTATTCCGAACCTTTCATTTATCTGTGCCATTGTTGGGTCAATAAACTACTTTTCCTTGACTTCCACTACAAGTGACGATTCTGCTCCATTATACACCCTAACATCCCCCTCGTCTGAGGTCGAAATGCAAACCCCTAGACTAGCCAATTGATAAACCTCCCAAGTGAAAGTCCTCTGATCCGCTCCCAAATTAGCTAAACTACCCATAGACTTCCAACTGAGAGTGTCGGCCACCACATTCGCCTTCCCTAGATGGTACAAAATGTTCATATCATAATCCTTGAGCAATTCTAACCACCGTTGTTGCCTTAAGTTCAAATCCTTCTAATTGAACAAATATTGGAGACTCGTATGGTCTGAGAACACATCCACATGGACCCCATAAAGATAATGCTGCCATATTTTCAAAGCAAACACAACTGATGCGAGCTCCAAATCATGTGTCGGATAATTCTCCTTTTGGCGCGCCCCCTACCCCGGGAGGTAGATGCGCGAGGGAGTTTTTCCAATTTAAGTGACAATATTCGAAACGGGATTATTCTATTTATTTCAGAGTCGCCACTTGGAATGAATTAAGGTGTCCCAAGTCACCAATTTATTTAAATCCCGAATCGAGGAAATTTCGACTTTCCAAATGAAGTCTGCGAACCAGAAATTCTAAGTAAGGAATTCTGTTGACCCGAGGGAAGGTGTTAGGCACCCTCGGATCCCGTGGTTCTAGCACGGTCGCTTCAATTATTATAAATGGCTAAAAATTATCTGATTTTAATATGCTCATAAATTATATGCTCTAGTTAAACCTTAAAAACCGCTTATTAATTTGAGACCATACCAAAAGAAAGACTAATTACAACATAGATTCGGACTTTTGACAGATAGATGAATATATAAAAGTATCCGGATTATTTATTTGAAACTATTCCAATTAAAACCATTGTAAAAAAACTAAACTAAAAAATTCAATTTATTTAAACAGGGTATCTCTTAAAATTATTTCCAATTAAAGAATCTTACCAAGTTATTTCCTAGCTTTTGACTTATGGCCGGAGATTGAATGAAAAGATATGAACTAATGGAAAAATTGACCAAAATATACGAAATAGAGTTAATTCGTCTTGGTTAATTATTTAAACGTGAGGTTGCCTACTTTGGATTTCGCTATCCTCAATCTGACATTAATTGATGAAATCGACATTATATGATTAAAGTGACTAACATTGTTATCTAAAGGCATTGTCTAACTTATCTTGCTTGCTTAATTATAAATAGACCTCAAAAGAAGAAGAAAAATCAAAGTAAAAGAAAATTTGAAATGATTCCAAACATCTTATATTAAGGGCTAAGCTTTAAATGAACCAACATTTTGAACATGCTTAAACTACTTAACTTTAACAAAATTACTTATGTAAAATATCAAAGGGAATCCTAATCCGAATTAGCTAACTTTACTTACACAAATCCAATCGTATACTAAAATATAGAAAACTAATTGAGCATAAATGAGAACTGATATCTATTTTTATCAATGGTCCAAAATAATCCGAATTTACAAATACAAGCCTAGCAAGTTTTGTTTCAATCCATACATAATGAAAGTAAGAGCTAAGTAGACATACAAGACTAATGCACCCTCAATCTTCTAATGACTAAATTGTACGATATCTATTTTTTGCTAACAGTTCTTAATTTAACAAAAAAAAAGATCATTTATGCAGTGGCTTCAAACAAAGATTCAAAGTGATCTTCCATTTCAATCATGGTACAAGAATAGTCAAGCCCGAGAAATGTGTACCTGGAATGTGACAGTACAAATGGAGGAAGAGAAATCAGTAACAACTCCAACAGAACAAACAGCAACAGAAACCAACAGCAAATGAGAGTGATTTAAATCCACCAAATGTATGAACCAGTGACAAATAAAGGTGCCCAGAATTTTTGCACCAACAGAGAAGACCAAATAATTTGCAACCAAAGAAAATCCTAGCCAAACAAGATATCCAAACAAGATTGAAACCAGCAGCCTTAAAAGAAACCTTCAAACAAACTTGAACACTCGGATATGGGCCAAAGAAAAGGAAGAATTTCAGAATCTGCTTGTTTTTCAGTGTTTTTTAGAAATCCTAAGCTTAATGTGAAATCCTGGCAGTAAAGACAACAAAGAGAGCTTAGCTCTCTATTTCAGAAAAGGAAGGTATCTGGGTATGTCTCAATCTATGTGTTTTTCTCTGTGTTTCTGATTTTCCAGTGAGTATGTATATCTGTGAATGTTTCTAGTGTTCTGCCAATGATCTATTTGTGAATGAGTGTGTTTTTTTCTGTATTCAGTGAGTGTATGTATCTGTTCTTTAATGTGTGTGTTCCCCCTTCTACTTATAACAGAAAAATTCCCCTGGGACACTTCAATTGTCAAATTAAAAATAGAACTCTGCCCAGCCCATAATATTCTCACTGTTAAACCACTAAATCCTGTCTAAGTATGGGATATTGATACAAAAATGCTAAACACATGGTGTTGGTGGGATACCCTGCTGTACAGCAGGTTCCACTAGGTTGTACCATATGCCTTGCATCATGACTATTAGCTTTTTTCTGATTTTCCTAAGTAAACTAAACAGCTATACCCAATTCCACTCAGATTTTAAAGTCACAAGTAAGCTGAAATTTTGATCTAACAGTGATTCAAGGATTAAACAGGCCAATTCCAACTTACTGCCATATTGTTCTAAACCTATTCTCATACAACTAGTTGAGGACACTACAAAACAATCAATTATCAGCTATAACAAACAACAACAACTAATTCAAATACACAGAACCAACCAACAGACATAAAAGTTCAATTCAGACAAAAACAAACCACTGCCCGGGATTTCACACAAACAAATTCTACGAGATTAGACGACGACATTCAATTAACTATAACACGTATCATTGATAACAAATTAATCGATAAAACAGTGATTCTAAAAATCTCGGCCGAAAATGAAACTAAGTATTCGACGATGCTAATCGAAGCGAATACGCATTTGACAACATACGCAATCAAATAAACAACACAGGAGAATAATTGACCAAATAAAAGGTCTTTGGGAAGAAGTGACAACAGGGACGGCCAAAAAAAAATGAGAAGAATTCAAGAGTTAAACTAAACAAATACACAAAACAAACAAATACCTAATTGAAATAAACAGGAAAAAGGAAATTACCTCAAAAGAAATCGAAATCGGACGGACCCGGCCCCAAAGGATTCGAGTTTTCGCATTTTGAAGTTAAACGGAGTTTAATTGAAATGTTTTCAAACGAAAACACTTCAATTAAAGTCCATTAACTTCAATTACTGTTAACTTGGACAAAAATCTCTAATTCTTGAATTCTAGGGTTCTTGGGGGTCGGTTTTAGGGCTCGAGTGGTTCGGGCTTGATTCGAACCAAGCTAAGGCTGGTAGGGGTATGAGGGAGGCCTAGGGATGCTATGGTGCGAGTTTGGGGTCGATTGGTGTAGGTTGGGTCTAGACTCGAATCTTCGATTGAAGATTCGAGGATCTCGAGCTTGATTCGAGATAAACCGTTCATGGATTCATGCTGGGGGAGGTGAGGGGAAGATTTGGTGTTAAGATGGAGGTGTTTGGCCTACCGGAACCGCCGTGAGGCGATTTCCGGTAGGCGGAGTGCGGCGGGGGACGGTGGGGCTTGGCCGTCTCTATGAGAGACGATGAAATGGTGAGGGAGAGGTTGGCTACGGGGGGCGTGGGGGGTAAGGGTAGCCTTATATACGGGGTAGAAAATGAGATCCTGGCCGTTGGATCAAGTAAGATTGATGGCCAGGATTTCTTATCAGGTATCAAACGGCGTCGTCTCAATTAAATGAGACTGGGTCGGTCTCAAAGGCGAACGGGTCGGGCGAAATGGTAAGCTTGGGGCCGTTGGATGTAATCAAACGGATGGTTGTGATTTGAGAACCCACACGACGTCGTTTGGTTTGATCTCTGAGATGGATTGGTCTGGACCGTGTACAAGGCTAATTGGATTGGGCCTGTGATAGCTTGGGCTGATGGAAAACTGTGGTCTGGTCCAAGTTTATTCCTTATTCCTTTTATTTTTTTAATTTTAGCTCCTAATTAAAATAAAAAATGCTAACAAAAACCAAATAAAAATCACAAAAGTACTAATTAAGTTACACTAAATATTATCCTACTCAATTTAAACATCAATTAAATAAATCACACAATTTTGATATTAAACACTAAAAACGCAAAAATACATATTTTTGTAATTTTCTATTTTTTTGTAAAAATAAACTTGATTACTTTTAACGAATCGTAAATGAAAATGTGACATATTTTTGTATTTTTCATTAATTAAACAAATAAACATGGGCACACAAAATGCAAACAAAAAATAAAAAAAATAACATAAAGTCCATATGTATTGCAAACAACGCAAAACTCTTTTATTTTGAATTTTTGGGAGTAGTTCGTGTGAGGCAAAAATTACGTGCTCACAGAGTCCCCTCTTTGCGCGGAAACACAAAGAGTTTTCGTGCAAAGATAAATGAGCAAATACGAGCGATTTTTGCCCGTTCGAGCACTCCGTGTGAAGCATTTTGAAAAGATCTTGACCGAGCCTTTGCTTTGGGAGGCTTCCTACATATCTTGGGCTAAACAGGAATCAGGTCAATGTAGTTCTGACTGCTGTGATCTTGCTGTTACTGCTTAACTGATCTCCTTATTACATCGTGCCGAACGAAAAATAAGAAGCTAGACTAAGTTACAGCATTGCAAATTCCTGTCTATGTTTCCTTGCCATCCTGCCGGCTTTGCTGTTTCTTCTCTTCTGACAATTGTTATTTCGGCCCATCTTGATTGCCGAACTCCGACCATTGGTCCTTTCCTTATGATCTTCGAACTATTCTCCTTCGAAGTCTGACTCTATCTTTCTGATCCTTGTTGCCTTCCTTCCGATTATGAACTTGGATTCATGATGGGGATTTCCGTTACACTCTGTCATTTTCCGATTCTTCACCATCCTTATCAAATCTTGAAAACTGAGACGTCGTTCTGCTTTTCCGGTGAGCTTATGCCTTTATCGACAAATTCTAATCATAAATCGCCATTCTTTTCTTCAGACGGGTACCTGACTTCTATTACAACTTTCGAAAAATAAATGGCCACTCCATTCTTCAGGCGGGCTCCCTGACTTCAACTAACTTCAAAATAAATCGCCACTCCATTCTTCAGGCGGGCTCCCTGACTTCAACTACAACTTAAAACTAAATCGCCACTCCATTCTTCAGGCGGGCTTCCTGAATTCAACTACAACTTCAAAATAAATCGCCACTCCATTCTTCGGGCGGGCTCCCCGACTTCAACTACAACTTCAAAATAAATCGCCACTCCATTCTTCAGGCGGGCTCCCGACTTCAATTACAACTTCAAAACTAAATCGCCACTCCATTCTTCAGGCGGGCTCCCTGACTTCCACTACAACTTAAAACTAAATCGCCACTCCATTCTTCAGGCGGGCTCCCTGACTTCAACTACAACTTCAAAATAAATCGCCACTCCATTCTTCAGGCGGGCTCCCTGACTTCAACTACAACTTCAAAATAAATCGCCACTCCATTCTTCAGGCGGGCTCCCTGACTTCAATTACAACTTCAAAACTAAATCGCCACTCCATTCTTCAGGCGGGCTCCCTGACTTCCATAAACTTCAAAACTAAATCGCCACTCCATTCTTCAGGCGGGCTTCCAGATTTCAACTTACAACTCACTAATTCCATCCCATACATATCGCCTTCCTTTGCTTCATGTACCATTTTCTTCTTCCTGCATCGTCTCTTGGGCCACCTTTTCTTCTGAATTACCTTGTTTTGGAATTGCTTTCTTCGTGTTATTTTCCTTTGACTGCTGGGGATATCCTTGGGATCGTTTACTTACCTGCTAGAGATAATGCTACTGGGGAAGTATTCTTTATTTCCTCTTTTTCTACTTCCTTTAACCTTTATTCTCCCGAGCTCGTTGGGGGTTGAATTTTCATTGACTGAAAATTACCCTGGCAGGGACTCTCTTTTCCTTTTTCCTCTTTCTCAACCTCCTTCGGGATTTGCGCTTTTCTTTCTTGAAAACTTACGGTATATAATGTTGCTGGGAAAATCTCAAAAATCAGTGTTTCATTTCTCCAAGAACTGCTGGGGATAATATTAGGCTTAAAGATCACTTCCTCGTGTTGTCTAGCCTCTTTCAAAACTATTCTGCTGGAAACTGGTATTTTCCAAAATCTTGCGTTGCTTTCTATCCTTATCCACTAGGTATTTGCTTTCAAGAAAATTTTCGCCATGGGAGAAAATTTTCTGCCCCAGTTTGATAACCTTCTACGTGGCATGCTTTTCTGCCGACGAACCCTCTTTTCCTGCTTTAAATCAAAGAAAAATTGTTAGTTTCAAAACATCGTGAGTGGTCATGCCGCTCTTGCTGGGGCAATTTTCCTTTTCTCTTTCAGCTTCTTGGCCTCCCTCGAACTTTTGGGGATGACGTTGACATTTGCTGGGGATGGTGCTTTTTCCACAGATGGTCTCTCATCTCTCCCTTTTATTCCAACCTTCAGTTTGATCCGACCCTTTTAGTCGATGATCTGTTGTGAGAAATCATCTTCCGGATGTGTAATATGTGTCCATCGTACTTCATAATTCCTGTGAACCTTCCAATCAACCTGTCGTTCCAATCTTAATATCGGAACGACTTTTGCCTTATTGCCTCGTTCCACGCCTATTCATCTTTATTGTACCGCTTTGGGAGACTTGGTAGTAAGCTTTGAAAAGTCAATTTTTGAAAACAAAAGAAAAGGAAAAATGATAGAAAAAGAATGCTGACCACGAATGATAAAAGAAAAGGAAAACTTTTCTGAACTCAAAACTGGGAAAAACTTATCTGAATGTATAACTGATCCAATGGTTATGCCGCGCCTTTGAGATTAATCTACCCAGTCTATTTATGTCAATCACTTTCTGATGGCCGCGTTTTGCTAGAAGCAAACGAATGTCCCAACCTTGTCTCATGCAGATGCCTTGTAACCATCTCGCCTTGTCACCTCATAGTGCCCTTCAAAGGGTTTTCACTAATGAGATTCTCTCGATTCTCTCGACCTCCCGTCGCCTTAGGGTGCCTGTAAAGGTTTTCACCGTAAGACTCTCTCATTTTATTTCTCTCAACTTTCTTCGCCTTAAGGTGCCCGCGAGGGTTTTCACCGTTAAGACTCTCTCATTTCGCTTTCTTTCCATGCGGTGGGCTGGGGTATTATCCATGGAATTTCCTCTAAAGGGGCTATCCCTTTTCAGCTTGTGAGTCCTAGATTCAGTCGAGGATTGAAGTGTCATTCGTAGTTTCATTCGCATGACTTGGCATTTCCCAAATACTGATCGAGAGGTCTTTCTGGTTCTTAATGTGGTTTCTGCGCATGAGGCTAAAGAAAAGGGGTTTAACCTCAACGGTTAGCTCATTACAACTTTCGGAATCCACACTATCTTTCAAACGAAACAATGACTTCTGCCCCAGTTTTGTTGCTTGGGGAATCTTTGATTTTTATTTTATTATGATCGAGCCGTGTGGCGCCTACGTATCCTTCTTGAGGAATCAGGTCAAACGTAGTTCACTTTTTCTTGTGTCTTTTCTTTGTTTCTTTTTCTATTTTGTTACACATCTTCCTCGATGATTCCGAAAGAGGGTATATGAAAGAATAATTAAGGCTCAAAGGGGAAAACAAGGGTAAAGTGTTTGGGTAGTAGAAAAATTGCCTCTGTCATTTCATTCTCCGAAAAAATGCCAAATACAAACAAACGAAACCAAACGTCGACAACTACATTAAAGAATTACACATAATATCTCTTGACTGCATTGGAATTGATAGCCATATCAGTGCATCTTCCCTCAATATCAGTTAGACATAGCGCGCCGTTGGATAATACCCTAGTCACAACAAATGGTCCCCGCCAATTTGGAGCGAACTTGCCTTTCGCTTCGGCCTGATGTGGTAGAATTCTCTTCCGAGCACATGTTGTCCCACTTCAAATTTCCTGGGACGTACCTTCTTGTTATATGCTCTTGCCATTCTCTTTTGATACAATTGGCCATGACATACTGCTGTCAATCTCTTTTCATCGATCAAACTCAATTGCTCCAATCGGGTTTTGACCCACTCATCGTCGTCAATCTCAGCTTCAGCGACAATTCGGAGGGATGGAATTTCAACTTCTGCTGGTATTACTGCTTTAGTCCCGTACACCAACAAGTAAGGAGTTGCACCTACCGAAGTCCGGACGGTAGTGCGATAACCTAACAATGCGAACGGCAACTTTTCATGCCATTGCCTAGACCCTTCTACCATCTTCCTCAATATCTTCTTTATATTCTTGTTTGCTGCCTCAACCGCACCATTTGCTTTGGGACGATATGGTGTGGAATTTCGGTGTGTAATCTTGAACTATTGACATACCTCTTTCATCAATCCGCTGTTAAGATTGGCACCGTTATCCGTGATGATTACCTTTGGGATTCCAAACCTGCAGATGATGTGGGAATGTACGAAGTCCACCACCGCCTTCTTGGTCACTGATTTGAAGGTTTTGGCCTCCACCCACTTGGTAAAATAATCGATCGTTACCAAAATGAACCTATGACCATTGGAAGCCGCAGGTTCTATAGGTCCAATAACATCCATACCCCATGCAACAAACGGCCATGGTGCCGACATTGTATGCAATTCAGTCGGTGGAGAATGAATCAAATCTCCGTGTATCTGACACTGATGGCATCTTCGCACAAAACTTATACAATCACGCTCCATAGTGAGCCAGTAATATCCTGCTCGAAGAATCTTCTTTGCCAATACATATCCGCTCATGTGTGGCCCACAAACTCCGGAGTGTATATCTGTCATCACTGTTGTGGCTTGACTCGCATCTATACATCTCAACAATCCCAAATCCGGGGTTCTTTTGTACAGCACCCCTCCACTAAGGAAAAAACCGTTAGCCAATCGCCGAATAGCTCTCTTTTGATCTCCAGTTGCTTGCTCTGGGTATATTCCTAACCCGAGGTATTCTTTGACGTCATGAAACCATGGCTCGCCATCCATCTCTTCCTCTATCATATTGCAATAAGCATGCTGATTCCGGATCTGAATATGTAATGGATCAACACGAACCTTGTCCGGGTGATGTAGCATTGACGCCAAAGTAGCCAAAGCATCGGCAACCTCATTATGCATCCTTGGGATATGCCTGAATTCTACTGATCGGAAACGCTTGGTCAGATCATGCAAGCACTGACGATATGGGATAAGCTTTAAATCTCTGGTTTCCCATTCTCCCTGAATCTGATGTACTAGAAGGTCCGAGTCTCCCAAGACCAAGACGTCCCGTACATCCATGTCCACCGCTAATCGCAACCCCAAGATACATGCCTCGTACTCAGCCATGTTATTGGTACAGTGAAAACGCAGTTGAGCAGTAACAGGATAATGATGTCCTGTTTCAGATATAAGCACAGCCCCTATTCCGACTCCTTTTGCGTTCGCCGCTCCGTCGAAGAAAATCTTCCACCCTGGATCCTCGGTTAACTCCAACCCATCAATTTGCAGTACTTCTTCGTCTGGAAAATACGTCCTCAAAGGTTCGTATCCGTCATCAACAAGATTCTCAGCTAAGTGATCGGCTAGGGCTTGAGCTTTCATAGCCGTCCTTGTCACATATATGATGTCGAACTCTGTAAGTAATATTTGCCATTTTGCTAACCTCCCTGTAGGCATAGGCTTCTGGAAAATATACTTCAACGGATCCAAACGCGAGATGAGGTAAGTGGTGTAAGAAGACAAATAATGTTTTAGCTTTTGGGCTACCCAAGTCAAAGCACAACATGTCTTTTCCAAATGAGTGTACTTAACCTCGTGGACCGTGAATTTCTTATTGAGGTAGTAAATGGCCCGTTCCTTTCTGCCAGTAAGATCGTGCTGCCCCAGTACGCAGCCGAACGAATTCTCCAAAACCGTTAGATAAAGAATCAGGGGTCTACCCGGTTCAGGCGGAACTAGTACGGGTGGGTTTGACGGATACCCTTTGATTTGGTCAAACGCTTCCTGACATTCTGTCGTCCATTCTATCGTAGCGTCTTTCTTCAACAGACGGAATATGGGTTCACAGGTTGCTGTAAGCTGAGCAATAAACCTACTGATGTAATTTAACTTTCCCAACAAACTCATTACCTCTGTTTTATTCCTTGGCGGGGGTAACTCCTAGATGGACTTGATTTTGGATGGGTCCAATTCAATGCCCCGTCGGCTGACGATGAATCCTAGCAACTTTCCCGACGGAACTCCGAATGCGCATTTGGCCGGATTGAGCTTGATATCATATTTACGAAGTCTTTGGAAAAACTTCCTGAGATTGGCAATATGGTCTTCTTGACGTCTAGATTTTATGATCACATCATCCACGTACACTTCAATTTCTTTGTGTATCATGTCATGGAATACAGTAGTCATCGCCCTCATGTATGTTGCCCCTGCGTTCTTCAGACCGAACGGCATCACCCGGTAGCAATAAGTCCCCCACGGTGTGATAAAAGCCATTTTTTCTGCGTCCTCTTCATCCATCAAGATCTGATGATATCCCGCGTAGCAGTCCACAAAGGATCCGATTTCACGTCCGGCGCAATTATCAATCGGGATATGGATATTGGGAAGCGGGAAATTATCCTTAGGGCTCGCCTTGTTGAGATTGCGATAGTCCACTCATACTCTGATCTTTCCGTCTTTCTTTGGCACCGGTACTACGTTAGCCAACCATTCAGGGTATCGAGTGACACGAATGACTTTTGCCTGCAACTGCTTGGTTACTTCCTCCTTGATCTTTACGCTCATCTCCGTATTAAATTTCCGCAGTTTTTGTTTGACGGGCGGGCATGCCGGGTCGGTAGGCAATTTATGGACCACTAGGTCAGTGCTGAGTCCTGGCATGTCGTCGTACGACCATGCGAAAATGTCTCTAAACTCCATGAGTGTTTTGATCAATTCTTCTCTCGGGTTGGGTTCAATATGGACACTTATTCTAGTTTCTTTGACGTCATCTGTGTCCCCCAGATTAACAGCCTCAGTATCATTTAAATTTGGTTTGGGTTTTTCCTCGAAGTGACTTAATTCTTCACCGATTTCTTCTACGGCTTCATCATCGCCGTATTTCGGTTCACTCTCGTCACCTCTTATTTCATGCGTTATTATTTCCAAACCCGATTGACTTTCTAGACTGGGTTGATTAATTTTTAAGCACGCCATATCACTAAGATCAGTCGAAAGAAAGCTGCTCAGAAAAGTAAAAAGAAGGAAAATAAACAAAATTAGAAATGAAAGGAACAAAATTTCATTAATGGGAACCGTACAAGGAAAAACAAGCTTGCAAACTCCAATCAAAATGAAGCTGAAACAAATGGATTTTACTTCGGGGACAATCCCAACACAAAATTTCAAAAGAAAACAATCCAAAACAAACTACCAAGACTCCTTCCGGACAGGGAGAGGAGTAGCCTTCCAATTATTCAACTTTGCTTTCGATCCCACAAACCGTATATCGGCATGGCTGGATCCTTCGCCATCCTCTACCATGCATACGTCTGTGAATAAGTCCTCAAACTTTCTTAAGAACTCTTTGTCTGGCCTAACCATAGGACTGGGAACCTTTGTCGTCGGATGTCCTCTTGTCCCGGACCCGACAAAAGATCGGGAAAGACGCGAAATAGGCTTCGGGAGCACCCATGTCTTCTGCTTATTCCTCTTGGCTCGCTGGATGTCCTCTGATGTTGGCTTGAATCCCAAGCCGAAGGTTCCCACATTTTCGACCACGGATACCGGTTGTATGATTCCTTGCAGAGATGCACCTAAACCTTTGCCGGGTACGAAACCGTTTCTCAGCATTTCATGAGCCACCATGACGTCTGCGGTAATTATTCTGTCATTGGGAATGCATTCCCCTTCTGGAACTCGGTTGGCGGATACCACATCGCAGATCTGGTATACCCATGGCCCAACATCCTCTTCTGTCTCAACAAAGGGGACGATGGTGCCTGGTTGTAGATCATTCTCTCCATGGACTACGATCTCCTGTTGGTCCCACTCAAACTTGACTAGTTGGTGTAGGCTGGATGGAACTGCTTTTGCGGCATGGATCCACGGTCGCCCTATCAGAAGGTTATATGAAACTACCATGTCCAGCACCTGGAATTCCATGGTGAACTCCACTGGTCCGATTGTCAAGATTAACACTATGTCCCCGACCGATGCCTTGCCTCCTCCATCAAACCCTCGGACACATATGTTGTTCTTGCGTATCCTGCCAATATCCACTTTCAACTTGTTTAGTGTAGAGAGAGGACAAATGTTCGCACTGGACCCATTGTCGACTAGGACTTTGGTAACCACCGACTCCTCACACTTTACCGTAAGATATAAAGCCTTGTTGTGCTCGGTGCCTTCCTCAAGCAACTCATCATCGGTGAAGGTGATCCGGTTCGCTTCGAAGATCCTATTAGTGATCTTTTCCAAATGACTCACAGAGATTTTATCAGGCACATGGGCCTCATTCAAAACTTTCATCAAAGCTTGCCAGTGTTCTTCAGAATGTATCAGCAAGGACAGCAATGAGATTTGCGCAGGAGTTTTCTTCAGCTGTTCTAAGACAGAATAATCATGCAGCTTCATCTTTTTCAGGAATTCTTCTGCCTCTTCATCAGTTACCGGCTATTTTAGTGTTGCCGGAGTAGTCTTCCTCAATTCCGCAGGGGCAAAACATCTCCCTGAACGGGTCAACCCTTGCGCTTCGCAGACTTCCTCTTTAACTTCTTTTCCTTTGTAGGTTGTTGTGACCCGATCATAATTCCATGGAATAGCTTTACTATCAGCTATTGGCAACTGTATTGCTGGCTTGATGATGAAAGGATCCACTCGAACACCTGCTACAGTTAAAACGGGCCTGGTCGCTGCCCCTGGTACAACTATTTTTACTCCCTCTGACCTCATAGGCACTTTGTTCATACTTCCCTTTTCTGCTTCCAACCCCTCTTGTACGTCTTTCTTGCAGATGAGTGACTCATCAAGGCTTGGCCCCTTTTCCATTTTTACTCCACTAGACTTGATCATCATTACAGTCTGAGAGGTTTTCTCCTTTCCCTTCTCTACCCGTACCAACTCGATCATGTTGGTCTCATGATGAGTTGGAAGTGGATTTTGGTTGATGTTGGGCTCCGCTGGAGTCCGGACCTCAATTCGGCGAGTGTCGATGAGTTCCTGGATGGCTGTTTTCAATCGCCAACATTTTTCTGTGTCGTGCCCCGGACATCCTGAGCAATATGCACAGTTTATTGGATGGTCCGGATTCTTTGGAAGAGGGTTTGGTAGCTTAGCCTCGACCGGATTTAGCAACCCTACTTGCTTCAAACGGTGGAACAAACTGGTGTAAGACTCTCCCAAGGGAGTAAAAATCTTTGGCCTTGGTGCCCTGTCGCTCTTGAAGGCTTGATTCGGACGAAAGCCCGTACCCGTGGGATTTCTATAGGCTCTTGGGGGTGGGTAATTATTCTGTGGATTTGGCGCACGCCATGGTGCCTGGACGGGAGGTGGAGCATATGATTGGGCATGATGGACGGCGAAGTGAGCATCTGGTGTTGGGTAATAGTGTTGTGGATGGCTGTATGAATTGTGAGAGTAATTTTGTTGGTGGGGCTGTGGCGAATTATACTGGGGTGCGGGGCCTCTATTCCTGAACCATGCTCCGGAATCAACTGCCGCGACCTCTTCTTTCCTCTTTTTCCCAAGCACCCCTCCGGTGCCACTTTGAATAGCTTGAGTGGTGGCTTTCAACGCTGCATAACTCATGATCTTGTTAGCTTTCAAGCCTTCTTCGATCATAGCCCCCATCTTTATCACCTCAGTGAATGACTTACCCACGGACGTCACCAGATGTCCGAAATAGGTTGGCTCCAGTGTCTGTAGGAAGTAATCCACCATCTCGTTCTCTCTCATAGGCGGATCTACCCTTGCTGCCTGTTCCCTCCAGCGGAAAGCCAAATTCTCTGAAACTTTCGGCGGGTTTCTTCTCTAACTTTAGCAATGATAAGTGGTCTGGGACTATTTCAAGATTGTACTGGAACTGGCCAATGAATGCTTGAGCCAAATCATCCCATGTAAACCATCTGCTGGGATCCTGCCTAGTGTACCACTCTAGTGCAGATCCCCCCAAACTCTGACCGAAGTAAGCTATCAGAATCTCGTCACGTCCTCCGGCTCCTCGCATTTTACTACAAAACCCTCGAAGATGGGCTACTGGATCACCATGCCCCTCGTATAGGTCAAACTTGGGCATTTTGAACCCGGCTGGCAACTGGACATCCGGAAATGGGCACAGATCCTTATAGGCGACACTGACCTGGTTGCCCAAACCGTGCATATTCCTGAAGGACTGCTCCAGGCTTTTAACTTTTCTAATAACTTCCTCATGTTCCGAGTTTTGGAAGTGCTTTTCCGGTTCTGCCGGATTGTCCCAATGAGGGGTGTGTGGATGTGGTTCAGGGGCCCTGAAGGTAGGCTCGGGAGGATAGTAAGAATTGTCATGGATTTGAACATGCGGCTCACCGGACGACTTTTGTAGAGTAGCAGGTGGGGGTGCCACAAAAACAGGGGTGACCGGAGGAGGATTTTGTTTGGCTGGTGGAACTTGGGTGGCATAAGGGTTTTCCCCTTGATAGTATGGATAGAGTGGGGCGCTTGTCGAAGGATCGAGGGGTGGATGTTCTGGAGCTGATGCGAGAGTAGGGAGGTTTGGTGAAGACTGTCCCCTAGCCCAGGCTAGGTGCATCTCTGTTATCTGTTGTTTCAACCGATCTACCTCTTCTTTCATGATCTGTATCTCTGATTTCTCTTCCTCGAGGCTTTTACCGGAACTAGACATGCTTGTTGGAATTGGCCCTTTAGATCTAGTACGGTAATGGTGGCTGGCCAGGATATTATGTCAAACCCAACTGCTAAACTTTTCTGGAATGCAACAAACTTGTTAGCTTACCGAGTTTAACAGATATGTTATAGCACGTTGGATGCAATGCACCTAACCAAATAACCCTTTCTATATGTACTCATCACATGCGTCATTCCAGCTTCTTTTCTTTTATTTTTCTCTTTTATTTTCTTTTTCCCTTTTTCAATTATCCTTGAAAGCTTTATTGTTATTAACCTTCATGTTCTTTTACTTTCTTTCTAGTGATGGTCGAATCTTATGTGGATTGCCTACGTATCATGTCCCCGCATGAATCAGACCGGGCGTAGTTCGGATACAATAGACATAAGATATGAATGAAATGTTCATGAATTTTATTTCAACAAACTTCAAACTTGAAACACTTGCAAAAGACAACAATGGAGAAAAACTTTTAAAAGGACAAACAGACTCTAAAATAACAGACTCTTCTAAGCATGTTCCAACGCCTCGAATCTTTGCGCCGGGGGGCGTTGTTTGGCCTTGCTGTGGTTCTCGGTGCAAGATCTTTCTGTATACTCCCCAATTCTGCCATGACTTGGTGGACACATTCCATGATTGAAGAGAAGAGGGTAGGCCGGGGTGCTTGTTCGCAGGTCAGGCACCTCATAGTGATGTAGTGCCCGATTTCATTGATCCTGGTTCTGATTATGTCCTTTTCTCTGAGCAGCTGCCCTATGTGCCTGTTCTTTGCCCCTAATACTTGGGAGTTGCCGGAGACATGGTCCAAGAGCCTATCTATTTGTCTTTCCATCCGTGCCATCAAGTTGTGACAACGGTCTCTATCTGCTTTAGCATCCTGGACTTGCCTGAGAGTTCGCTCTCTAAGAGTGGCATTTGCTTTTCTTAAATCAATGATGATTGCATCATAGTCTTTCTCTACTTGTTGTAGACGGAGTGCTTCTTGGTGGGCTGCTCTCTTCCATTTTGTCCGGACTGCAACCAAAGCCGCTTTTGCCTTCTCCAAGTCTTCTTGGTGTTCAAAGGCTTTCATTTCCAAATCGTTTATCAGCATCTGATCACTCCGACTCCTCCTTGACCTTTCTGCGGCCAATTGCATCTCTTGAATTTGAGTTCGGAGTGCTTCTCTTTCCTGCTCCCAACCGGCCCTTTCCCGATCAAAATTAGCCTGTTGTATGTCCATGGCCGCTTCCAGAATTCCTTTGTCTTCTTTTAAAGTGTTGATGCAAGATTGGAAATTTTACGCTGTCTCATGCTCAGCCTCCCTAACTCTGGCTTCTATTTCTCTCTCCCAATCGACGGCATACTTCACTGACCTTTCTGACCTTTGCTCCGGTATTGATTGGTTGTGGAACCATTCAAGATAAGCGAGACTCACTTCTCCCCGTTCTCGATCGGCAACCATCTCGTTGATGTCGGAGAGTCGACTACCGAACCATACCTTCTGTGCATAAGTCTCCCTCGGGGTCTCTTCCGTCACAAATTCCCATGTAAACGATCGCATATCCTCAATTGGGGCCTTTTTCTGTTCTCTACCCAACTGCCGCATGACACGTAGCGGGGCATATGGTTGGAAACCCCCTGAAACCCATTAGTATGTAGAATGGGCGGTATGTCGACATATGCATGATTTTGGCGGAAGGGAACCAATAATAATTCCAGGTAAGTTGATATGCTCTCAAAGAGTTGAGAAGTTCTTGCCAAGTCCTCAAGTCTTCTGGAAGGTTACAACGGGCGGCTCTGTTTGTATGACAGCGAATATAATTCAGCCAATCTGCTTTGAAGTTTATCACAATCGGGTGATGATAGAGATGTTCTATAAACCACATTTGTAATAAGATATTGCAACCCTCAAAATAATCTTGTCCTTCTTGGCACCGAGTTAAGGCCCGGAAGATGTCTCCTAGTATCATCGGAAGAACAGTGTGTTCCTCGCTACTCTGTAGATATGAGACCACCGCAGCTAAACGGATTCTGATGCGTCCGCCACGTTCGGGAAAAACCATGGTTCCCAAAAAGCGATCATAAAAGCATAGATTCTTAAATCTCCCCAGGCGTCATAATTCAACTGGTTGACAAATTCAGTATTTGAGAATTTCGCGAACCCATTCTTATCACCAAATCTGTCGTAGAGATAATCCGGTGGCACCCAACCGTTCTCCAAACAACCCATGGGAACCCGCCGGAGACATAACTTTTTCAAGAAATTATTTACACCCATCTGCCTAGGAGCTGCAGGTCTCATCTTGTGCAAATCTCTTCCGAGCCCTGTGAGTCCGCCCAATTCTTCCAAAGTGGGTGTCATTTCGCAATCCCGGAATCCGAACACATTGCTTGTTGAGTCCCAAAAACTCACTAAAGCTCTGATCACATTTTTATCTGGTTTTATCATCATGATGTCCGGAAGAAACTTGAGGTGCTTGTGAACTTGATTTCTTTCCCAAGCTGAAAAACTAGTCCACCATTTATAGAGCCGATCTGGGGTTTTGTCCTGGACCATGAACATAGGTGGCATTTCGTCTCTCACCCTTTTCTGGCCGATTCGTTGCGAGGAAGTCATGCTGATCCTAGAAAAGATAAAAGTGAACTTAAGATTTTTTTTTTTCAAAAATTTGTTTTTTTTATTATAAAAAAACGAATCTTGTTAATATGGCCTTTCAGCACTTGAAGAAGATTTGAAGGCTGTATAACAGGATACCAGTGTGATGTCTATATTCCGTTTTGCGAAATTAGTCCTCCGGCGCCCTTTTGAGGCGTTTGGCTATTTTTGCAAAATTTCCTAACTCTCGACTAAGAACAAAAATCCTAATTCTAATATTTTTATTATTGTTTTCCCTAAAAAAAATCAGTATTAGTTGAGCCCGATATGGGTTGCCTACGTATCTCATGTTTGGTGAGAATCAAACTTGCGTAGTTCGAAAATAAAAGAACTAAATCATTTTAAGAAAAGAAAACAAACTATTTTTAAACAACATTTCTAAAACAAATTATTTTCAAAGGAACTAAGAAAATTTATTTGGAATTTTTTTGCATTTTTTTTTCAAAATTATTTTCAAAGAAACTAAACTATTTTCGTAAAATTAAGAAAATTTATTTGGAATTTTTTTTTTGTTTTGCATTTTTTTTTCAAAATTTTTTTTTAAAGAACTAACTATTTTCGTAAAATTAAGAAAATTTATTTGGAATTTGTTTTTGCATTTTTTCGTAATTTATTTTCAAAGAACTAACTATTTTCCATAAAACTATTTTGACTATCTACCCTGACGTTTTCCACTTCTTCCTCTCTTTTAACAAACCGGTCGGCATGTAAGATCGAAACAAATGAATGCACACAGAAAGATGCAACAAGTTGGTCTTTTTGTTTCAGGTACACCTGTCCTAGACAGGCCCGACCCCTGTGTTGAGCCTCCTAAGTCAAATATGCACATGATGCAAATAAACGTTCCTATCGGGGATCCGGCATAAGGCTTTTGTTATTCTAAGTCATCATCCTGTTGGAAAAGTGTCTAGACTGGCTTTAACTCGAGCGGACAACTCGAGCCGAAGAGTGTCAGTGCACCGGTAGCATGGCTTTCCGGCTTAATTGACAAAAACTCTCCGCCTAAACATGTGTGACTACAAAATCCTTCACCGGGTGCCAAGCACCACGGCTATCTTGAGAAAAATGGGCTATGTCCAGCAAATGCCCGGTATTGTATTTCAAAAGACTCAGAAGAGAAAAAACGGGTATCGGCACAATTTATATACAGTTCACAAAATATCAAAGCGGTAAAACAACATTTAGCATATCAAATATAAATATGTAATAAAATCAGATAATAAATAAGCCAAATAAAATAATTATTCAAAGCTCGAATTCTTAAACCCTGAACCAGTGGTTCTGGGTTTGTGTCCCCAGCAGAGTCGCCAGAGCTGTCACACCTCCTTTTGGCGCGCTTACCCCGAAGGATAATGCATAAGGGAGTTTTTCCAATTAAAGGACAATCGAAACGGAATTTATTTAATTAATTCAGAGTAACCACTTGGGAGATTTATGGTGTCCCAAGTCACCGATTGAATCCCGAATCGAGGAAAAAGAATGACTCTGTTTAACAGTCCGCGAACCAGAAATCCGGATAAGGAATTCCGTTAACCCGGGAGAAGGTGTTAGGCATTCCCGAATTCCGTGGTTCTAGCACGGTCGCTTAACTGTCATATTCGGCTTATTTATCTGATTTTAACAGTTATGTACTTAATACAAATTAATATCTATTTACCACTTTCTGTCAATTATTAGAGCTTAAGAAAATGAACATTGTCTAAGAATACGTTTTCGGATCACGTCACATGAAATGCACCCGGATCCTCGACACATTCTTATTCAACATTTTTTTGATTTGGAATTGGGTTGCATGAAATACACACCCGTGATAGGAAGGTAAGATTATAAAAAAAATTTGTGCCTAAAGCAACTAGCATGTTATATCTTTTGGGAAGGCCGTGAAATTTGCTAAATGGCCCATCCCGAATTCTAAGGATTTTAAAAGAAATAGTTAAACGAAGGCCTCACATCTGAGATTTTATTTGGCGTGATGCACCTCAATTCCAACTTTTAAAAGGGAATTCAAACTACATTTGGAAGGCCATAAACTATTTGTGTTTCCTAATATAACACACCTCCAATCTACTTTTAAAAGAATCAAGGTTAATAAAAAAAAAACGTCTTAAGGTATTCAAAGGGTGTCAAAATGCAAACTCAAAAAAAATTATAAAAAATAGAATAAGTAAACAAATGTCCACTTCCTTTATAAAACCCGAGCCCAATAACTTATTGTAACTAGTGAGCCATTGACTTTAGAATGATTTAAGCTAAGTCTCCATAGTAGGCCCAATTCGCGTGTGACAACTGAAAAACGAGGCCTTAGGATCGAATCCCAAAGGGGCCTAAATGCACTTGTATAAACATGAAGGAACCAATTATTAGCAAAGCATACTGTTGATTTTAAGCACAAAATAAGTTTCCACTTTGACAAACATGCAGCTTCAAACCTCTAACCCTCAAATTAACTAATGACTATTTCAAACTATTTTTTTTTTACACATGCACATACTAATCAATGAAATGCTATGAATCTATAACCCTTGAATCCCTAATTAGAAAGATAATGATTCATTTGCAACTATTCAAACTTAAATCGATTGACTGAGCCCATCAACAAAACATACTCATATGACCTTCAACAATATATCAAATGGCATGATTATACTTTTATCCCATTTAAGAGCATTTCAAACACAAGACTGCTCAATCATGGATATTTAACTCATCTAAAACTAAAGCTACTTTACAACATCTTTAATTTGACAAACCCCAGCAGTCCCAAATTAAATACAACTGTGAGAATCCTCCACTATATAAAATTGAAATAACTAGAATATACAAGAAGTCATACAATCAAAACAAAATATCATAAAAGGGTATGTGCGAAACAAGAAAGTCTATGCCGGTGCTTTCAATACTCATTTCCATCTTCAAACTGAGAGTTACATCAAGTAAAATTTAGAAAATGTACCTGATATTGAGAAGCAAAATATGAAGAGGATGATTAGCAGAGATGTAGTAACAGCCAGCAGCAACAGTGAACAGAATTTGAGTAAATAACCCAAGAAAGAGTTGAACGATCCAAAGAGACTCAAAACCAAACAGAAAACAAGAGTGAACCAAAACAATGTAACCACACCACGAATTCCTTAAGGCTGATCTAACGAACTCAAATTAGAAGAGAAATGAAATCAATGAAGTAAAAGACAGCTTCAAAGAAACAGTCGTTTTTCGGTATTTCTCACTGAACTTTTAAACTCTCCAATACCCTTTTCAGAATGTATGTTTTTCCAATTCTCACTGTTTGTTCAGAATTGTTCTTAACTGTCTCTCTGTATCTCTCCAGTGTGTTTCCCAGTGTGTATCAGTGAGTGTTCTGTGTATAAACTCTCTCTGTGTTTTTCAGTCCCTCTAAGTGCTGAATATGTGTGTTTTCAATCTCTTTTTATAGCCCAAATCAGACCCCCTTTTCTTTTATTCTAAAGTGTTTTAGCTTTCCCCATGTTATTCCCTTAGCCCATGTGAACCCCCTTAACCCTTTTCATCATTTCTCCCTGCTGTTTTTCTGATTTCCAGCTCAAAAGAGTATTAAACAGGGTGTTATCTGCACTAAAACAACTCTTTAACTGATCCTACCATGTGCTACACATTTGAAACCTTGAGTATGGTTTTTCAGATTTCTAAACAGCTATATCCAAATCATTTCCTAATATGAAATCAAAAACTCAGACCTACAGGCAATCATATCAATTACAGCTACCAAAACAACTACTATGAATCATACAGTGAAGCTATATATAGTTAACAACTACAATTGAATAACTATAACCAACAGTGATACTACAATAAGTTAACGGCTAATCAAGGTCCAATGTTCGAATCAAAACGAACCCACAGAATTAATCGACGTCATTTAATCGATTACAACATGTATAATCGGCAACAAACAAATCGACAGAACAGTGATTCATCATTCTCGGCCAAAGATGAAAATAGAAATACGAAGCTAACTATTCGACGAAAACAGTGATTCAACAACATTGGTAATCAAATAGACAAAACAGAATCTTAGAATTGACAATCAACAAAGCAGTATTCTCGGCCAAAGAAGAGAGAAAGAAAGAAAAAAATACGAAGCTAACTAATCGACGACGCTAATTGACGCGAACACGTATTTGACAACATTCGATTAGCCGATTACGATATGTGTAATCGACAACCAAATCCGACAAGCAGTGACCACACAAATTTCGGACAGCATTTTATAATTTCAACATCAAACAACTTGACGATATTAACAACGAATCGAATTCGACTCACAATTACCCGTTAACAACGAAGAATAACAACTAACAGATCGACCAAATAAAAGGTCCCAAAGAGATGAGGAGAGAAAAGAAAATGGCATCCGAATCTCAACGATATCAACAACAATCGAGAACTACTATAGGGCCGAGTATAATTAAACAAAACAGAGAAGAAAACAAATACCTTTGAAGAAGAAAGTGCTCGGCCGACTTGGGTCTTTGCATTCGGGGTCGAAAAGACTTTAATTGAAATGTTTTTTAAGTAAAAACAATCCAATTAAGGTCTATTAGACCCCAATTTAATGAAATCCGGCACATTACATCTCTTTTCGGTTTTTAGGGTTCTTGGTCATGTGTTTTGGGGTTCGATGGTTTCCGGTTATATTTGAGCAAAACCAAAGGTGGTTTGGTGATTAGGGAGACGAGGTGAAGGCATGGTATCAATTTGGGATGGTTTGGCTTTGGTTGAGTGTTAAACTCGAATCTTCGATTGAAGATTCGAGAATTTCCGTTTTGATTCGAGGTTAGCTAGGCACGGGGTTGGAATGGGGAGGTTGAGATGAAGATTTGGTGTAAAAATGGAGGGGTTTGGACGACTGCCGCCGGCGGAGGCGATTTCCGGCCGGCGGCGTGCGGTGGTAGTGACGGCGGGAGGCGGCCGGTCTTGAAGAGATACAAGGAGTGAATGTAATTTAGGGTTTTGGGAGGGGTTTGGGTAATTAGAATTAGTGTAATATTCTGGACCGTTGGATGCAATATCATCAACGGTCCAGATTGAAAGATGGGAGATGGGGTTGGGCTGGGATCGTTTGGGCCGCTGGGTAGGGGACCGTTTGGGCCAGGCAATTTCGAGCAAATTGGCCCAAATCCTTGTTCCTTGTCTTGCCCTTGTTTTCTCTTGTATTTTTTTTGTATTTTGTTGTATTTTTGATTTGTTTTTATATTTTCTATATATTTTCCTACTTTGTAATTATTAGGCACTTATTAAAAATTAAACTAATTACCTCTTTTTGGCAATTTTTAATTTAAAAGCTAACTAATTTTTTTTCTTTTATTTGTTAGAAAAAGAATTAATTTCCTAAAGATGCAAATTTTGTATTTTCATTTATCACACACAAATAACATGCAAAACAACTAACACCAAATTCACACAAAAATTTAGAAAATAAGGAAAAATCATTTATTTTGAATTTTATAGGAATAACTCATGTGTAGGGTAAAAATCACGTGCTCACAGCTGCCCCTCTTTGCTCGGAGACACGAAGAGTTTCCGTGCAAAGATAAGTGAGCAACTATGAACGATTTTTTACCCGCTCGAGTATTCCATTGCGAAGCATTTTGAAAAACTTTGACCGCACCTTGCTTCAAAAGGTCTCCTACATATCCTGGGCTAAACAGGAATCAGGTCAATGTAGTTCGGGAAGTTTTGGTAGCTGGGACTACCGTGGACCGACACTTTGTTGTTACTGTTGCTACCGTTGCTGTTGTTGCTGCTTACTGCTTACTGACCTCCTTATTACTCCAAAACTAAACGAAAAATAAGAAGCTAGACTAAGTTACAGCATTGTGAAATCTTATCTATCTCTTCCACTTGATTTTGTCATGTTCCTTCTGATGCTTCTTCTCTTCTGACAATTGTTATTTCGGCCTATCTTGATTGCCAAACTCCGACCATTGGTCCCTCCCTTGTGATCTTCGAACCATTCTGCTTCGAAGTCTGAATCTATCTTTCTGATCCTTGTTGCCTTCCTTCTGATTATGAACTTGGATTCATGCTGGGGATTTCCGTTACATTCTGTAACTTTCCGATTCCTCGCTATCTTTATCAAATCTTGGAAATTGAGACGTCATTCTGCTTTTCCGCTGGGCTTTTGACTTTATCGACACACTTTAATCATAAATCGCCACTCCATTCTTCAGACGGGCTCCCTGACTTCAATTACAACTTCAAAATAAATCGCCACTCCATTCTTCAGGCGGGCTCCCATACTTCCATTACAACTTCAAAATAAATCGCCACTCCATTCTTCAGGCGGGCTCCCTGACTTCCATTACAACTTCAAAACTAAATCGCCACTCCATTCTTCAGGCGGGCTCCCTGACTCCAACTACAACTTCAAAATAAATCGCCACTCCATTCTTCAGGCGGGCTCCCTGACTTCAACTACAACTTCAAAATAAATCGCCATTCCATTCTTCAGGCGGGCTCCCTGACTTCAACTACAACTTAAAAAATAAAGACGCCATTCCTCTCTTCAGGCGGGCTCCTGACTTCAACATCTTTTGAAAATAAATCGCCATTCCTCTCTTCAGGCGGGCTCCTGACTTCAACAACATCTTCTGAAAATAAATCGCCACTCCATTCTTCAGGCGGGCACCTGACTTCAACATCAACTTAAAAAATAAAGACGCCATTCCTCTCTTCAGGCGGGCTCCTGACTTCAACATCTTTTGAAAATAAATCGCCATTCTTCTCTTCAGGCGGGCTCCTGACTTCAACAACATCTTCTGAAAATAAATCGCCACTCCATTCTTCAGGCGGGCACCTGACTTCAACATCAACTCACTAACTCCATCCCATCCATGTCGCCTTCCTTTGCTTCCTACACCACTTTCTTCTTCCGGCATCGCTTCTTGGGCCATCCTTTCTTCCGAATTGCCTTGTTTTGGAATTGCTTTCCTCCTGGGTCGTGTTGCTTTCCCTCCTGACTGCTGGGGATATCTTTAGAACTGTTTACTTGCCTGCTGAGGATAATGATGCTGGGAAAATTTTCCTTCATTCCCTCCTTTCCTTTGACTCGTGCGCTTGAATTTGTGCTGGGATCTCTTGTTGTGACCCTCTGCTTTATGGTGGGTTACTGGTTTCAAGACCTGCAATGTAAAGACTGAAGACTTGCCTCTTGTTATACAGGTAGGCACCTGTTTTTGTTAGCAACTTTTGAATTTAAAATGCATGCTGGCAATAATTTACAAAATATGCATAGGAAAATGTAAAATAAAACAAACGTAAAATATCCTATTCGAGGGCGGATACTCCCATCGTATTCTATTCGAGGGCGAATACTCCCATCGTATCCTATTCGAGGGCGGATACTCCCATCGTATTCTATTCGAGGGCGAATACTCCCATCGTATCCTATTCGAGGGCGGATACTCCCATCGTATTCTATTCGAGGGCGAATACTCCCATCGTATTCTATTCGAGGGCGGATACTCCCATCGTATTCTATTCGAGGGCGAATACTCCCATCGTATTCTATTCGAGGGCGAATACTCCCATTGTATCCTATTCGAGGGCGAATACTCCCATGATATCAATGTATGAAAATGAACAAACCTGAGATGTCCTGTTCGAAGGTGGACAAACCTGAAACATCCTATTTGAAGGTGGACAAACCTGATACGTCATCTTGAATTGCCTTCCTCATTTCTCCGAGAAAAGTTTCAACAATGGCAGAAAATTTTCTGCCCCAATATTGGTGTTCTTCCTTGTGGCATGACTTTCTGCTATCAATAGCACTTTCTTTCCCTGTTTCAAATCAAAGAAAATTTGTTAGTTCAAAACATTGTGAGCGGTTGTGCTGCTCATGTGGGGTGGTTTTTCCTTTTCTCCTTTCCCTCGCTCGGGGTTCCCAAAACTTGTTGGGGAATGATTTCATTTGCTGAAGATGATATTCCTGCTAGGGATGGGTTTTTCCATTTATCTCTTCCCCGTTCTATGTTTTTCAACTTGCTGGGGTTATTTTGTTGTAGATGAGATTTCCTTTCTCCCTTTACGACTCTGTGTTTTCTGACCACCTCGGAACTTGCCGTAGATAACATTGCTGGGGGATTTTCATTTCCTCAAAATTGGTGTTTCACTCTTCTTGAAGGTTGTTGAGGATGACACTGGTTCGAAGACCATTTCCCTTAAGACTTTCCTTCTTCCCTAAGTGGATATTGACTTCCAGAAAATTTTCAAACTGAAAAGAAAATTTTCTGCCCCAGTTTAATAATCTTCTTTGCACCATACTTCTCTGTCGTCAATGGCATTTCCTTGCCTTGCATAATAATTGGGAAGTTGGTGGCCAGTTTTGAAGTCATTTCTCATTATGTTTTGACTAGACAGACTTTGACGGGGGAATTTTTGACAAAAGGAGAAAAATAAAAAGAAACAACAAATAGAAGACAAAGGAGAAATGACTCTCTAACAAGAAACACTATAAAAACTTATCAAACGCGGATACCAACTCTACTGATCATGACATGCACATACGGCCTATCCTCTGTCGTTAATTGCCTTTCACGATTTCTGTCTCGTGATTTCCATCTGATTATCACCTTTATTCGACTTGTAGCGCCCGAAGGGTTTTCACTTTCAAGCCTCTCTCATTTTGATTTTCTCTCAGCTTTCGTCGCCTTATGGTGCCTGTGAAGGTTTTCACCGGTAAGACTCTCTCATTTGTATTACTTTTAGCTGGGGATTGGGGTGTCACTGCCAAGACTCTCGTATTTCCTTTCTGCTGAGAATCAGAGTCTTTTCTGCTGAGAATCAGCGTGTTATAGGACTCTATCCCTCGCCTGACGCGGCATCTTTTGAAGACCGATCGGAAGGTCTTTCTTTGGACCGTAATGTGGGATTTGGATATGGCTAGAAAGAAAGGGTATTGAAGGCTCAAAACAAATTAGTTCTGGGTTCAAAATTTACAACCTTCAGACCTAAATTTATTTATAATAAACACAATTTTTCTTTGCCCCAGTTTCTTACTTGGGGATTTATATTTCTTTATTTACACTATGACCGAGTCGTGAAGCGCCTACGTATCCTCTTTGAGGAATCAGGTCAAACGTAGTTCCCAATTCCTCGTTTTTCAAGTTGCTCTTTTTCATTCATTTTTCTTTTTCTTTTCTTTTCTTTATCTCTTTTTGTTGTTTTCTTTTCTTTTCTTTTTCTTTATCCTCTTTTTTTTTGTTTTCTTTTCTTTTCTTTTTCTTTATCCCTTTCTTCTCTTGTCTTTCAAACTTGTGTTTCTAGTCTTTGCAACTAATTCCGAAGGAGGGGTATGAAAGAATTTAAATTAAGGCTCAAAGGGTTGACGATGGATAAAGTGTTTGGATAGCAGAACAAAATGCCTTCGTCATTCCAATCTTCAAAACATGCCAAGTTCAAACAACATATTCACGACATCTTCTGTTTGTGCCCTGATTGATAACCGTATCGTCCATTCGCCTTTTCATTTATCATTTTAAAGTATTGCTGGACGACACTTTCATTTCAGTATCACGAGCGAACCCCGTCTTAGCATGGCCAATTTTTCCTTTAAGGGTTTCTTCATGTTTTACCTGCCCCAGTCTCACATGATTCGGGCTCCAAATAATCTCAAATCATTTTTATTTCTTTTTAAAATGACCTGATTATCTTCCAATTGCTTCATAATTAACCCTTAATATTAGGCCAAAATTATGTGCGATGCCATGTCATTAGAGTCGGCGTTCGAACAAATGACAAATTTAAAGATAGAAAAACTAAACAAAAAGACGAACTGGGTAATAAAAGACCAAAAGTTTCACTAAACGGAGAATTGGTTCAAATACAAACAAGCAAAACAAACCAGAGTACAACCCTAAAACAAAATTGGGCAAGATCAAAGCAAACTGCTAGGACAAAAATGGAAGGACAAAAGGGTTTGACCCCAAGACAAAATCAGAATCACAATCTTGAAAATAACTCGGACGACAGAAATGTCAGCAAAATGAACCACCAAAACCCCATCTAGCTGACCCAAAGACGGAGTATCTTTCCAACTAGCAAACACAACATTTTAGCCACTAAGTTCTGCTTCAATATCGATGAGGCTTCCCTCTGCTTCAACATTTTTAGCTTCAGTCAATATACCCCCCAGAGGATTCGTGTGCTCCCTGTCATCATCATTGATCACAATTAACCATCCTTTTTGAATCATTCTTTCTATTTCCTTTTTTAAGGTACGACAACTTTCAATATCGTGCCCTCTGACATTGGAATGGTATGCACATCGTGCAGTAGGATCGAAGCTTCTTGCCCGTGGATCGGGAGTATATTCGGGGAGCGGTGTAATCAGGCCGACATGTTTTAACTTTTCAAACAGACTTGCATAGGATTCTCCGATAGGGGTGAGCGCCTTTTCTCGCTTCAGCAACCTCTCCTCCCTAAACGCCTTATTTGGCCCGAAACCTGACCCGGGGGGTTTCCGGTATGTTCGTGGGGGTTGGTAGGTTTTTTGTGGAGCTGGGTACCTGGAAGGTGAAGTACAATTTTGGTTGTCCCGGGGAGAGTAGTGGTGTTGGGGACGGGAGTAACGTTGGGAAAACATAGTTGGGGGACGAGTAATTGAGTTACTCGAATGGCCGGAGAAGTTGTGATAGGCGGGTATATATGGAGAATGCGGGAGATCATCTGGCATCGGGTTCATTGTACGGGTAAGGACAGAGTCCAGGAAGCTAGGTGGTGGCGGGGGTGGTGCTTTTCCATCCATCCATGCCCGATACATGTCGGCCACATGTTGTCTTAATATTTTGACTTCTTCTACTAACCCGTGGTTCCGTTCAACCAGCTGTTGTCGGGTATCAGCATCAACCCACTCAGTCTCGAGATTCTCTGCCATTGTCCTCTAACTTTGTGTTACAGGGAAGAGCTGTTTTAGAACCACAACCAACCACCTTACAACAAAACGAAGACACCATGTTAGCATTAAGGTATTCCGCTTATTGATTTCCTTTGTTTTTTTTTTTTTTTTTTTTTTTTTTTTTTTTGGTTTTTTCATTTTATTTTTCCACTTTTTCTTTTGTAGTTTTTCATTTTTTTTTTCTTTTGGTTATGGAAATGGTCGAATCCTATGTGGATTGCCTACGTATCATGACCCCGCATGAATCAGACCGAGCGTAGTTCTTGCAAATTAATGCAAGAAATAAAGAGATGTTTATTTGATTTTTTTTTCTTTTTTTTTCTTTTTTGAAGAAAAATTGTAAAAGCCGGCTCCAACTACAAACTCTGATGAAAAACTTTCGCACCTTGTGCCAGAGATTTCTACAAGAATAAGAATATTTTTTAGCGCCAATTATGACTATTTCTACAAAATTAGCCATCACCCGACTTATTTATAACAAAATAAAAAATTTAACATTTTTTTTTTTGGTTATTTTTGCAAAAGGGGTGTGAACCCGGACTTGATTTTGCGGCTATGGCCTTGTAACATTTCCACAAGGAATATTTCAAGGCTATGCCGGTAAATTATTTAAAATGACTCAAAGTGGCTATTTTTGCAAAAACAGCCTTCCGGCGTCCTTTCGGAACATTCAGCTATTTTCAAAAACAGCGTCACTTTGATTTTATTGAAAACTAAAACTTCGACATTTTTTTTTTTAATTTTTTGAAGGGGTGGTTGGACCCGATGAGGGTTGCCTACGTATCCCACCTAATGGGGAGAATCAAACCTGCGTAGTTCGGTCAAACAAACTACATCTGTAAAGGAAACAAACTATTTATTATTTTTTCACACATTTTTTTTTTAAGTTTAAAACAAAAATTTTTCTTTTTTTTTAAGTAAAAAAAAACAAACTATTTTGAAATCACATATTTTTTATTTTACAACAAACGTTTTTTTTCTTTTTAAGTAAAAAAAAACAAACTATTTTGAAACTATTTTTTTTTATTTTGATCACACATTTTTTATTTTACAACAAACGTTTTTTTTTTTTTAAGTAAAAAAAAAACAAACTATTTTGAAACTATTTTTTTTTAAATTTTAATCACACATTTTTTTTATTTTGCTGAAAAACAAGTAAACTATTTTTATCTATTTCAAGAATAAAACGCACTATTTTTCTTTCCTTTTTTTTTAAAATTCTCCATATTTAAAACCGGTCAGCATGCAAGTCTGAAGCAGATAAATGCGTAAGACAAACAGGATGCAGTAGGATGGTCTTTTCATTTCAGGTCACCTGTCCTAGACGGACCCAACCCCTGTGTTGAGTCCCTAAGTCAAATGCAACATGATGCAAATAAACGTTCCTACTAGGGATCCGGCATGAAGCTTTGTTATTCTAGGTTTAAAAACCTGGGTTTATTGTTCTAGACCTGGCTTACCCGAGCGGACAACTCGAGCCGAGGAGTGTCAGTGCACCGGTAGCATGGCTTTCCGGCTTAATTGACAAGGCTCCCCGCCTAAACGGTGTGACTACAAATCCTTCACTGGGTGCCAAGCACCACAGCTATCTTGAGAAAAACGGGCTATGTCCAGCAAATGCCCGAGATTATATTTCAAAGAGACTCAGAAGAAGAAAATGGGTATCGGCACAATTTATATACAATTCACAAAATATCAAAACAGTAAAAACAATATTTAGCACATTAATACAAACATATAATAAAATCGGATAATAAATAAGCCAAATACAACAATTATTCCAAGCTCGAATTCTTAAACCCTGAACCAGTGGTTCTGGGTTACTTTTCCCCAGCAGAGTCGCCAGAGCTGTCACACCTCCTTTTTACGCACCCGCGAAGGCGCGATGGAGTTTTTCCAATTAAAGGACAATCGAGACGGGATCCATTTTATTAAATTCAGAGTCGCCACTTGGGAAAGTAATGGTGTCCCAAGTCACCGATTGAATCCCGAATCGAGGAAAAAGAATGACTCTGTTTAACAGTCCGCGAACCAGAAATCCGGATAAGGAATTCCGTTAACCCGGGAGAAGGTGTTAGGCATTCCCGAATTCCGTGGTTCTAGCACGGTCGCTTAACTGTCATATTCGGCTTATTTATCTGATTTTAACAGTTATGTACTTAGTGCAATTTAATGTTATTTACCACTTTCTGTCAATTATTAGAGCTTAAGAAAATGAACATTGTCTAAGAATACGTTTTCGGATCACGTCACATGAAATGCACCCGGATCCTCGACACATTCTTATTCAACATTTTTTTGATTTGGAATTGGGTTGCATGAAATACACACCCGTGATAGGAAGGTAAGATTATAAAAAAAATTTGTGCCTAAAGCAACTAGCATGTTATATCTTTTGGGAAGGCCGTGAAATTTGCTAAATGGCCCATCCCGAATTCTAAGGATTTTAAAAGAAATAGTTAAACGAAGGCCTCACATCTGAGATTTTATTTGGCGTGATGCACCTCAATTCCAACTTTTAAAAGGGAATTCAAACTACATTTGGAAGGCCATAAACTATTTGTGTTTCCTAATATAACACACCTCCAATCTACTTTTAAAAGAATCAAGGTTAATAAAAAAAAAAAACGTCTTAAGGTATTCAAAGGGTGTCAAAATGCAAACTCAAAAAAAATTATAAAAAATAGAATAAGTAAACAAATGTCCACTTCCTTTATAAAACCCGAGCCCAATAACTTATTGTAACTAGTGAGCCATTGACTTTAGAATGATTTAAGCTAAGTCTCCATAGTAGGCCCAATTCGCGTGTGACAACTGAAAAACGAGGCCTTAGGATCGAATCCCAAAGGGGCCTAAATGCACTTGTATAAACATGAAGGAACCAATTATTAGCAAAGCATACTGTTGATTTTAAGCACAAAATAAGTTTCCACTTTGACAAACATGCAGCTTCAAACCTCTAACCCTCAAATTAATATAATGACTATTTCAAACTATTTTTTTTTTACACATGCACATACTAATCAATGAAATGCTATGAATCTATAACCCTTGAATCCCTAATTAGAAAGATAATGATTCATTTGCAACTATTCAAACTTAAATCGATTGACTGAGCCCATCAACAAAACATACTCATATGACCTTCAACAATATATCAAATGGCATGATTATACTTTTATCCCATTTAAGAGCATTTCAAACACAAGACTGCTCAATCATAGATATTTAACTCATCTAAAACTAAAGCTACTTTACAACATCTTTAATTTAACAAACCTCAGCAGTCCCAAATTAGATACAACTGTGAGAATCCTCCACTATATAAAATTGAAATGACTAGAATATACAAGAAGTCATACAATCAAAACAAAATATCATAAAAGGGTATGTGCGAAACAAGAAAGTCTATGCCGGTGCTTTCAATACTCATTTCCATCTTCAAACTGAGAGTTACATCAAGTAAAATTTAGAAAATGTACCTGATATTGAGAAGCAAAATATGAAGAGGATGATTAGCAGAGATGTAGTAACAGCCAGCAGCAACAGTGAACAGAATTTGAGTAAATAACCCAAGAAAGAGTTGAACGATCCAAAGAGACTCAAAACCAAACAGAAAACAAGAGTGAACCAAAACAATGTAACCACACCACGAATTCCTTAAGGCTGATCTAACGAACTCAAATTAGAAGAGAAATGAAATCAATGAAGTAAAAGACAGCTTCAAAGAAACAGTCCTTTTTTCAGTATTTCTCACTGTTTCCAATACCCTTTTCAGAATGTATGTTTTTCCAATTCTCACTGTTTGTTCAGAATTGTTCTCTCTGTATCTCTCCAGTGTGTTGCCCAGTGTGTATCAGTGTCCCCCAATGTCTCCTATTCTCCAATCTCAAAGAAAACTCTCAAATGTCTATCTCTATCTCTATCAGTACCTTTACTGTTCTGCTATTACTCTCCCTTTTATAGATCAAAACCAAAAACCAGCAACCTATTTTTTTATTTTCTTCCAGCTCTTAAGAGCACTTCTTGACCATGTGAACCCCCTTAACCCCTTTCATCATTTCTCCCTGCTGTTTTTCTGATTTCCAGCTCAAAAGAGTATTAAACAAGGTGTTATCTGCACTAAAACAACTCTTTAACTGATCCTACCATGTGCTACACATTTGAAACCTTGAGTATGGTTTTTCAGATTTCTAAACAGCTATATCCAAATCATTTCCTAATATGAAATCAAAAACTCAGACCTACAGGCAATCATATCAATTACAGCTACCAAAACAACTACTATGAATCATACAGTGAAGCTATATATAGTTAACAACTACAATTGAATAACTATAACCAACAGTGATACTACAATAAGTTAACGGCTAATCAAGGTCCAATGTTCGAATCAAAACGAACCCACAGAATTAATCGACGTCATTTAATCGATTACAACATGTATAATCGGCAACAAACAAATCGACAGAACAATGATTCATCATTCTCGGCCAAAGATGAAAATAGAAATACGAAGCTAACTATTCGACGAAAACAGTGATTCAACAACATTGGTAATCAAATAGACAAAACAGAATCTTAGAATTGACAATCAACAAAGCAGTATTCTCGGCCAAAGAAGAGAGAAAGAAAGAAAAAAAATACGAAGCTAACTAATCGACGACGCTAATTGACGCGAACACGTATTTGACAACATTCGATTAGCCGATTACGATATGTGTAATCGACAACCAAATCCGACAAGCAGTGACCACACAAATTTCGGACAGCATTTTATAATTTCAACATCAAACAACTTGACGATATTAACAACGAATCGAATTCGACTCACAATTACCCGTTAACAGCGAAGAATAACAACTAACAGATCGACCAAATAAAAGGTCCCAAAGAGATGAGGAGAGAAAAGAAAATGGCATCCGAATCTCAACGATATCAACAACAATCGAGAACTACTATAGGGCCGAGTATAATTAAACAAAACAGAGAAGAAAACAAATACCTTTGAAGAAGAAAGTGCTCGGCCGACTTGGGTCTTTGCATTCGGGGTCGAAAAGACTTTAATTGAAATGTTTTTTAAGTAAAAACAATCCAATTAAGGTCTATTAGACCCCAATTTAATGAAATCCGGCACATTACATCTCTTTTCGGTTTTTAGGGTTCTTGGTCATGTGTTTTGGGGTTCGATGGTTTCCGGTTATATTTGAGCAAAACCAAAGGTGGTTTGGTGATTAGGGAGACGAGGTGAAGGCATGGTATCAATTTGGGACGGTTTGGCTTTGGTTGAGTGTTAAACTCGAATCTTCGATTGAAGATTCGAGAATTTCCGTTTTGATTCGAGGTTAGCTAGGCACGGGGTTGGAATGGGGAGGTTGAGATGAAGATTTGGTGTAAAAATGGAGGGGTTTGGACGACTGCCGCCGGCGGAGGCGATTTCCGGCCGGCGGCGTGCGGTGGTAGTGACGGCGGGAGGCGGCTGGTCTTGAAGAGATACAAGGAGTGAATGTAATTTAGGGTTTTGGGAGGGGTTTGGGTAATTAGAATTAGTGTAATATTCTGGACCGTTGGATGCAATATCATCAACGGTCCAGATTGAAAGATGGGAGATGGGGTTGGGCTGGGATCGTTTGGGCCGCTGGGTAGGGGACCGTTTGGGCCAGGCAATTTCGAGCAAATTGGCCCAAATCCTTGTTCCTTGTCTTGCCCTTGTTTTCTCTTGTATTTTTTTTGTATTTTGTTGTATTTTTGATTTGTTTTTATATTTTCTATATATTTTCCTACTTTGTAATTATTAGGCACTTATTAAAAATTAAACTAATTACCTCTTTTTGGCAATTTTTAATTTAAAAGCTAACTAATTTTTTTCTTTTATTTGTTAGAAAAAGAATTAATTTCCTAAAGATGCAAATTTTGTATTTTCATTTATCACACACAAATAACATGCAAAACAACTAACACCAAATTCACACAAAAATTTAGAAAATAAGGAAAAATCATTTATTTTGAATTTTATAGGAATAACTCATGTGTAGGGTAAAAATCACGTGCTCACAACGAGGTATAAAACGGAGTTTTTCCAACTAAAGTACAACCAAAACGGGATTCAGTTATTGAGAGATTCGGAGTATCCACTTGGGAGATTTATGGTGTCCCAAGTCACCGATTTATTTAAATCCCGAATCGAGGAAATTTACGACTTTCCAAATGAAGTCTGCGAACCAGAAATTCTAAGTAAGGAATTCTGTCGACCCGAGGGAAGGTGTTAGGCACCCCCGGATCCCGTGGTTCTAGCACGGTCGCTTCAATTATTATAAATGGCTAAAAATTATCTGATTTTAATATGCTCATAAATTATATGCTCTAGTTAAACCTTAAAAACCGCTTATTAATTTGAGACCATACCAAAAGAAAGACTAATTACAAGCATAGATTCGGACTTTTGACAGATAGATGAATATATAAAAGTATCCGGATTATTTATTTGAAACTATTCCAATTAAAACCATTGTAAAAAAAACTAAACTAAAAAAATTCAATTTATTTAAACAGGGTATCTCTTAAAATTATTTCCAATTAAAGAATCGTACCAAGTTATTTCCTAGCTTTTGACTTATGGCCGGAGATTGAATGAAAAGATATGAACTAATGGGAAAATTGACCAAAATATACGAAATAGAGTTAATTCGTCTTGGTTAATTATTTAAACACGAGGTTGCCTATTTTGGATTTCGCTATCCTCAATCTGACATTAATTGATGAAATCGACATTATATGATTAAAGTGACTAACATTGTTATCTAAAGGCATTGTCTAACTTATCTTGCTTGCTTAATTATAAATAGACCTCAAAAGAAGAAGAAAAATCAAAGTAAAAGAAAATTTGAAATGATTCCAAACATCTTATATTAAGGGCTAAGCTTTAAATGAACCAACATTTTGAACATGCTTAAACTACTTAACTTTAACAAAATTACTTATGTAAAATATCAAAGGGAATCCTAATCCGAATTAGCTAACTTTACTTACACAAATCCAATCGTATACTAAAATATAGAAAACTAATTGAGCATAAATGAGAACTGATATCTATTTTTATCAATGGTCCAAAATAATCCGAATTTACAAATACAAGCCTAGCAAGTTTTGTTTCAATCCATACATAATGAAAGTAAGAGCTAAGTAGACATACAAGACTAATGCACCTTCAATCTTCTAATGACTAAACTGTACGATATCTATTTTTGCTAACAGTTCTTAATTTAACAAAAAAAAAGATCATTTATGCAGTGGCTTCAAACAAAGATTCAAAGTGATCTTCCATTTCAATCATGGTACAAGAATAGTCAAGCCCGAGAAATGTGTACCTGGAATGTGACAGTACAAATGGAGGAAGAGAAATCAGTAACAACTCCAACAGAACAAACAGCAACAGAAACCAACAGCAAATGAGAGTGATTTAAATCCACCAAATGTATGAACCAGTGACAAATAAAGGTGCCCAGAATTTTTGCACCAACAGAGAAGACCAAATAATTTGCAACCAAAGAAAATCCTAGCCAAACAAGATATCCAAACAAGATTGAAACCAGCAGCCTTAAAAGAAACCTTCAAACAAACTTGAACACTCGGATATGGGCCAAAGAAAAGGAAGAATTTCAGAATCTGCTTGTTTTTCAGTGTTTTTTAGAAATCCTAAGCTTAATGTGAAATCCTGGCAGTAAAGACAACAAAGAGAGCTTAGCTCTCTGTTTCAGAAAAGGAAGGTATCTGGGTATGTCTCAATCTATGTGTTTTTCTCTGTGTTTCTGATTTTCCAGTGAGTATGTATATCTGTGAATGTTTCTAGTGTTCTGCCAATGATCTATTTGTGAATGAGTGTGTTTTTTCTGTATTCAGTGAGTGTATGTATCTGTCCTTTAATGTGTGTGTTCCCCCTTCTACTTATAACAGAAAAATTCCCCTGGGACACTTCAATTGTCAAATTAAAAATAGAACTCTGCCCAGCCCATAATATTCTCACTGTTAAACCACTAAATCTTGTCTAAGTATGGGATATTGATACAAAAATGCTAAACACATGGTGCTGATGGGATACCCTGCTGTACAGCAGGTTCCACTAGGTTGTACCATGTGCCTTGCATCATGACTATTAGCTTTTCTGATTTTCCTAAGTAAACTAAATAGCTATACCCAATTCCACTCAGATTTTAAAGTCACAAGTAAGCTGAAATTTTGATCTAACAGTGATTCAAGGATTAAACAGGCCAATTCCAACTTACTGCCATATTGTTCTAAACCTATTCTCATACAACTAGTTGAGGACACTACAAAACAATCAATTATCAGCTATAACAAACAACAACAACTAATTCAAATACACAGAACCAACCAACAGACATAAAAGTTCAATTCAGACAAAAACAAACCACTGCCCGGGATTTCACACAAACAAATTCTACGAGATTAGACGACGACATTCAATTAACTATAACACGTATCATTGATAACAAATTAATCGATAAAACAGTGATTCTAAAAATCTCGGCCCAAAAATGAAACTAAGTATTCGACGACGCTAATCGAAGCGAATACGCATTTGACAACATACGCAATCAAATAAACAACACAGGAGAATAATTGACCAAATAAAAGGTCTTTGGGAAGAAGTGACAACAGGGACGGCCAAAAAAAAATGAGAAGAATTCAAGAGTTAAACTAAACAAATACACAAAACAAACAAATACCTAATTGAAATAAACAGGAAAAAGGAAATTACCTCAAAAGAAATCGAAATCGGACGGACCCGGCCCCAAAGGATTCGAGTTTTCGCATTTTGAAGTTAAACGGAGTTTAATTGAAATGTTTTCAAACGAAAACACTTCAATTAAAGTCCATTAACTTCAATTACTGTTAACTTGGACAAAAATCCCTAATTTCTTGAATTCTAGGGTTCTTGGGGGTCGGTTTTAGGGCTCGAGTGGTTCGGGCTTGATTCGAACCAGGCTAAGGCTGGTAGGGGTATGAGGGAGGCCTAGGGATGCTATGGTGCGAGTTTGGGGTCGATTGGTGTAGGTTGGGTCTAGACTCGAATCTTCGATTGAAGATTCGAGGATCTCGAGCTTGATTCGAGATAAACCGTTCATGGATTCATGCTGGGGGAGGTGAGGGGAAGATTTGGTGTTAAGATGGAGGTGTTTGGCCTACCGGAACCGCCGTGAGGCGATTTCCGGCAGGCGGGAGACGGTGGCTCACGGCGGCGATGGGGCCGTCTCTATGAGAGACGATGAAATGGTGAGGGAGAGGTTGGCTACGGGGGGCGTGGGGGGTAAGGGTAGCCTTATATACGGGGTAGAAAATGAGATCCTGGCCGTTGGATCAAGTAAGATTGATGGCCAGGATTTCTTATCAGGTATCAAACGGCGTCGTCTCAATTAAATGAGACTGGGTCGGTCTCAAAGGCGAACGGGTCGGGCGAAATGGTAAGCTTGGGGCCGTTGGATGTAATCAAACGGATGGTTGTGATTTGAGAACCCACACGACGTCGTTTGGTTTGATCTCTGAGATGGATTGGTCTGGACCGTGTACAAGGCTAATTGGATTGGGCCTGTGATAGCTTGGGCTGATGGAAAACTGTGGCCTGGTCCAAGTTTATTCCTTATTCCTTTTATTTTTTAATTTTAGCTCCTAATTAAAATAAAAAATGCTAACAAAAACCAAATAAAAATCACAAAAGTACTAATTAAGTTACACTAAATATTATCCTACTCAATTTAAACATCAATTAAATAAATCACACAATTTTGATATTAAACACTAAAAACGCAAAAATACATATTTTTGTAATTTTCTATTTTTTTGTAAAAATAAACTTGATTACTTTTAACGAATCGTAAATGAAAATGTGACATATTTTTGTATTTTTCATTAATTAAACAAATAAACATGGGCACACAAAAATGCAAACAAAAAATAAAAAAATAAAAAAAATAACATAAAGTCCATATGTATTGCAAACAACGCAAAACTCTTTTATTTTGAATTTTTGAGAGTAATTCGTGTGAGGCAAAAATCACGTGCTCACAGCTGCCCCTCTTTGCGCGAAAACATGAAGAGTTTTCGTGCAAAGATAAATGAGCAAATACGAGCGATTTTTGTCACCTTAACACTTAACATCATTAGTGGAACATCTTTATCATATTCCTCTTACATAAGACCTCCCACGAATTGAGTTCTACTATAATTTCCCTGATATGGTTACAATCTCATGTGAATAATTGCTACTAACTCTTCAAAATTCTCAACAAAAGATATTACTGAATGAGTTTTCTCATATGACCTGCTGTCTCAAATGAATACCACCGGCTAACTTGCACACATACCCTAATAACACTAACTTGCATGACATTGCATCAAATGTAAGGTAACATTGTACTCTGACTTGTCTTAACCAACCTCTTCTCCCCACATGTGCATTATAGAATTTAAGAAACCGCATTACTTCCCCTGTGAACAATGTTGTGACGACCCGACCCGTAGTCACGAGAAGTACCATCCCGTTACCTCTTTATTTATATGTTTCATGTTTCTATATCGGTGTTAGAGTCTATCGGGTGAGTTAGGAGTGATTCATGTTGAAAATGAGGCATATAACCTTTTGAAATGAAGCTTGTTTATGAAAAGTCAACCTGGAGTTGACTATGTGGTTAGAGGGCTCGGAATCGAAATCCGATAGTTCCATTAGCTCCGTTAGGTGATTTCGGGGTTGGGAGCACGTTCGAAATGTATTTTGGAGGTCTGTAGCTCATTTAGGCTTGAAATGCCGAAGTTTGGAATTTTTGGAAATCCGATCGATAGGTGAGATTTTGATCCGGGAGTCGGAATGGAATTCGATAGTTGCAGTAGCTTCGTTAGGTGATTTTGGATATGTCTACAAATTTTCAGGTCATTCGGACATCGTTTGGTCGGGTTTTTGATAGCATGTAGGTTTCGAAAGTTCTAGTTGAGACTTAGGCTTGAATTCGCCTTGATTTGATGATTTCCGTGTTTAAGGGTGTGTTTTTATGATTGGAACAAGTTCGTATCGTATTTTGGAGTAGGTTGGTGGTTTTTGTTGGGGTCCCGGGTGCCTCGGGGTGAATCTGGGGTCCAAACGGACCATTTTTTATTAAAGAAAAGTGGCAGATTTGCTGTCATAACAGCAGAACAATTTTGTTCTCTGCGATCGCATGAGGAGCCATGCGATCGCGTAGAAGGATTTTGTAAGGCAGTTGATTTGTTCTCTGCGATCGCATAGCCTAAGCTGTGATCACATAGTGAAGGGAGGTGAAGCACTGCGATCGCGAGGCCCAGGCTGCAATCGCATGGAGTCTTTTGAGAGGCAGCTTTCTTATACTATGCGACCGCATATCGCTGATTGCGATCGCATAGAGTGTTTTGGAGCTCAAAAAAATTAATTCATTGCGATCGCATGCCAAGGGCTGCGATCGCATAGAGATAAATGCCTGACATAAAGGTTAAAAACCCGAACATTTCAGTCGCGAACGTTACACATTTCCTCCATTTTTGAGTTCTTAGAGAGCAAAGTGACGGGAGTTGAAGGGGATTTCACCGGGTAAACATTGGAGGTAAGTTCCATGGTCTAAATACATTATATCTTAGAATCTTCGATTATTTCACTGTAAATGGTAGGATTAATGGGGGATTTTTGCCTTAAGCCTAGGCTATGGTAAATCATCGATTTAATTGGGCAAACGAACTCCGATTTTGGTAAATTTTATATGTACGGACTCGTGGAGAGACGAGGATTCAGAAAATGTGAGTTTGATAATTTTTCGAGAAGCGTACCAAAAGTCGGGTTTTGGCAACTTTGTGGGTTTTGGTGTAATTCGAGTTGTTTCGATTGGGTAATGTCCCTTTAGCCTATTTTGATGGATTTTTATTGATTTAGATCAGATTCTACGCCCCTGGAGGCCGATTCTCATGGCAAGGGCATTGCGGACTAGTCTTCGAGCCGAGTCGAGGTGAGTAATGGGTGTGGGTGATGACCGGCGGGTTCGAAACCCCAATATATCACTTTGTGACACTGTATTGAGGCGAGACACGTACTCTCCTGTGAGTGCGGGGTCGAACGTGATTGGGGACTATGGTTAGTCCAACTTCTTGATACTATACTGTGTTGTTGGCTATTATTGAGCCGGTGAACCTCCTACTTGGATGGTTGTGGACATCTTTGGGCTGTGAGCCAGTTATTGGGATCCCGCGAGGATCATTGTTATTGTTTCTGTGATATTGACATGCTATTTTGACACCAATCCTGAGCTATTACTGTCTAAAATGGTTTTCCAAACTTTGGAATTTCTGAAATACTGTTTCTACTGAAAAATGATAAAAAGAGTTTTCAAACACTATTTTTGAGCATGTGAGGTCGCATTGCATTATAGCTGACTAGTAGTGGATCGGGCTGCGTGCCGCAGCGTATCATGATATTGTGCTTGGGCTGTAGGAGCCCCTTCGGAGTCTGAACCCCCACCGTGAGCACGGGTACCCAAATGGATTCGGCTACGCGCCATTGCATTGCATTTAGCTATACATGTTATGTTGTTAGCTGACATTGCTGGTTCTGATATTGCTGGTTCTGATATTGCTGGTTCGAATATTGTTCATGTTGATACTGATGCAGGTTATTATGTATAGCTTTACTTAGTGTTGTATTGGGTATTCTTACATTCGCTGTCTTACCCCTGCTTATTACCACTGAATCTGGAAGTACTCACTTTACTCCCTGCACCTTGTGTGCAGATCCAGGTACCTCGCAGCAGAGTTGATCCTATAGCTGCTCGGGAGATTGCACTTGGACAGTCGAGGTAGCTGCCAGCGTCCGCAGGACCTGACTCTCAGTTTATTCTCATTTTGTTTAGTCTATCCCGCACTCGTGCACAGTTGTATACACTATCATGCCTTATATATTCTGGTAGAGGCTCATGACTTGTGACTCATGTTCCGTTTGCACGGCATTGTATTGAATGTAAAGTAGCATTGTGTTCTAACTTTTTTTTTTAACCAACCTCTTTCTCCCCATATGTGCATTATAGACTTTAAGAAACTGCACTACTTCCCCTGTGAAATTTCCTACCATCCCTCATTACGGTTAAACACCTCTCAAAATGTATATCAACAACCTTTATATGCATATGACTTAGGAAGGGTCACTAGTCTGAGAAGGGTATTCTCTGAAACTTTAAATCCTCCTCAATTCTTCAATACATTTTTGTAGACCCCGGGTGCATGAAATATCTAGAACTATGAGCCTCCACCATTACCCTCTCTCGAAGCTTATCCATATCTGGACCGAGGACCGAGAAGTTACCATGCTAAATACGTTTGGTCCGTAACAAGTGTTCATCCTCTTTCAATCTATTCCGAACCTTTCATTTGCCCTTTGGGTAGATTGTGTTGCCTTTCCTTTATTGATCACCCTTTGGCATGGACAATATGCTAGTGCCATCTTTTCTTTCGAATTGGAACTTTCATTCCCATTCCATTTTGCAGATAGTGCATAGTTATAGCTTTGTTGTTCCACACATTTGTCTGCCTCCCATGAAATTGTAATATCATTATGCCTTGTTTAAATCAGTTTACAATACCACAACTTCACCACTGGTATTCTCACTTCCCATTGTATGTAGACATGAACTATCTCTAGATCCTTTAGTTGATATTTAGTGTCACCCATGTTGGTTGCATGGTTAGTCCCTTATAACTTTCATTAACACTTGTGCTCTAAACGAGTCCACCATTCTGATGCAAGATATTTTATGATAACCATGACCATCTCAATTTAAAGGTTTTCTCACCATTTCTTCTCACCTTATTCTTCCTAGTTAGTGAATAGCTACGCACTCCACCTTATTCTTCCTAGTTAGTGAATAGCTACGCACTCTTCCATATATTACACGGACTCTTACCTTAGGTATTTCATCCGGCTCACCTCTTAACTCTTATTAGGATATACGTAGGAAAGTGTGTTCGTTTACATATCACTTAGCACTTATCTGTTTGTAAGATTCTTTAGAGGCTCTCCATCAAGCCCAAATACCCTCTTGGGTTATTTTAGCATCATATTTATTTTTCCCACTTGTTCTGCCTTTCTTAATGTCCTAGAACTTTGGTTAAATTGCAAATCTATGATTAGCCCATTCTAAAAACTCGTAATCTTTCACATTTGACATATGGTACTTCCTTGGGTTCCATTTCTCCCGGCATTCTAACAAGTATAAAATCCCTTTACAAGCATACTTTTATTTTCTAGAATCGTTGACCATATCATTCACATTGCCATCTGTGAAGAATTTACCTTCCTTTACATTCTCGGCATACTAGTTGTCTCTCATTAGCATATCCTTTCAGACAGTCATGTTACCCATTATCTCTTTTCTAGACCACGCATGTCTTCACCATAATATTCAAGCATCATAACTACATGGTCTCAGTCTTGTTTCATTGTATTTAAGTGGCCTCATGATGGCCCTTCCTCCCCCACATAGGGCGAATGTCCTGGATTTTGACATAAGTCTTAGATTTAGAAACTTTAAGGACATATGCCTCATATATCTATCCCTCATATATATTTTCAACTAATAGGGAGATTTAAGTCATCATAGTATTAATCTCATAAGTTCTCTACTCTTATTCATCCACACAGGTCTGGATTCCAATTTCTCATGTCAATATCCTTTATGAGTGTAATACAATTTCGTACATTTTTGGGTCCTTACAAAGTTCGTAGTACAACCTTGGGTTCAATTGAGTCTCATTTCATAACTTCTTACCTCATGTGAAAGACTTATACCTCTCATCATTAATCTCTTGGTCATTCTCTCATATATCACGTGCTTATATAACCAATATATTTTCACACCTTGGGATTATTTATTTCATGACCCAAACCCGGTCGTGATGGCGCCCAGCACACTGCTAGGCCAGCCTGACCAATCAACAACATTCACGGAGTTAGGAGCTCACCTTATCCAATTTAAGCATAAAAGAAATAAGTCAATAAAGACAGAAATACCAATACCGGGATCAAGTCCCAAACAATACAACTCCCATAGACCGAGGGATCAAGAGTCAAGAGCCTCTACAGATAACATAAGTGTAATAGTGTTTTACAAGATATTCGGTGCGGAAAGAAATAGAAATACGAAATCAAAAGACGGCAGGAAGGGATGTCAGGTCCTGCGGACTCTGCAGCTACCTTGACTACCCCGCAGATATCGCCTCGAAACGGCTACCGGATCAGGACTGGTGAGAAGTACCTGGATCTGCACACAAGGTGCAGGGAGTAAAATGAGTACTGCCAGACTCAGTGGTAATAAACAGGGGTAAGACAGCTGTCACGACCCAAACCCTGGTCGTGAATCAATATCCTGTAACAGTTCAATATCAACAGCAAAGAACCAACGAGTATCAACAACATAGTATAACAGCTAGCAGATGTAGCTAAATGCAATGCAATGCATGAAATGACCGCTACGGCGCGTAGCTCGATCCAATTTGGGTACTCGTGCTCAATGTGGGGGTTCAGACTCCGGAGGGGCTCCTATAGCCCAAGCACAATATCATGAATATACGCTGCGGCGCACAGCCTGATCCAATACCAGTCAGCTAATATGCAAATACAGCCTCACGAGCTCAAAAGTAGTTTTGAAAACTCTTATATCATTTTTTTAGTTGAAAACAGTATGTCAAAGTTCCAGAGATTGGAAAATCATAATAACAGTAATAGCTACGGACTGGTAGTAAAACTAGCATGTCGATATCACAGAACAATGATAACGATCCTCGCAGGATCCCAATAACTAGCTCACAGCCCACAATGTACTCAACCATCCGAGAAGGAGGTTCAACGGCTCAAGAGTAGCCAATATCACAATATAATATGCAACCGTCCGAGAAGGAGGTTCAACGGCTCAAGAGTAGCCAATATCACAATACAGTATCAACAGGTCGGACTAAGCCATAGTCCCCAAATCGCAATCAACCCCGCACTCACAAGAGAGTACGTGTCTCGCTGCTACACAGCGTCACAAAGTGGTATACCGGGGTTTCAAACCCGCTGGTCATCACCCACATCCATTACTCACCTCAATACGGCTCGACGACTAGTCCGCGATGCCCTTTCCATGAGAATCAAGGTCCGCACGCGTAGAATCTGATCAAATATAGCAGAAACTCATCAAATTAGGCCAATGGGATGATACCCAGTCAAAATAAATCACTTTACACCAAAAACTACAAAGTTGCCAAAACCCGACTTTCGGTACGCTTCTCAAAAAATTACGAAAGACACACAACACGAATTTAGGCATATAAAATTTACCAAATTCGTACTCCATTTGCCCATTCAAATCCTTGAATTTCTAAAATTCAAGCTTAGGGTGAAAACCTCCATGATATAACCCAAATTCCTCCAATTTCATGAGATAATTGCATAATTTATCAATACAAATCATAATTTGAGTCCATAGTTGATTACCTGAAGAATCTCCTTGAATTTCCCTTCAAAATCGCCCAAATCGCCTCTTTAGACCGAGCCCTAAATGTTTTAGAATGTTCTGAAATTTGTAACTTCTGATATTATTAATCCTTCTGCGATTTCTGCTTCTGCGGAAAACTTCCGCCTCTGCGAGACCGTATCCGCGACCAACTGATCGCTTCTGCGAATACCAAGCCTAGCTGGCCACTTCCGCTTCTACGAGCACAGGACCGCTTCCGCGCGTCCGCTCCTGCGAATCCACAACCGCTCCTGCGGGGCTTCCCGCTTCTACGCACCAGAGTCTGCTTCTGTGGACTCGCATAAGCGATCAAACATCTGCTTCTGCAGATCTTCCCAAATCCGCATCTAGACCGCTCCTGCGGCACACCGTCCGCACCAGCGACACCGCCTCAGCGAACAAGATCCGCTTCTGCGAACCCAAGCGCTTCTGCGCTCCTCAGTCTGCTCCTGCGGACTCGCCTCTGCGCCCTAATTTCCGCAGGGGCGAAAACAACAGAACCAGACTTGTTCAACCTGCAATTTCCGTGATTTTCCTTCCGTTTGACCACCCGAAGACACCCCGAGGCCCCCGGGACCTCATCCAATCACACCAACACATCTTAATACCTTATTCAAACTTGTTCCAACCCTCCAAACACGTCTAACAACACCAAAACCCATAATTCACATCGGATTCAAGCCTAAATTCCTTAAAACTTTCCGAATTACACATTCGATAAAAAACCTGACCAAACGACGTCCTAATGACCTGAAAATTTACAGACATATCCAAAATCACATGACGAAGCTACAAAAATTGTCGGAATTCCATTCCGACCCCCAGATCAAAATCTAACCTACCGCTCGGATTTTGCCAAAATTTAACCTTAGCCAATTCAAGCCTATTTCTACACCGGACCTCCGAATTCAATTCCGATCGCTCCCCTAAGTCACAAATCACCTTCCGAAACTAACCAAATCATCAGAATCCGATTCCGAGCACTCTAACCAAATAGTCAACTCCAAGTTGACTTTCTATATTCAAGCTTCCTTCAAAAGGCTATATGCCTCATTTTCAATCCAAATCACTCCTAACTCACCCGATAGACTCTAACACTGATATAAAAGCAATAAGCACATAAATGCGAGATAATGAGGTGGTAACTCTTGTGACGACGGGCTGGTTCGTCACATTCTCCCGAACTTAAGCAAACGCTCGTCCTCGAGCGGGTCAAGAAACATACCCGAAGACTCAAACAAGTGAGGATATCTGCTCTGTATCTCCTGCTCGATCTCCCAATTGGCCTCCTCCATGCGCCGACCTCTCCACTGAACCTTAACTAATGCAATATCCTTGGATCTCAATCTTCTCACCTGACGACCCAATATAGATATAGGCTCCACATCATAGGTCAAGTCATCATCAAGTTGAATAGTACTAAAGTCCAACACATGCGATGGGTCGCCAACATAATTCCGGAGCATGGACACATGAAACACTAGATGAACTCCTGATAGACTGGGTGGCAAAGCAAGCATATACGCCACCTTTCCAATCCTCCCGAGGATCTCAAAAGGGCCAATAAATCTCGGACTGAGCTTCCCTTTCTTCCCAAATCTCATGACGCCCTTCATCAGCGAAACCTTCAGTAAGACTTTCTCACCCACAGAATAAGACACATCTCGAACCTTCCGGTCCGCATAACTCTTCTGGCGCGACTGAGCTGTGCGAAGTCTCTCCTGAATAACCTTCACCCTATCCAAAGCATCCTGGACTAACTTTGTCCCCAATAACCTTGCCTCAATGGGCTCAAACCAACCAACTGGAGATCTACACCATCTCCCATATAAAGCCTCACATGGCGCCATCTGAATACTGGATTGGTAACTGTTGTTATATGCAAACTCTACGAGAGGTAGGTAATCAGCCCACGAACCACCAAAGTCAATAACACAAGCTCTCAACATATCCTCCAAAATCTGAATAGTACGCTCGGACCGTCCGTCCATCTGAGGATGAAATGCAGTACTCAACTCAACTTGGGAATCCAACTCCCGCTGAAATGTCCTTCAGAACTGTGAAGTAAACTGTGTACCTTTGTCTGATATAATAGAAACTGGGACTCCATGCAATCTAACGATCTCCCGAATGAATATCTCAGCTAATCGCTCCAAGGAGTACGTAGTACTAACTGGAATGAAGTGAGCAGACTTGGTCAGCCTATCCACAATCACCCAAACAAAATCAAACTTCCTCGCCGTCCGAGGGAGTCCAGTAACAAAGTCCATAGTGATCCTCTCCCATTTCCACTCAGGAATATCAATGTGCTGAAATACGCCACCGGGCTCTGATGCTCGTACTTAACCTACTGACAGTTGAGGCACCGTGCTACATGTCTAACAATGTCCATCTTCATCTTCATCCACCAATAATGATGTTTCAAGTCTTGGTACATCTTCGCGGCTCCTGGATGGATAGAATACCGCGAGCTATGGGCCTCCTCCAGAATCAACTGATGAAGGCCATCAACATTGGGCACACATATCCGGCCCTGCATCCTCAGTACGCCGTCACTATCAATGATGACATCTCTAGCATCATCACACTGAACTCTGTCCCTAAGGACAACCAAGTGTGGATCATCATACTGGCGCTCACGAATATGGTCATATGAAGAAGACCGAGATACAACACAAGCCAACACCCTGCTGGGCTCTGAAATGTCTAACCTCACTAGCCGATTGGCTAGCACCTGAACATCATAAGCAAATGATCTCTCCTCAGATGGAATATATGCCAAGCTCCCCATACTGATCGCCTTCCGGCTCAAATCATCGGCCACCACATTGGCCTTCCCTGGATGATATAGAATAGTAATGCCATAATCCTTAAGCAACTCAAGCCATCTCCGCTGTCTCAAATTAAGATCCTTCTGTTTGAACAAGTGATGGAGACTACGATGATCGGTATACACCTCATAGGACACACCATACAAATAGTACCTCCAAATCTTCAAGGCATGAGCTATGGCAACTAGCTCCAAATCATGAACAGGATAGTTCTTCTCATGTGGCTTCAACTTCCGAGAAGCATAAGCAATCACCTTACCTTCCCTGCATCAACATACAACCTATCCCCACTCTCGAGGCAACACAGTATACCGTATATGAACTTGAAGCTGATGGAAACACTAATACTGGAGCTGTGATCAAAGCTGTCTTGAGCTTCTGAAAGCTCTCCTCGCACTCATCCGACCACATGAATGGTGCACCCTTATGCGTCAACCTAGTCAAAGAAGAAGCAATGGATGAAAATACCTCAACAAATCGGTGATAATACCCTGCCAAACCAAGGAAACTCATGATCTACGTAGCTGAGGATGGTCTGGGCCAACTCTGCACCACCTTTATCTTATTTGGGTCAATCTGAATACCATCACGAGACACCACATGGCCCAGAAATGCTACTGAATCGAGCCAAAACTCGTACATGGAGAACATAGCATACAATTTCTCCTCCCATAACCAATGCAACACAATGCTCAAATGTTAAGCGTGCTCCTCCTGGCTACGGGAGTAAACTAGAATATCATCAATGAACACGATCATGAATGAATCGAAATATGGCTTGAACACACTGTTTATCAGATGCATGAATGCTGCTGGGGCATTGGTCAACCCAAAAGACATCACAAGGAACTCATAGTGGCCATATCTAGTCCGGAATGCAGTCTTCACAATATCAGAGTCCCTGATCTTCAGCTGATGATAGCCTGAACGAAGATCAATCTTGGAAAACACTCTCGCACCCTGTAACTGATCAAACAAATCATCAATGCGCAGTAGAGGGTACTTGTTATTCACTATTACCTTGTTTAATTGCCTATAATCAATACACATCCGCATGGAACCATCTTTCATTTTAACAAATAACACCGGTGCACCCCACGGGGACATACTAGGGCGAATGAAACCCTTATACAGAAGCTCCTTAAGTTGTTCTTTCAATTCCTTCAGCTCGGTTGGTGCCATCCAATAAGGAGGAATGGAAATGGGCTAAGTATCGGCACCAAGTCAATGCCAAAATCAATATCCTTGTCCGGCGGCATGCCCGGCAGGTATGAGGGGAATACATCTAGAAAATCCCTCACAACAGGTACAGAATCAATGCTAGGAGACTCAGCTCCCACATCTCTTCACAAATGCTAAGTACGTCAAAACACCCTTTTTCAACCATTTTCTGAGCCTTTAAAAACGAAATGACACGGCTAGGGATGAAATCAGTCGAACCCCGCCACTCAATCTGAGAAATACCAGGAATGGCCAACGTAACTGTCTTAGCATGACAGTCCAATATAGCATGGTACGGAGACAACCAGTCCATACACAATATCACATCAAAGTCCACCATCCCCAACAATAACAGATCTGCCTAGATCTCTAGACCCCCAATAGATATAACACAGGATCTATAAACATGATCCACAATAATCGTATCACCCACGGGGGTGGATACATGAACATGTAAATCAAGACTACCACGAGTCGCACCCAAATGATGTGCAAAATAAGAGGACACGTAAGAATATGTGGACCCTGGATCAAATAGAACAGAGGCATCTCTGTGACAGACAGAAATGATACATGTGATCACTGCATCGAAGGCAACTGCATCACGCCTATTAGGGAGTTCATAGAATCGTGCATGGCCTCCATCGGATCTCTCCTCGCCTCTGGGCCACCACGAGAAGACTGACCTCCACCTCTACAGCCTGAGATGGTGCTGAAGAAGAGGGCTAATCCCTCTGTTGAGCCCTGTCCCTACGAAGTCGAGGGCACTGCCTCCTCATGTGGCCAAACTCACCACACTCGAAATAGCTACCTGGTGCTGGAGAAGGGGACTGAAGGGAACCCCTCGCCGCAGAAGAACCCTGGGTTGAAGAAGTAGGTGCTACACTCTGGGCTGGGAGGGCACTAAGTGAAGACTGGCCCTGCTGGAATCCCTGTCGACCACGACTAGAAGAAGCTCCGCTCTGCTCAGGGCGGCCTGAATGAGAAGGTCTAGATGAGCGACCTCCTGCCCTGCTGAAAATGCCCTCTAGATGGAGCACCACTGAAGCTACCAGTACCACGAGGCCTCTTGGCCTCCCTCTCCTCCTGCTCCCGGCGACGATCCGCCTCAATGTAGCGTGCCATATCCACAACCTTCTCAAAAGATGATGATAGAACTCTCTCTCTCTGGTCATAAGAATGCAAATGGAGTAGTTGAGGCCATCAATGAACCTCCTAATCCTCTCCCGATCAGTCGGGATCACCCATGTGGCATGCCTAGCCAACTGTGTATATCTCAGCTCATACTGGGTCACTAACATGTCGCCCTGAACCAACCACTCAAACTGGCGACGAAGCTCCTCACGACGGGACTGAGGTACGTACTTCTCTAGGAAGAGAGTAGAAAACTGCTGCCAGGTGAGAGGTGCTACTCCCGCAGGCCTACGCCTCTCAAACTCTTCCCTCCAATCAAATGCGGGACTAGTAAACTGAAAGGTAGTGAATGAAACTCCGTTGAACTCAAGAATACCAGCTGTACGTAGCATCCTCTGGCACTTATCTAAGAAACCCTGGGCATACTCGCCCTCAGCGCCACTGAAATGGGGTGGATGGAGTCTACTAAATCTCTCTAGACAATGCTGCTCGTCGTCGGGCATAACCTGAACCATATGCTCTGGAGCTGGTATAGTCTTGAGCAACTACAACCGGCTAGGCTAGAGGTACTCCTGATGTCTAAAGTCCCCGAACTACCTGCTCAGGTGTCCGGGCGGCAGGAGTCTGAGCGGCTCCCTCGGCTTGAGAAGTAGCTGCAGCCGTAGTAGCTGAAACCGCCTGAATAAGGCCCGTACACAATTATAAAATCTGGGCCAGGGCCTCTTGAAGGCCTGGAATAACAATAGGCATAGGTAGTGCCTAAGTGGATCCCGCCGGAACCTCTACCTCGGGGACCTGATCTTGAGCGGGAACAATTGGGGGAACTATAGGTGCTGCCCCAGCTGCCCTACCTCTACCTCTACCACGACCCTGCCCACGGCCTCTAGCAGGTGGCAATGGAGGTCGTCCACCTCATCCTGATGCTCGAGTTCTCGCCATCTGCGAGAGAATAGAATATAGAAGTTCAGTTCTCAGACCAACAAGATCGCACGATAGAGTTCAAGAAATGTGAAGTATTTCCTAAAGGTTCGCAGCCTCCCGAGGATAAGTACAGGTGTACCCGTACCGATCCACAAGACTCTACTAACCGACTCAAGACTCATGAGGCCTAACCTAGGCTCTGATACCAGATTGTCACGACCCAAACCCGGTCGTGATGGCGCCCAACATACTGCTAGGCCAGCCCAACCAATCAACAATATTCACGGAGTTAGGAGCTCACCTTATCCAATTTAAGCATAAAAGAAATAAGTCAATAAAGACAGAAATACCAATACCGGGATCAAGTCCCAAACAATACAACTCCCATAGACCGAGGGATCAAGAGTCAAGAGCCTCTACAGATAACATAAGTGTAATAGTGTTTTACAAGATATTCGGTGCGGAAAGAAATAGAAATACGAAATCAAAAGACGGCAGGAAGGGATGTCAGGTCCTGCGAACTCTGCAGCTACCTCGACTATCCTGCAGAAAATGCCTCGATCAGTACTGCTGAGAGGTACTTGGATCTGCACACAAGGTGCAGGGAGTAAAATGAGTACTGCCAGACTCTGTGGTAATGAACAGGGGTAAGACATCATAGAATTTAGCTGGTCATCACCTAATATGCAAATGAAGCCTCGCAGGCTCAAAAATAGTTTTGAAAACTCTTTTATGGTTTTTTAGTTGAAAACAGTATGTCAAAGTTCCAGATATTGGAAAATCATGATAACAGCAATAGCTACGGACTGGTAGTAAAACTAGCATGTCAATATCACAGAACAATGATAACGATCCTCGCAGGATCCCAATAACTGGCTCACAACCCACAAATGTACTCAACCATCCGAGAAGGAGGTTCAACGGCTCGAGAGTAGCCAATATCACAATATAATACGCAACCATCCAAGAAGGAGGTTCAACGGCTCAAGAGTAGCCAATATCACAATACTGTATCAACAGGTCGGACTAAGCCATAGTCCTCAAATCGCAATCGACCCCGCACTCACAAGAGAGTACGTGTTTCGCCGCTATACAGCGTCACAAAGTGGTATACCGGGGTTTCGAACCCGTTGGTCATCACCCACATCTATTACTCACCTCAATACGGCTCGACGACTAGACCGCGATGCCTTTGCCACGAGAATCAAGCTCCGCACGCGTAGAATCTGATCAAATATAGCAGAAACTCATCAAATTAGGCCAATGGGATGATACCCAGTCAAAACAACTCAATTTACACCAAAAACTACAAAGTTGCCAAAACCCGACTTTCGGTACACTTCTCAAAAAATTACAAAAGTCACATATTCGGAATCCTCGTCTCAACACGAGTCTATGCATATAAAATTTACCAAAATCGGACTCCATTTGCCTATTCAAATCCTTGATTTTCTATAATTCAAGCCTAGGGTGAAAACCTCCATGATATACCCCAAATTCCTCCAATATCATGAGATAATTTCATAATTTATCAATACAAATCATAATTGAGTCCATAGTTGATTACCTGAAGAATCTCCTTGAATTTCCCTTCAAAATCGCCCAAATCGCCTCTTAAGCCGAGACTCAAATGTTTTCGAAATGTTCTGAAATTTCTAACTTCTGATATTATTAATCCTTCTACGATTTCCGCTTCTGCGGACAAAATTTCGCTCCTGCGAGCCCGTATCCGCGACCAAATGGTCGCTTCTGCGGTTCCAGGCCTAGACGGCCAAATCCGCTTCTGCGGGCATAGGACCGCTTCCGCGCGTCCGCTCCTGCGAATCCGCAATCGCTCTTGCGGGGCCTCCCGCTTCTGCGCACCAGAGTCCGCTTCTGCGGACTCGCATAGGCGATCAAACATCCGCTTCTGCGGATCTTCCCAAATCCGCCTCTAGACCGCTTCTGCGACACAGCATTCGCACCAGCGACATCGCCTCAGTGGACAAACTTCCGCACCTGCGCGACCAAGCGCTTCTGCGCTTCTCAATCCGCTCCTGCGGACTCGCCTCTGCGCCCTAATTTCCGCAGGGGCGAAAATGACAGAACCAGAATTGTTCAACCTGCAATTTCCATAATTTCTTCCGTTTAACCACCCGAAAACACCCCGAGGCCCCCGGGACCTCATCCAATCACACCAACATATCCTAATACCTTATTCGAACTTGCTCCAACCCTCAAAACACGTCTAACAACACCATAACCCACAATTCGCATCTAATTCAAGCCTAAATTCCTTAAAACTTTCCGAATTACACATTCGATCAAAAACCCGACCAAACGACGTCCGAATGACCTGAAACTTTGCGGACATATCCAAAATCACATGATAAAACTACATAAATTGTCAGAATTCCATTCTGACCCCTAGATCAAAATCTCACCTACCGTTCGGATTTCGCCAAAATTTAACCTTAGCCAATTCAAGCCTATTTCTACACGGACCTCCGAATTCAATTCTGATCGCTTCCCTAAGTCACAAATCACCTCCCGAAACTAACCAAATCATCAGAATCCGATTCCGAGCCCTCTAACTAAATAGTCAACTCCAGGTTGACTTTCCATATTCAAGTTTCCTTCAATTGAGTCTCATTTCATAACTTCTTACCTCATGTGAGAGACTTACAGCTCTCATCATTAATCTCTTGGTCATTCTCTCATATATCACGTACTTATATAACCAATATTCTTTCACACCTTAGGATCATTTACATATTTCTCGTACTATCCACGTATGCTATTCAAGCTTACGCCTCATTTATCAAATCAATGTTTCTTTGGGCGGGTAATCACTTTTAACACTTTCCTCAAAGTATGTAATTTCTTATTTATTTTGATGTAATGGTAGGAACCACGGATCGGAACCTCGACGGAACCTCACTCGACTCTCTTCTGAGAATACTTTGTCACTCTTCTTCTACTTGAACTACACGTGACATGATTCCCTTATAACCCGGGATATGTAGGCTGCCTAAAACCAAGGCTCGGTCGCATTTTTTTTCCCTATACCTTCTTCTCCTTTTCAAATAATAGTGAGGTAAAAAATAAATGATTAAATACACCAACCAGGCCCAAAAGAAAATACACCCGGTCTGCCTATGTGAACACCTAATTTTTTACCACACCCAAATTCCATACTATTTTAGTGTAAATATATATTTTTACTTTAGATCTAATCTTAATATTTTAAATTTTTATTTTTACTTTCAATAGGTTTCATTTGAGAAAATTAAATATATATAAATACCTATGGAACATATTTTATTTGTAAAGAAAAAAAAAAGTTTGCAAAAAATATTTGATTTCTTTTAATTACAATGTTAATAAATAAGCTGTAGAATCGTTCTAAGTGTGATTTAAAGTGCATGTAAATATTTAATCTTCTTATATTGTAAGAAATATTGGTTAATATTCTTTTTTTTATAATTTAATTTATTTTTTAATAGAAAATCATAAAAAAGGAAGATTCAAAATTAAGTACAATGACGTTGAATAGGTAAAGTTTGTTAGCAAAATTTATCTAACATCTAATCTTTATTTATTTAGATGTTAGATAAATAACTTCCATCTCCACACCCTCACGTAATTCCCTATAACTCTACCCCTCAATCCCATATTCTCCTACGCCAGTTTCTTTGCACATAGTCACATATCACCAATTTTCTCCTTTATAAAAGGGACATATCACAATGAGAAGGGGGCCAAAAAAAGGAGAAACGATCTGACAAAAAAGGAAAAGAACGGAAGTCAGAAGAAAGCAACGAGAAAGAGAAAGAGAGTTCGAGATTTCGTTCACGATTTTGAATTGGAGGTTCTAGAAAAGTTAGCATTGCTAGCTTTGGAAATCAGTAGATTGTGGATGTAATTTTATTGTAAAGAAGCTTCACATTACAGGTTTTCTTCTAATATTTTGTTTAATCCATTTTAATGTGTTTGTTGGAACATAAACTATAAATTGCCATTTTATAAGAATTAAGATATATGATGAAGTTGTTGTGTTGCTATAGTTTATATTTCATTTATTATCTAAGTATTATTTGAGTTTTTTTAATCCCTATTGTGTGTTTAAAATATTATTTTTAATTCTAAATCCTTAGCGTGTCCTATTCACCATTGCAAAGTCAAAAATATTATTTTCTAATTTTTGTGTTGGTGTTAATCGTGTTAATGCTAAATAAATAAGAGTATTTAGTCCATAAAATTATGTATAACGTTGTGTTGTTCATTAATAAGTAGTTATGATTCTTAAAATCAAGTTAACCATGAGTTCTTCAATGACCATTAACTTATGGCAGTATCATCTTTAAAAATATCGTTTCAGTTCCCTTCAAAAATTCACGTAAGATCCTTGTATCATGTTTTGGTTTTAGATTTTATTTGAATCTTGCTTTATGTTTTGTTTGGAATTTTTTTTTTTTTTTTTGTATAAAAACTTACGAGAGAAGTGGGTTTTCATTGATTAGTTTTTCTCCTTCTTCGTAGTTTTATGTCGATCTTCTTTTAGTGTGATTAATAGTGAATATCATTATTTGATTTGATTTGTGATCTGATTTATTAGTTTTAATATTTATTTTTTATTTTTTAGCATGTTTGAATTTTGATTTGGAGTTGCTAGAAGTGCATTCTTTTAGTTTGTTAATAATAATGCTAATAGATTGTATAAAATATACTTATATATATATATATATATATATATATATATATATATATATATATATATATATATATATAAAGGACTGTGAATTAATTCAAAGCCTTTATAAGAAATAAAATAATTAAAGTGGTCATAACAAAATAATTGTGAGGCAGCGAAATGAGCCATGATCTAATTCAAGACTCGTTCCAATAATTAAAAGAAAAATATAAATATAAATATACGAATAAATATATATCTCGAATCTAAAAAGGGCAGAATAATTGAAATACTCTAAACCTGGAAAAACTTTAGATATACTTTAAATATTAGCTCATGTGTTCATACCCGAACTTTGAATTTTTATGAGTTTTTTTAGAAAAAAAAAAGAAGAAGATCAAGTGCACATTCCGCTTTACCTTTAAATTTAAAATAATTATGTATAACCATGTGTATATTCCGTACCTTGATTTAATATTTAATTTTAAAGAAGTACCTTGTGTGCATTCCGCATCTTGGTGAACACAATTAATAAAAATATAATATTTAATTAAGCGGTAATAAATAAGCCATAACTAATAGTAAAATACAAGAATAGCTAAAAATTGATTCAAGCCTTATATGTGTCAATAAAGCAACCGTGCTAGAACCATGGGACTAGAGGGGTGCCTTACACCTTCCCCTCACTCAACAGAATTCCTTACTCAGTCTTCTGTTTTCGTAGACCATAAATTAAGAGTCAAACCTTCCTTTTGAAAGGGGATTCAAATAAAAGGTGACTTGGAACACCAAAACTCAATTCCAAGTGGCGGATCTAAATAATAAATAATCTCTTTTCAAAATGTCACTTCAATATAGAACAAATGAGCTCCGATTACTATTTTGAATGAAGCATTAGATCCATATCGTAATTACGAACTTGTAGCAAAAAGAATCATCAAATTTGGACATCGTATGAGGATTTTATAGCCATTTTACTAAGGTTGCCCGAATTTTCAGGTTAATGACGAAATTGCCCTGACGGCGTATTAAAAACTTGCATTATTTGCAAATCTTAAAACCTACATATCTCCTTCATTACAAGGTCAAATTGAGTGAATCAAAATCCTAAATTTATTAGAATTTCACAAGGAATCCATTGGGAGCAACGCGTGAAAAATATACCTATAAAGGTAGAGTTTTCTTCCAATTTTTGAACGGGAAAAAGCTTCTGAGACGATTTTTAAGAGAGAAAATCAGTGGGTATCACAGAGGTAAGTGATTTGATTATTAAAACTCATTTATCAGTGATTATAGACCATAATCCCATTCTTTAATTCATGAAAAATAGTAGAAAAATAGGATTTTGGGGCCTGAAATTATGAGACCTTTAAAGGTCGATTTGAGTGGTCAAACGGACTTCGATTTTGATGTTTTTTATGTGTACGAAATCGGGAGAAGATGAAAAACATTTTTCTGTACAAAATTTTGAGTTTAGAGAAGTGGGCCCAGGGCTCGAGTTTTGTCAATTTCGGGATTATTGATGTTTTTCGATTATTTTCGATTGGGTTTTGATCCTATAGCATAATGTGACGTATTTGTTGTGGTTTTGGTCAGATTCGAATGAGGAGGTCGATTTGAGAGGCAAGGGCATAGCGAGCTAGGATTTTGGCCGGCTTGAGGTGAGTAGTTTGTATAGATGATGGCATGAGGGTTTGAAACCCCGGTTTATCACATTGTGATGCTATATTAGGGCGTGACTTGCATTCGATGGCAGGTATGATATATAGGAAAATGATACGCACCCTGTGTTGAATATATATAGGCTTATTGCCATGTTTGGGGCCTTGTGCTGACCTGTAGCATCCGTAGAGGATGAATATCATTGTTCTAGCATGATTTATAAAATCATTGATCTCGGTCATGTGTTTAATCACTATTATGAACTACTAAGTCACTTTTGCTGAAAGTAAATAATTAAAGTATATTCTTCTTAATAAATTGAAAACTAGGAAATTAATTGAATCTGTTACGTGACTCATATGCATACTGTGGACTCAGTATGGATCGGGTTGCACGCTGTAGAAATGATCTGATGATATTGCGCTTGGGCTGTAGGAGCCCCTCCGGAGTCTGTACACACCCCCAGTGAGTGTCGTCGACGTTAAATGGATCGTGTTGTACGCCACAGCGTGTTCGTGCATTGCATTGCATCCTTGCATTATACTTGACTGTTATATTTGAAGTTGTTTTGTTGTTGGTTCGTAGTAAGGTGTCGGATTGTTAGTTTTAGCTTTACTTTGTGGCATTTCGTGGATTTCTTATCTTTATACATTTTATATGCTTATTACTCAATGAGTTGGTAGTACTCATCCCTACTCCCTGCACCTTATGTGTAGATTCAGGTACTTTAGGAGCTTAGTTGAGCTAGCAGGTACTTCTAGAGTTTTCACAAGTTGTCGAGGTAGCTGCTTGACATCAGCAAGACCCGACACCTTCCCTATCCCTTTACTATTTCCGTACTTTAGAACATATTTATTGTTGAGGATTCTTGACTCTGTATTATCTAGAGGCTCTAGACTCATGACCACACGTCTTTGGGAGTTACAGTTATGTCAGTTTTTCGTATTGTTTATTGGAGTATATCAACTATTAGTATTAATAATTGATTTGAGTATTTAATTAATTGGTTTTGAGCTTCGTGCTCGGGTTGAGAGAGTAAATGGTCGGGCTTGCCTAGCATTAGTGTTGGGCGCCATCACGATCGAGTTTTGGGTCATGACAGGTCCCTAAACAAAAGAGATCATCAATATAGCTACCAGGTCCTTTTGGTCGCTTTTTAGCCCAAAAGCGATTTTTTTTCTAGTCGTTTTTTGGCGGATTTCTAGTAATGATGGTTATTTGGATTATAAATATAGTAATCCGCTAGCCATCCAATAAATTCATACTGAGTTTGGTTGGGAATGAGACAAATAGTCTCTTAGAAGAAGGAATAGTTGGAGAAAGTCAACTGGATGTTGACTTGTGAGTTAGAGAGCTCAGAATCAAATTTTGATTATTTGGTCTGCTCCGGGAGGTCATTTGTGGCTTAGGAGAGCGATCAGAATCGAATTTGGAGGTCCGGTGTTGTTTTAGGCTTGAATTGGCTAAGGTTGAATTTTTGCAGAATCCGAACGATAGGTGAGATTTTGATCCGGGAGTTGGAATAGAATTTCGACAGTTGCAGTTGCTCCGCTAGGTGAATTTGGATATGCCTGCAAATTTTAGGTCATTCGGATATCGTTTGGTCGGGTTTCCGATCGAATGTTGGTTTCGGAAGTTTAGATGAAACTTAGGCTTGAATTCGCTTGGATTTGATGGTTTCCGTGTTTTAGGGCGTGTTTGAAGCTTCGAGCGAGTCCGTGTTAGGTTATATGACTTGTGTGTGTGATTAGACGGGGTCCGGGGGCCTCGGGTGTGTTTTGAGTGGGCTATGGATTCTTTGTCCTACATTTTGAACTGTAGTAGCTGCTGCTTCTGCTATTCTTCTACGCGATCGTGATGGTGCTCCCACGATCGAGATGCTTTTTCAATTGCTTCTTCGAGTTCGCATAAAGTCCTACGCGATCGCAATGGTATAAATTTTCTCACTACGTGATCGCATTCCCGATCACGCGTTCGCGTAAGGCAATCTCAGGACCCTGGACAATTCTTAATCGCGATCGCACTCATTGTTACGCGATCGCGATGCACTGTTCCTCTCCTTGTTCGTGTCCTTCACATCGCGTTCGCGATGCACATTTTCTGGGTCTTCTCAGATTACTCTACGCAATCGATACTTCTTACGCGATCGCGATGAAGAAATTGCGTGGGCGGACAAATTAATTCCAAATTTCGAGGGTTCCTTCATTTTATCACATTTTGACTTCTAGAGCTCGGTTCTTGGCAATATTTGAAGGGATTTTCACCTGGGCAATTTGGGTAAGTGTTTCTCACTCGATTTTGATCAATTTCCACGAATCTCCTCTTAAATTTACCTTTTAATTTCAGTTTTTAATGTGAAATTGGATGAAAGTTCATAGACCAAACTATTGGGTTTTGAGGGGGCATTTGACCTCCGATTTGGGAGAATTTTATATGGTTAGACTCGTGAGAGTATGAGGGTTCTGAAAACGTAAAAAATATTTCGATTCCGAGCCAATGGCTGCAGCGGTATTTTGGTCATTTCACCCACTTTCACGCTGTAGCTGTAATTTTATCATTGTAATTAGTTACTTGCGATGTTATTTACACAGTGTAATTGGTTTGACTAGATTCGGGCCACTCGAAGTCGGATACTCGTGGCAAGAGAGTTGTTTCTTAGTGGTTTTGTACCGGAATCGATGTAAGTGACTTGTCTAACCTTGCGTGGGGGAACCATTCTCCCCTAGGATATTTATGTGTTGTTTTAAATGCCTTGTGCGCGAGGTGAGGGACGTGTACTTGCGCAGATTGTTGAAAAACCACCTTACTTGAACTGTTCAAATTGTGATATCCTTGATATTTAATTGATTCAATTGTAAGACTTATCTGATGTTAGTTAGAGAAGCATGATTATATTTCTCTGTGTTATTCCTCTTATTGGTTGTGTTTGTGTTTGTGGACTGCGGGTTCAATTCCTGAAGATCCGAGGGCTGCGGGTTCAATACCCGGAGACCTAGAGTTATTGAGATACGGACTACAGATTCAATTCCCAGAGATCCTGAGTTATTGAAATACGGACTGCGTGTTCAATTCCCGAAGATCTGAGGGCTGCGGATTCTATTCCCAGAGACCCAGAGATACTGATATACGGACTGCAGGTTCAATTTCCAGAGATCTCGTGAGACTGATGTATGGACTGCGGGTTCGATTCCTGGAGATCCTGAGCTATTGAGTATAGAGAGGGACTGCGGGTTCAATTCCCGGAGATCCTCTGTGAGACTAATATATGGACTGCGGGTTCGATTCCCGGAGATCCTGACTTGTTGAGTATAGAGAGGGACTGCAGGTTCAATTCCCGGAGATCCTGGACTTGTTGATTTGTACATTATTGTGTTGATTTCTCCTTGTTAGCTTAATTGTAGACGGTTGTAGTATTTATCTCATTTGCTGTTATTTCAGACTTATTCTTATTTTGAGCTGTTCGATATTATTATTATCATTATTTTTATTATTCCTCGGTAGGGCCCCGATCTTCCTCGTCACTACTCCATCGAGGTTAGGCTTGGCACTTACTAAGTACCGTCGTGGTGTACTCATGCTACTCTTCTGCACACTTTTGTTGTGCAGATCCAGGTACATCTGATCAGAGCACTACAGGTGACTTAGGAGCATTTTCAGGAGACTCGAGGTATGAATCTTCTACGCCTAGCTACCACGAGTAGGCGCCATCACGATCCCGGTGTTGGGGGAAAATCCGGGTCGTGACAGTGCAGAACCTTTAGGAAACACTTCACTTTCTTGGAATTCTTTTCGTGCGTAGTTGATTCAGCTTGAAAATATAATTCATGAAATTCCTTCCACACGTCTGTATGCGCACGCGAGCGCTCAGTATTATAAGTGCCTTGATGGCTTGTGATTCCCCGATCGAGGGCGAGATGTAATATCTGTAAGTTTCACGTTCGGTCAGTCTGGAGGACTTGAGGCCGAATCTTTGCTTATGGTTTGAGAACCGATGTGCTGATTGTGTGAACAAGTGATTTGAATTTATATGTTCAGTGTCGTCCCTAATTATGGGAATGGCTGCTGGATACCCATGTGATGAGTATGTTAGTACTGTGAGATATATATACGTGATTTTGGTAGTGACGAGGGAGTCTGCATGATAATAGATGAAATGTTAAGTGTTCGATTCCTATTGTGATCTGTTGTGTAGCCCCACGTTTTGGGTGTGTGATGAATATTTACGTGGCTGTATTTTATATGTGTTATGATTCAAATAAGTGCAACGCATGTCCATGTATCAATTTTGATAATATAATACAAGTAGTATTGAGATTAATGTTGTTGATATACATTGTGATGTTTTGTTAAGTTGTAGCCGTGTTGTTAGGATGGTTTTGGTGATTCTCTGGTAGGTGGATAGTCCCAATTACAAATGAAACTCTACCGAAAGTTTTGAAAAATTTGGGACTTAGTAAAAATTTGATCGCCTAAAGAGTAGGCTTAACTATTATGTCAGTGAATGCAAGAAAATGCGGAAGAGTTAAAATTCTAGATGATTTGTGTTTCCACAAGCTTATGAAAGAGTGAGTTTAATCTCACTATGGTATTACGACAGCAATGGAGCATATGCATATAATTCATAATGTGTTGTGATATATGGCTTCGAGCCAAGTTGGGGAGCTTACTATTGGTTAGCGAATTGTGTGGTTTTGTACTATGTTAGTTCTGATTTGACGCATACTGGTGAATTAGTTATCGTTGTGGAAATTGGGTCACGAATGACACGAGTGAAGGAAATTGTTTTTACAAGATGTCATGAGCTCGGATGAGTAGGAGATAAGTTTCCATGTTTACGGTAAGTTGGCATTATTTTCAGTGTCACCTAACATCGGTGTTTTGTAAAAGGGGTTTTGCATCCTGGCTAATAATTCTTGATCGCTCTTTAGTGTTAGTGCGATCGGTGGTTTGGAGGTACGCCCCAAATATTGTTGCGGTAGGTTGTGCGGTGGTATGAGTTCAGACTCAGGAAGACTAAATTGGATGTATTATGTGTATGTCGATGGGAGGGGTGCTGAAATATTAAATTGAGGAATTCATGCCTGGAGGGCACTTGGCCTATTGGGTTGTGAACTAGGGAGGATTACTCCGATTATGATGGTTGTTCTTGTGTGTTATGAGAAATGGGAGTTATTATGGACCCTTGAAAGGTTGTCAAACTAGTTCATTGTGATAAGAATCAACTTGAAGTCGGTGGATGGACTTAATGTGAATAATGGCTCTATATCAGGCCAGATGTGTGCATTTTTTTAATGCGGTCCTCATGGAGGATGTAGTTATGATGATGCTTCATTGTCAGATATCTCGCGTAGTGATGCATTGTGCCGTGTGAGTTGTGAGACAACTCGAGAAATTGCTTACATGTTAAGAATCCGCGTAGGAATGATGTTATATGAGCAACTTGGCTGTTGAAATTCCGATTGTATATCGCGCCTCAGTTATGCTTGAGTTTTGTAGTTATAATGCTATATGTCCCTCGGAGATATTATCATGCACTTAGCATGCGTACGATCGATATTCGGTATTTTGTTGTAATGAGCAAATTTGGCTCGATGTGCATCTCCTAATGTGAGATCTATGTGTGGATCGAGTGGCATGCCGCCACAGGTATGCTATCTAGAGCAGGGTTGTGCACCGCAATAGTGTTATATCGAGTATAGTTTTCTATGTGCCATATTTGTATGCCTTGCTTCCTGTTTTCCAAGGAAAGTTTGTATTAGTGCGTAGGATTTGATAATTCCTTCCAAAGCACGTTTTCTTTAGTACCACATTCAAATTGGTAGCCTAATGGCATATTGGGGCATCATATGCGACATTTAATTATGTCTGGAGTGACTTATTGCCCGAGCAGTTCGTACTGGGTGAGACGTGATCGTTGAATTCGAGATCGGTGCAATCTGAGTATATGAAGTAAAGTAAAGATCTAAGACCATTGTTTGGTTCAGAATAAGGTGATAGTTCTTGCCAAGAGTATAGAACTAATGAAACTATTGTTTCGACAGTGGCTAAGAAAGTATACAAATCTCAACTGTCGTATCATTATTGTAAGAATTTGCACAAGGCATGTGTATGTCATGCAGAGCATGGGATGTGTAGTGATTCCTTCTAAGCGATTAGATAAGAGAGCTTCAGATGATTATGGAAGATGGTATTGCTAAGTGGAAGTGATTTGACGTGAGTATGTGTTTCAAAAAAAGGTAATGTGATTAAACTGATCATATTTCAGTAGTATTGCGACATGTTCTTGTTGGGTCCACTAGTGGTATTCGGGTTTGCTTGGTAGCACAGGTAAATATTGAGTATCTGTCATGGAATGATTAGGTATCAAATGGGTGCATGTATTCGCACGGTGGAAACTTGGATCAGGTATGATAAATTATGTCATATATGGAGATCTAATGTACAGGCTATGTTGAGGTGGTGGATCTTTATTCGCTGGTGTGTTATATTTCGAATGTGATATTGGAATTCTGACTGGTTGTCGTAGAGTTGGGTGATTTTGAACTATTTCATTAGAGGCTACGCCAGAAATGCCACGGGTTAAGTGGTGAAGTGCATTAGAATATGTTTTAGCAGAATGATTTATATTTTAAAGAACCAACGGACAGCTGGGAAGGAGTACTTTCTTAATTGGGCCTTTGTGGCGGATGTCAGTACAGAGGTTTCTACCATTGATTCAGTTCCGGTATTGAGGGAATTTTCGGATGCATTTCTTGTGGCCGTGCATGTCACCGATTGAGTATGTGGATTTTGGTATCTATTCGATGCCGGGCAACGTATCGTTCGGCTCTAGAAGGAGTTATTTTAGTGGGAGGAGCAGCTTTCAGGCTTCTAGGTACTGAGTTTGTTGCCGGGCCGATATGACTACGCATTTAGCTTGAGTTAGTTTGGTTGACCCTAAGTTGTATTGTTGAGGAATAGGTTGAGCCTATCCTTATTGAGCTTGATAGCAATCTGAGGGAAGTTATGAGTTGTTTTTCGATGTTGTAAGACATTGTGATTTGTTAGTTATGGGCACATGTGGTGCGGTTCTATTGAGAATTCATAGATAAAGTCGAGCGGGAAGAGTAATTGAGTGTTGCTCGATGTATGGAGCATTGGTTATGGTCTATCGGGTTGTGTGTTATGTGTTGTGTGTTTCACCGTGGATGTAATGAATTGTGTTGGTTTCAGACATCAAATGTGCGTGGTTGTTGATTTTGAGCATAGCGGCTTGAGGTGCTTCAGTTGTAACAATGTTGGCATAGGATCGTGCCTTGTAGCGAGGCTATGGGAGTAATGACCTTTCGGAGTAGACTCAGGCATTCTATTTCTATGATGTGAGATGGGGTCTCATCCTTGTATTGTAATGGTATTGATGAGCTTGAGGTATAGCTCTTTCGTTTGAGTCATTTTCCATGATTTGAGTGTGTTCAGATCGTTTCTTACTGGTGCGTGTATTATGAAAGATGTGGTTTAGGCTTGTATTGAGGTATCATATCATGAGAGTGGTGTTGGATTCGAGGTGATCGTTGGGTTCATTAATGAATACGGACAGATTTGATATCAGCTTGTTAGGAAGATAATATCAGGTTTGACCCGAAAATCTATTGTGATATCAGTCAATGGAGTGGCTTCATGAATGGTTGATATGAGGAATGGTTATGGTTTATAACGTGTTTCATTCATCGTTGGCAGTATATGAAAGTGTTGGAATAAGGCTTTAGCTAATAAGAGGTTCTCTGTCGGTAATTGGTTGCTGGGGACAACTGATGTGAATGGAAGTTATAGTTTTGAGTGTTTGGTTTAGGCGGTATATCATATGTTTTCACCTGAGGGTGCAGGTATGGGTTATTACAGCTGGTTCGGGCTTACTCTAAGTTCAGATGTGAATTTCTGATCTTGTGTATGATTTTCAGAAAGTGCGACGTGGTTCTATGGTTTGGTTTATGGATTAAATGGACTATGAAAGTTCGGTTTTATTGTGTTATCGGGTCTATGCGAGATAGGGTGACGAGGGATCACCCTGGATATATGCTTGGTAAGATTATTTAGCTACTGGTTGGCTTCTAGAACAACTCTCGATACGCTCGAGGACGAGCGATTGTTTAAGTTATGGAGGATGTAACAACCCGACCCATCGTCACGGGAGTTACCGCCCCGTTTTCCCCGTTTTATGCTTCTATATGTTTCATTATATGTGTTTGGAGAATTTGAAGTAATTCGGATAGAGTTCGGTTAGAAATGAGACAATTAGTCTCTTTATGAGAAGGTTAGTTTGGAAAAGTCAATCGAATGTTGACTTATTAGTGAGAGGGCTCGAAATGGATTTCCAATGATTCGACTAGTTTCGGGGGATGATTTGTGACTTAGGAGTGAAGTCGAAATTCAATTTGGAGGTCCGGTGTAGAATTAGGCTTGAATTGGCTAAGGTTGAATTTTGGCGAATTCCGGTTGGTAGGTGAAATTTTGATCCGAGGGTCGGAATGAAATTCTGAGAGATGTAGTAGTTCCGTTAGGTGATTTTGGATATACGTGCAAAATTTCAGATCATTCGGAGGTGTTTAGGTAGGGTTTTAGATCAAATGCAAGTTTTGGAAGTTTTAGTGAAACTTAGGCTTGAATCCATGAGAATTCGATGTTTTGATGTTAGTTTTGGTGATTTGAGAGTGAAACTAAGTTTTCATGATCATATGTGACATGTTAATATGTTCGTGTGCGGTCCCGAAGAGCTCGAGTGAGTTTCGGATAGGTTTGGGTTGCGTTGTGCTAGTTTTTCTTATGCTTCGACATCGTTTCTTCAAGAACAAATGATATCATATTGAACAAATGAGTTCCAATTATTGTTTTGAATGAAGTATTATATCCGTATCGTAATTACGGACCCGTAGCAAAAAGAATCATCGAATTTGGACATCGTATGAGGATTTTATGGCCATTATACTAAGGTTGCCATGATTTTCAGGTTAATGACGAAATTGCCCTGACGACGTATTAAAAACCTGCACTATTTACAAATCTTAAAACCTACATATCTCCTTCATAATAAGGTCAAATTGAGTGATTCAAAAGCCTAGATTTATTAGAATTTCTCAAGAAATCAATTGGGAGCAGTAAAACGCGTGAACAGTATACCTATAATGAGCATGTCGAGTTGTTTTCTAATTTGTGAACGGGGAGAAGCTTCTGAGGCGATCTTTAAGAGACAAAATTAGTGGGTATCATAGAGGTAAGTGATTTGATTATTAAAACTCGTTTATGTGTGATTATAAACCACAATCCCATTCTGTAATTCATGAATACATTAGAAAAATAGGATTTTGGGGCCTGAAATTATGAGACCTTTAATGGTCGATTTGAGGGGTCAAACAGGACTTCGATTTTGATGTTTTTTATGTGTACGAAATCGGGAGAAGATGAAAAACATTTTTCTGTACAAAATTTTGAGTTTAGAGAAGTGGGCCCGAGGCTCGGGTTTTGTCAATTTCGGGATTATTGATGTTTTTCGATTATTTTCGATTTGGTTTTGATCCTATGGCATATTGTGACGTATTCATTGTGATTTTGATCAGATTCGACACGTGAGGTGGTCGATTTGAGAGGCAAGGGCATAGCGAGCTAGTATTATAGCCGACTTGAGGTGAGTAATAAATGTAAATAATGTCATGAGGGTTTGAAACCCCGAATTTGAACATTGTACTGCTATGTTAGGGCGTGAATCGCACTCCGTGGCAGGTGCGGGATTTTTTATGACTGGGGATTATGACTTGGTCCATCCCGAACAAGAATGTTTCTGTATTGGCGACTGATACGCACCCTGTATTGAATATATCTGGGCTTATTTCCATGTTTGGTGCCTTCTGTCGATCTGTAGCATCCTCAGAGGATGAATATCATTGTGATAGCATGTTTTGTGTAATCATTGATCTCAGTCCTGTGTTTAATCACTGTTATGAAATGCTTAGTCACATTTCCTAAAGTAAATAACTAAAGTATATTCCTATTAATGAATTGAAAATTGAGAAAATAAATTGAAACTGTTATGTGACTCATATGCATATTGTGGACTGAGTATGGATCGGGTTGCACGCCGCAGTAATGATATGATGATATTACGCTTGAGCTGTAGGAGCCCCTCCGGAGTCTATACACACCCATAGTGTGCGTGACGTTAAATGGATCGGGTTGTACGGTGCAACATCTTCGTGTGCATTGCATTGAATCCTTGCATTATACTTGACTGTTATATTTGAAGTTGTTTTGTTGTTGGTTCGTAGTAAGGTGTCGAACTGTTAGTTTTAGCTCTACTTTGTGGCATTTCGTGGATTTCTTATCTTCAGACATTTTATATGCTTATTACTCACTGATTCGGTAGTACTCACCCCTACTCCGTGCACCTTGTGTGCAGATTCAGGTACTTCGGGAGCTTAGTTGAGCTAGTTGCTGCTTTCTACAGATTTCAGGAGTTGTCGAGGTAGCTGTTATGACGTCCGCAGGACACGACTCCTCCCCGATCACTTTATTATTATTTCCATACTTTAGAACATATTTATTCTGAGGATTGTTTTTTACTCTATATTATTTAGAGGCTCTAGACTCATGACCCCGGGTCTTTGGGAGTTACAGTTATGTCAGTATTTCATATTGTTATATCAACTATTAGTATTAATAATTGATTTGAGTATTTAATTAATTGGTTTTGAGCTTCGTGCTCGGGTTTTGAGATTAAATGATTGGGCTTGCCTAGCAGTAATGTTTGGGTATGCTCGAGGATGAGTGATGGTTTAAGTTGGGGAGGATGTGACGACCTGACCCCACGTCTCATGAGTTACCGCTCCGTTTCCCCTATTTTATGCTTCTTCATGTTTCATTATTTGTATTTGGTATGTTAGAGTTGATTTGGATTATTTTTGGTAGAAGATGAGACACTTAGTCTCTTTAAGTAAGGCTTATTTTGGAAAAGTCAATTGGATGTTGACTATTGAGTTAGAGGGCTCGGATGTGGTTTCTAGTGATTCGGTTAGCTCCGAGAGATGATTTGTAACTTAGGAGCGCGATTTGAATTTATTTTGAAGGTCCAGTGTAGATATTAGGCTTGAATTTGTGAAGTTAGTATTTTGGCGAATTTCGGTTGATAGGTGAGATTTTTATCCGAGAGTCGAAATGGAATTCCGAGAGTTGTTGTAGCTTCGTTAGGTGATTTGGGATATGCGTACAAAATTTGAGGTCATTCGGACGTGGTTTGGTCAGGTTTTTGATCGAAAGTGTATTTCGAAAGTTTTTAGAAAATTAGGCTTGAATTCGATGAGTTTTGGGTAATTTGATGTTGTTTGAGGTGCTTTGATGACTGGAACGAGGTTGAATAATGTTTTAGGATGCGTTGGTGCTTTTGGTTGAGATCACGGGGGCCTCCGATGTATTTTGGGTGAGTTTTGAGCGAGTACGGATATCCCGAAACTTAGAAAAATAGATGGGGCAGTCACTTTCGCGTGGGGCACAGTTCTATTAGCACGGGGCGCACTGGCCTTGTGTTGGGCGCGTAAAAGTGACCGCGGCCGCAGTCATGAAGATCTGCAGGTCGTTGGTCCTACTTCGGAAGCCCTCTTATCTTTTGATCTACAAGGAACATTTGAGTTGATTCAAAAACGAAAATTGTAGCCCGTCGTGTCTAGTTTTCAAAGGGTAAAGATATTGCAATTTGGACATCTGTAGAGAAAGTTATGGCCAAAACACTGAATTCTTTCACTAAAGTCAAAGTTGGCGCGGCCGCATTCGTCTTAACGCGGACCGCACTTGTTTTGCGTGGACCGCGGTCATTTTTGCCCGGCCGCAGAGGTGAAAATCTGGGGCTACTCTATAAATACGAGGTTTTGGATTTTATTTGATATTTTGACCTAGAGAGCTCGGATTTTGGCGATTTTTCGAAGTTTTTTCAAGAAACTCATCGGGGTAAGTGATTCTAACTCACATTTGGCTAAAGTACATGAATCTATCATTGAATTCATCATTTATTTCATGATTTGGGATGGAATTTGGGGAGAAAATTGGTGAAATCTTCCAAAATGTAAAATGATGATTTGAAGGACCAAATGGTATAAGAATTGGATAATTTTGATATGTATAGACTCGTGGCGAGATGAGGAATCCATTGATGTGAATTTTATAATTTTTTGAGAAGTAGGACCGGGACTCGGATATTGCTAGTTTCAAGGTTTTTGCTATTTTTTGATTGTTTTTGATTGGGTATTGTCCCGTTGGCATATTGTGATGTATTCGCTCGGATGTTGGATAGATTCGACGTGTGTGGAGGCCTATTTGAGGGGGAAAGACATCGCGAGCTTGAGATTTCGCCGGTTCGAGGTGAGTAATACTTGTGAATGATATCTTGAGGGTTTGAAACTCCGGATTTGCACATCACAATGTTGTATTGAGGTGACTTGCACGCCGGATATGAGTGTGGGAGAGCACCGTTGGGGATTATAACTTGGTCCGTCCTGATTGATGAAATTACGACGTATTTGACTGAAACTACTTGTTATCATCATAATTTGGGCTGATTGCCATGTTTGGGCTTCGTGCCAACTATGTGAATCCTTCAGGGATTGATATCACTATTTTTGCATTACTTTGCATATTATTTGATCTCGGTCCAAGGTTTTAATACTGTTTTGCAAACTTAGTCGTTTTTCTAAGATTTGAAAACTAAAACAACATTTTATTGATGTTTTGAGCTGAAAACTATTATTTTATTGTTGCCCAAGTGGCTTATGTGCATTTCTGGATTGAGCATGGATCGAATTGCATGCCGCATTAGTGTTATAATGATTTATTAATATATGGATGGCTCGGGCTGCACGTCGTAGCGGTATTGTATTGATATTGAGGCTCAGGGCCCGGTTGGCGCCACGAGATGGCTTGATTATTTGCGTTTGGGCTGTAGGATCCCCTCCAGAGTCTGTACATACCCCAGTGGGCGCTGTCGACGTTAAATATATGGATGGCTCGGGCTACACGCCGCAGTGGGTTCCAGAGTGTACCGTCATATGCATTATATTGCACTCATGCATTTGTTACTATTTGTGTTATTTGTCATGACATTCCAGCACTCGCATTTCATTGGCTTCCATGTTAATTCTTGCACTGCTTACCTGATACCCTGGTGTTATTTGTTAATGGAGTGTTGTACCCGAGAGACTGAATTTTGTGCTGACTTGCACTATCTGTTTCGCATTCATTTGCTTAACTTTTGGAAAAAGATATTTTCGAAAGAGGTTTTAAAACTGAGCCCAGATATTTGTAAAGACTATACGGTTTCACTGTTTTCTCAAAGGGTTACACTATTCTATATAGCATTATGGCTTGCTTTACGTGATTTTTTGCTGCTTAGTTATTATATATCTTTATTACTCACTGAGTTGGAGTACTTGGAGTACTCACTTTACTCCATGCAGATGCAGGTATTGGTTTACTCGGTAGCGGGTTTGAGCTGGATGAGGGTTTACTATTGTAGCTGAGCAAGGTGACCACTAGCGTTGGCGGCACTAGATTTCTTCCTTTTTATTCCAGATTTATTTCTATCTATTACACACTTTGTAGTCGTACAGATCTCTTTAGATGCTCGTGACTTGTGACACCCCGGTCGAGTTGTGTTGGGTTGTAAATATCTATTATTAATGCCATTTAGTTGTATTTATCCATTCATTTATGTTTAATAATTGTTAAATAAACGAATTGAGTTAGTTGGCTGGCCTTGTCTTCACGAGAGGCGCCACCACGACCGGGTTTGAAAATTGAGTCGTGACATGTCCTTTCTCTATGAGTTCTTCCGTCTAATATTTTAGGGCTATTTTTGGTATATAGGGATGCATGTATTTCTCCTCGAGAGGCTACAGAACCTTTAGGAAAACTTCACATTCTTGAATTATTATTGTGCGTCCTTGATTCAGCTTGAAAAGAAACTCTTGAAATTCCTTCCATGCGTTTGTATGCACATGTGAGCACTCAATAACAGATGTGCCTCGATGGCTTGTGATTCCTCGATCAAGGGGTAAGATGTGATCTCCGTGAGTATATGTTAGGCCAGTTTGGAGGACTTAAAGTCGGATCTTTGCCTATGGCTTGAGAAACCGAGGTGCTGATTGTGCGAGCTAGTGTTTCAAACTTATACGTTCAGTATTGTCCTCATTAGCCAGAATATCGGTTGGATATTCATGTGATGAGTATGTTAGTACTACATGATATATCTATTTGATGTTGGTAGTGACAAAGAAGTCTGCTAGATAATAGATGAATTGTTAAGTGTTCGATTCCTATTGTGACTTGATGTATAGCTCAAATAATGGGCGCATTAAGAATATTTTCGTGTCTCCTGATTGGAAGTAAAGTGCAATACATGTGGCGGTATAAGTTCGGACTCAGGAAGACTAAATAGGAAGTATTATGTGTCTGTTGGTAGGAGATGTGTTGAAATACTAAATTGAGGCGAAGCAGGTGGGTTATCTCATGAGTAGTGTTCTTGAGCGGTATGATCCTATGCGTATGTTAGAAGATCTCATGTGTAATTGAAGGGTACGTGTTGAAATTTGAGAATTTGTGTCTCTTAAGAGAGTAGACTCAACTGAGGTGGGAATGAATGCGAGGTTTGCAGAGGATTACAGTACTAGATGATCTGTGTTTTCACAAACTAGTAGATGATTTGAGTTTAATCTTACTATAATATTGCGTCATTATTAGAGTAAAAGTATTAGGATGTTAAGGGTGTTTTGATGTATGACTTCGATCCAAGTTGGGGAGGTTGCTGTTGATTAGCTAACTGCACGGTTATATGCTTTGTTGGTTCCATTTCGAGATATGTTGGCGGATCAGTTCTGGTTGCAAAAATTAAGCCGAGGATGTCATGAGTGAAGCAAAATTTTGATAAAGGTTATATGGTATTATGTATGTGAAATAGTAGGATGTCTTCAGCTATTGTTGATAAGGAATGCTCAGTGTATAGATAAGGAAGGTGTTTGTTTGTATTGGAATGAGATCATATCCTGCGGTGTTAGAGTGTTAATAAGGCACGAGCGGGTATGTCCGTTTGATCAGGTAAATTGCAGATTCAAATAAGAAGTAAATGAATCTCGAGAATGGTTTTAATGTGTTCAAGATTCTACATGTAACAATCAGGTGTCTTAAGGTTGTGTATGTGGTTAGAGATTGTATTTTCATTGGAAAAGGTCAAGACTTTTGGTATTTCTTCTATGTATCAGTATCAGGGAAGTAACGTATACGTATTTGGAAGGTAATGGTAACGAGTTCAGATTCGCAGGAAGTTCTTCAAGGTAAAGCATTCTGGAATATGGTATTTCTGGGGAACATTTGAGAGGGTATTTAGTGGCCTATGGGTCTTAGAAAGTGTGGTCATATGTTCGAGTCTCGTGTGGTATGCCTAAATTGAGGCATTGTGATGCTATAGTGAGGGAGAAATATCAAGTTGATGATGAATCAGAAGGAAAATTAGATAGATGGAATAGCTTGATAGTAGACCAAATCGGTATGGTGAGGATATGATCAATTCCTTGTATGTATTCGAGGTAATGAGCCCTATAGGTATTGTGAAGCAAGGCTTTGAGTCCTTACAACTTGCTTAGCTTGGTTTGGATAGAAGGATTCAGTCCTTCCAGTTTAGCTTGTGCAAATGGAGTTGGGAGAGAGTTCTTATTGGGTTTACCATGGTTGGAGATGTATATGTCTTTCTATGGGCATGCGAAGCATGGGATGTGTAATGATTTTCATCCAAATTAGATCAGTGGGAGTTCTAGACTAGATGAATTACAATTTCATTCTAAAAAGAAGTTCATAAAATTCTTAGGCAACAGGTAGCCTCAGGTAATTAAGGAAATGGTACTGGTAAATGGAAATGATTTGACGAGAGTATATGTCTCGGAAGAAGGGTGATGTGATTTGAGTGATGATATTGCGTTAGTATTGCGATTCTTTCTTGCTAGATCGACTGTTAATATCTGAGTTTGTATGATGGCACAAGGGAAATTTAGAATATCTATCATCGAATGATTGGGTACGTTGAGGTGTAATATGCATTCATACTGCGGAATTTAGGATCAGGTACAGTGATTCGTGTGCTATATGGAGTTGGAGACTTGGAATTCTCAGGGACAAAATATTTAGTGGTTGTGGATCGTGTGTAATGGTACCGTTAGCGGCTATTGGGATTTGGAGGCCCGAGTGGATCTTTCTTTGCTTGGTATATTAGATTTTGGATATGATATAGGGTGTAGACTGGTTGTCTCAGTATTGGGTTATTCTAGATTTTGGTGTTGTGAGCTCTGCCGAAAAATGCCATAGGTTGCGTGGCGAGGTGCATCGGATTATATTCTAGCAGGGTAGTTTGTATTTTAAAGACCAGCGGACAGCTGGCAAGTATTGCTTTATTAATTGGGCCTTTGTAGAGGATGTCAGTGTAGAGGTTTCTACCATTAATTCAGTTCCATTATTGAAGGACTTTTTTGGATGCGTTCTTTATGGTCGGGCATGTTGCCAGGCAAGATTGTGGATTTCGGTATTTATTTAGTGTCGGGCACCATATTGTATGGCTCTGGCATGAGTTATAGTAGTGGAAGGAGCAGCTTCAGGCTTCTTGGTAATGAGTGTGTCGGTAAGCTAATTGGAAAAATTGTTTATTTGAGTTTTATGGGAATAACCCAAGTTGTATTGTTGAAGGATAGGTTGATTCGATTGTTATTGAACTTGCTAGTGATCTGGGGAGATCTATGAGTTGCTTTTCTGTGCTGTGAGATGTCATGATTTGTTGGATATAGGTACATGTGTTACGGTTCTATTGGGGATTAATAAAGGAAGTCGAGCGGGAAGAGTAATTGGGTGTTGATCGGTAAATGGAGTATCGGTTATGACCTATCGGGTCGCGTGTCATATGTTATTTGTTTCAACGTGGGTGTAATGAATTTCTTTAGTTTTAGGCATTAATTTGTGTGTGGCTGTCGGTGTTGAGCATAGTGACTTGAGATGTTTCATGTGTAACGGTGTTTGGATAGGATCGCGCATTGTGGTGAGGCCACGTTGAGATATGACCTTTCGGGGTAGATTCAACTATTCTATTACTATGATGTGAGACGGGGTCTCAACCTTGTGTTGTGATGGTACTGATGAGCTTGAGGTACAACTCTTTAGTTTGAGTCATTTTTTAATGATTTGAGTATGTTCAGACAGTTTCTTATTGGTGCATGTATTATGAAAGTGGTGTCTTAGGCCAGTATCGAGGTGTCATATCACCAGAGTGGTGTGTTGGATTCCAGGTGATCGTTGGGGTCATTAATGAATACAAATAGATTTGATTTCAGCTTGTTAGAAGGATAATATCGAGGTTCGGCTAAAAAATCTATCGTGATATTAGTCAAGGGAAGTGGCTTCATGAATGGTTGATCTGAGGAATGGTTAAGCTTTGTTGCGTGTCTCACTTATCATTCGCAATATGAAAGTGTTGGAATAAGACTTTTGCTAATAAGGGATTTTCTATTGGTATTTGGTTGTTGTGGTCAACTATAGTGAATAAAGTTATCATTTCGAGTGCTTGGATTATGTGGTATATCATATGATTCTGCCTAAGGTTGCAGGTATGGGTTATTATAGCTGGTTCGGGACTATTCAAAGGAAAGTGTGAGGTTTTTATCGTATTGATGGTTCAGAAGTGAAAAGGTAGATCTACGATTAATGGGCCAAACTGGATTGTGTAGTTTCAGTTAAAATGTGTTATCGGACCTATATAAGATAGGGTGATGTGGGATCACCCCGGGCATATGCATGGTAAAGTTATTCAGCTATTGGATGGCCTTTAGAGCAACTTTGGGTATGCTCAAGGATGAGTGATGGTTTAAGTTGGGGAGGATGTGATGATCCGACCTATCGTCTCATGTGTTACTGCTCTGTTTCCTCCTTTTATTGCTTCTTCGTGTTTCGTTATCGGTATGTGGTGTGTGAGAGTTGATTTGGATTGGTTTTAATAAGAAATGAGACACTTAGTCTCTTTAAGGAAGGCTTAAGTTGAAAAAGTCAACCAGACATTGACTTATGAGTTAGAGGGCTCAGAATCAAATTCCGATGATTCTGTTAGCTTTGAATGATGAAATGTGACTTAGGAGTGAAATCAGAATTTAATTTGGAGGTCCGGTGTAGAAATATGCTTGAATTGGCGAAGGTTAGTATTTTGGTAAATTACGGTTGATAGGTAAGATTTTGATCCAAGGTTCAGAATAAAATTCCAAGAGTTGTTGTAGCTTTGTTAGGTGATTTGAGATATGTGTGCAAAATTTCATGTTATTCGGAGGTGATTTGGTTGGTTTTTTTTTATCAAAAGTGTATTTTGGAGGTTTTTAGAAAATTAGGCTTGAATTCGATGAGTTTTGGGTAATTTGATGTTGTTTGAGGTGCTTTGATGATTGGAAGGAGGTTGAATAATATTTTAGGATGCGTCGGTGCTTTTGGTTGAGGTCCCCGGGGCCTCGAGTGTGTTTCGGATGAGTTTTGAGCGAGTGCGGACACCCCGAAACTTAGAAAAATGGGGGAGGGGGGCAGCAGTGGTGGCGCGGACCGTGGCTTAGCGATCGCATGCAGTGCTTCGCAATCGCGAAGAAGGAAATTTATGTTGCATTGATCCTACTTCGAAAGATCATATATTTTTATCTACAAGAAACTTTAAGGTGATTCTAAAAGGTAAGTTGTAGCCCTTCGTGTCTAGTTTCCGAGAATCTAAAGAAATTGAAATTTTGACATCTGTAGCAAAAGTTATGGATGTTACACTATAGGTTGAGGGGCAGTCATTGGGACGCGGACCGCAGTCTTTTTGGCGCGGCCGCGCTGGCTGGGCGCTGACCGCGGTCATTTCTGTGCGGTCTGCACTGCTGGAAAAATCTTCAGAATCAATGGTCCTACTTCAGAAGCTCATATTTTTTTATCTACAAGGAATTTTGAGGTGAGTCAAAAACGATAGTTGGAGCCCTTCGTGTATAGTTTTCTAACTCACATTTGGCTAAAGTACGTGAATCTATTATTGAATTCATCATTTATTTCATGATTTGGAATGGAATTTGGGGAGAAAATTAGTGAAATCTTCCAAAATATAAAATGATGATTTGAAGGACCAAATGGTATCGAAATTGGATAATTTTGATATGTATAGACTCGTGGCGAGATGAGAAATCCATTTATGTGAATTTTATATTTTTTCGAGTGACAGCGTCTCAGCGGAACAAGATCGGCTTCAGATATATTTTGATTGTTTTTGATTGGGTATTCTTCCCTTGGCATATTGTGATGTATTCGCTCTGATGTTGGATAGATTCGACGTGCGTGGAGGCTGATTTGAGGGGCAAAGGCGTCGCGAGCTAGAGACTTCATTGGTTCGAGGTGAGTAGTTATTATAAATGATAGTCTAAGGGTTTGAAATCCCGAATTTGCACATGATAGTGCTGTATTGAGGTGACTTGCACGCCGGATAGCGAGCATGAGGTAGAGCACCATTGGGAATTCTGACTTGGTCTGTCTCGATTGATTAAATTACGACTTATTTGACTGAAACTACTTATTATCATTATAATTTAGGTTAATTGCCTTGTTTGGGCTTCGTGTCAACTATGTGAATCCTTCAGGGGTTGTATCACTATTTTCGCATTACTTGACCTCGGTCCAGGGTTTTAATATTGTTTTACAAACTCGGGCATTTTTCTAAGATTTGAAAACTTAAACAATATTTTATTGGCATTTTAAGCTGAGAACTATTATTTTAATATTGCCCAAGTGGCTTATGTGCATTTCTAGACTGAGCAGGGATCGGGCTGTACGCCGCAGTAGTGTTATAGTGATTTCTAGATATATGGATGGCTTGGGTTGCGCGCCACAGTGGTATTGTATTGATATTGAGGCCGAGGGCCTGGTTGGTGCCACGAGATGGATTGATTATTTGCGCTTGGATTGTAGAAGCCCCTCTGGAGTCTGTACACACCCCCAGTGAGCGTCAACGACGTTAAATATATTGATGGCTCGGGCTACATGCTGCAATGGGTATCGGAGTGTAACGTCATATGCATTGCATTGTATTCAAGCATTTGTTCCTATTTGTATTATTTGTCATGACATTCCAGCACTCACATTTCATTGGCTTCCATGCTATTTCTTGCACTGTTTACCTGATACCCTAGTGTTATTTATTAATGGAGTGTTGTGCCTGAGGGGATGACTTATGTGTTGTCTTGCACTATCTGTCTTGCATTCATTTGCTTAACTATTGGAAAAAGATATTTTCGAAATAGGTTTTTAAACTGAGCCTAGATATTTCTAAAGATTATATAGTTTCACTATTTTCTCAAAGGGTTACGATGTTCTATATAGCATTATGGCTTTCTTTACGTGGTTTTTTACTGCTCAGTTATTATTTACCTTTATTACTCATTGAGTTGGAGTACTCACTTTACTCCATGCACCTCGTGTTCAGATGTAGGTATTGGTTTACTCGGTAGCGGGTTTGAGCTGGATGAGGATTTACTATCGTAGCTGAGCAAGGTGACCACCAGCGTTCGCGACTCCGGATTTCTTCTTTTTATTCCAGATTTATTTCTATGTCTTACAAGTTTGGTAGTTGTACCAAAATCCTTCTAGATGCTCGTGACTTGTGACACCCCGGACGGGCTGTGTTGGGTTGTAAATATCGTTACTTAATGTCATGAAGTCGTATTTTGCTATTCATTTATGTTAAATTATTTTGAAAGAGACGAATTGGGTTAGTTGGCTGGACTTGTCTTCACGAGAGGCGCCATCTCGACTAGTGCGGGTTTGGGTCGTGACAAGAAGCTAAGGCTGCTAATGCATCAGCTCTCTTATTTTCATTTATCGGCACGTGTTGAATAGTTACCTCTCCAAGCCAACTTACCAATCTTTGAGCATATTTGTGATATGGCACCAACTCTGGCTTCTTGACCTCATAGCTATCCAAAATCTTATTGATCACTAACTTGGAATCTCCAAAAACTTGTAATTGCAATTGTTAGATATCCACAGCCATTTCAAGCCCAAGTATGAGCTTTTGATATTCAGCAACATTAATTGAGCACAATTGTGTCAGAGTGAAAGAATAGGGCAAAACTTCTCCTTGTAAATGATAAACACTATTCTAGCACCAGCTCCTTCACGATGTGCAACGCCATCAAAATACATCTTCCAAGTAGGCCAAATTTCTATGACCATTGCATCTTCATCAGGCAATACATCAAAAAACTCCCAATCATCTGGAATTGGATGGTCAGCTAGGAAGTCTGCTAATGCTTGTCCTTTTACTGCCTTTTGAGGAACATACACAATTTCAAATTGTTTAAACTGGAGGTACCACCTCGCAAATCGATCACTTAGGACTGGTTTAGATATGAGAAACTTGATAGGGTTTTCTCTTGAGACGAGTCGCACAACGTGAGCTTAGAAGTAATGCTTCAGCTTTTGAATAGAGAAGACAAGTGCCAAACAAAACTTCTCAATAGTAGAATACTTGAGCTCATTTGGCGTCATCATCCTACTCAATTAATAAAGCGCATATTCTTTGCCTCCATTGTTTCCTTGAGCGAGAATCGCTCCTACTGACCATTCTTGTGCTAAAATATATAATATTAGTGGCTTTCCAGGTATGGGGCTGCCAGTACTAGAGGTTTTATCATATAAGACTTAATGCTTTCAAAAGCATTTCTGCAAGCTTAGTCCCATTTAAAAGGAACCCCTTTCTTCATGAGGTGACTAAATGGTTGGCACCTTCCAGCCAGATTCGAAATAAATCTTCTAAGATATGCCAACTTACCCTGCAAGATTTTTAATTCATGAATATCTCTAGGCTCGGGCATTTTCAAGATAGCGTCCACCTTAGCTTGATCAATTTCGATACCTCGATGTTGAACAATAAAATCGAGGAACTTCCCAGAAGTAACTCCAAAAGTGCACTTCAACGGATTCATTCTGAGTTGGTATCTCCGAAGCCGTTCAAATACCATCCTCAAATCTTGCAAGTGATCATCTTTCTTCCGTGACTTTACTACCAAGTCACCAACATAACACTCCACATTTTATGAAGCATGTCATCAAAAATATTTTTCATGGCATGTTGATATGTAGCACCAACATTCTTCAAACCGAAAGGCATTACCTTGTAGCAGTATATACCTTTAGGGGTGCGAAAGGTAGTAAGTTCTTCATCCTTCGGTTCCATGCGAATTTGGTTATATCCAGATGAACCATCCATGAAAGACACCACCCCGTATCCAGTTGTTGCATCAATCATTAGCTCAGGGATAGGAAGAGGAAACTCATCCTTAGCACAAGCGTTATTTAGGTCCCTAAAGTCAACACAAACTCGAATTTGGCCATTCTTCTTCCTTACAGTGACGATGCTTGAAATCCATGTAGGATATTTAACTTCAAGAACAAAACCAGTCCCAATAAGCTTGTTAACTTCGGTTTCAATCAAGGGAAACAGTTCGGGTCTGAAGCGACGTTGTGCTTGCTTTACCGGACAAGCGCCTCATTTGACAGCAAGATGATGAACAGCCACCTTGGTGTCTAAACCTGGCATTTCTTTGTAGCTCCAAGAAAATACGTCTTTGAACTTCTTAAGTAGCTCAATATATTTTCTCTCTTCATCACCAGTTAGAGAGGCACTTATATATGTGGGCTTTGGATCTTCAACTACTCCGAGATTGACTTCTTTTAGTGCATCAGCCGTTGTCTTTACCCCTTCTTCAAGCTCTGGTGGTGCACCTTTAACGTCTTTATCTTCTTGAGGATCGCCATCATTGAAATATATGTGATGACATACATGAATATCAAGGCACTTTTCCTCGATTTCCGTATAGGGTGAAGCATTTTGTTCATCACGATGGTGATATGATATGTGGACCCCACACTTTCTTCATCTTCCTCTCGTTCCTTAGTGTAGACTATGGTATGAGCCTTTGCTTTGAGGACCTCTCCACACGAAATTACAAGTTTTGTCTCTCATCTCATTCCAGAAGGAATCAAACTTGGGTAGTCTGTGGTCAAAATCTCCTTTTTAAGGGAGATGGGTGCTCCAATCCTTCTATTATTTCCATGGCGCTTCTTTTCCTTCTTCAGTGGTTCCAACCTGTCAAAGATTGAGGTCCTTGGTTTCATAAGCCGGTCAAACATAGAAGGCTTATTATTAAGCATCGTAGACACTTCTTTAGCAGTAATGTAGTTAAAACTTGCCCTTTTAATGGAGAAATGGACTGGCGGGGGTTGTTTGTAACCCAATCCTTCATGTGATTGTTTCAGTGGGTACCTTTTCTCCATCATCATATTTTGAGTAGGGTTTGAAGCTTCAGGTGGGATCTTTCCCAACTTGGATGGTTCGCATATCAAGCTTTTGCCAACAACTTGTAGCCATTTGGGTCAAAGCCCTCATTTGTGCGTTATGTAGGAAGTGCTAGATTTGGAAGCGAATTGTGGCTTGCTGATTTGACAAACCCTTTGAGCAAATTTGTTGGCAACTTGATTGCGTCAATTTGCTTGATAGGAAGGGTCAAGTCTCCTAACACCTTACCTTGTAGTTCAGAAGATGGGTCTTCGACCTTCCTTTCCTTTGGGACATGGCGAAGAATAAGGGTCACTTTCTTACTTGAAGATGCCTCGTTCATCTTGTTCCTATCATGAAACACCTGATCTTCTTCAACTGTAATATTTTCCTTGCTAGTTGTTACGCAATTTTCCAGTCTTGATTATTTAATTTCTCAATGCAAAAATTTGTTCTTACAAATTTCTGGCACGTCCAGTGGGACAATCTCTACCTCTCATCTCTTCAAATTACCAAATTTCAAGAACACGAAAATGGCTCCTAAGAAGATCAACTTCAAACTCACTACTGCTAAGGCTACAGATTCCAAGTTTGCATATGATATGGTTAGATGCTACTGTGAAAAGCGTAGGACCTGTCACTAGGAACAAAGCAAACTTGCTGGAGCAAAAAGCATTTCAAATGCCGTCTGCATCCCGTCCTATCTTTGATCTTCAATCCTCAAAAGGGCAAGATCCTTTCCAACTGAATTGGAAGAAGGAGAGAACATTGCTAAAATTGTTGAAAATACATTGGCTCTACTTAGCCCTTCTAGATCTAAGAACATCATCACACAGTGTTATGATGATGTCTTGATCACTGGATCTGCTCCAAGCACTCCACGTGAGTTGTTCCACTCAAAGTATGGTATAAGAGAGAATTCGTGCTTTGCTGCACCATCCACGGTGGTTATCCAAGTAATGGTGACTAATACCTCAACTATTAAAGAACAACTCGCAAATTTAACAAAGGCAATTGAAGGGTTAACGAAGCATATGCAAGATCAAAATTACCAAATTGTCAAGCTGACAGATAGAGTTGAAAGCATGATGGAGGGAGATTCAAGCCATGCACCTGGAAAGCTCCCAATGATGCAAGATAAGGGAGACTCATCTGCAAGGCAGACAACAACTCCTAAAGAATTTTAGATTTCATCCGACGGGGTTATTCTCATTGACATATTGAAGGACTTCATTATGGGAACCAACAAAGATAAGTACGATGTTGCTGCCAAGTCTTCTCTCGCATATACAAAGCCATATACTGCGAGAATTGATAGTTTGAAAATGCCTTCAGGTTATCAACCCCCAAAGTTTCAACAATTTGATAGTAAAGGAAATCCAAAGAAACACATTGCACATTTTGTTGAAACATGTAATAATGCTGGAACCTATTGAGATTATCTTGTCAAGCAGCTTGTCCGTTCTTTTGATTGGTATATTGATCTTGAGGCTGGTTTCATCGATAGTCAGGAGCAACTTGAACATGTATTTCTCAATCGCTTCTATAACACAAGGCGAACCGTAAGCATGGTTGAACTCACAAACACACATCAATGGAAGGATGAACCAGTTGTCGATTTCATCAATCAATGGAGAAATGTGAGCCTCAATTGTAAAGACATACTTAGTGAAGCTTCTGGAATAGAAAACTAAACATTCAAGACTGAAAAATTGCGTAAAAAATGTAGTATTTGATTTCAATAAATGAAAGTGTTACAACCTCTAATTCTTCAAGAATGTAAAGTATATTGATGAACTTGATTTTGATTTGATTCAAGGGCTTGTAAAGCTTGATCTTGAATCTCCTCCTTGAACTTCAATTTGTGCTTGATCACGAACATGTAATTTGATCTTGAACGCCTTGGTATTTGATTTGGCTTCGTTCTTGATCTTGAACTTGAACTTGAACTTGTAGCTTGAGTGATTGAACTTGTAGCTTGTAGAGAAATCTGTGGTGTTCGATCCATGAGCTCTCAGCTTGCTTCTTGTTATCACTTCTGGTCAAACATAGAAGGCTTGTTATTAAGCATCGTAGACACTTCTTTAGTGGTAATGTAGTTACAACTTTCCCATTTAATGGAGATATCGATTGGCGGGAGTTGTTTGTAACCTAATCCTTCACGTGATTGTTTCAGTGGGTACCCTTTCTCCATCATCATCTATTGAGTAGGGTTTGAAGCTTCAGGCAGGAGCTTTCCCAACTTGGATGGTTCGTTTGGGTCATATCCATCTTTTGCCAACAACTTGTAGGCGTTTGGGTCAAAGCCCTCATTTGTGCGCTTTATAGGAAGTGCTAGATTTGGAAGCGAATTGTGGCTTGATCATTTGACAAACCCTTTGAGCAACTTTGTAGACGACTTGATTGCGCCAATTCACTTGATAGGAAGGGTCAAGTCTCCTAACACCTTACCTTGTAGTTCAGAAGATGGGTCTTCGACCTTCCTTGCCTTTGGTACATAGCGAAGAATAGGAGTCACTTTCTTACTTGAAGATGTCTCATTCATCTTGTTCCTATCATGAAACACCTTATCTTTTTCAACTGTAGTATTTTCCTTACTAATTATTGCATCAACCTTCTTTGCAATACTTTTGGTCAATATCACATCATCAACCTTAACCTCATTTGAGACGTAATTCTTTAAGTAGAATTTTGCATCGGCAAAGTATGATTCAGCCTCGGTAAAGGGCTTATCATCAGCAATTAACTTCTTTTTGACCCCACCTTCGCATATTAGTGATGGTAGGTGGATGAAACCACTTTGTTCTCGTGTAGCCGTGGCCTTCCTAATAAGATATTATATGAGGTTTTTGCATCGATCACATGCATCCATGCACTCGACTGCAAATCTCCCATATTTATTTCCAATTTGATAGCCCCTATAGCTCTTTGCCCCCTTGATTGAACCCTTAAATCATCAAATGACTTTCACATAGTTCATCAATCGGTATGCCAAGCTCTTTGACTGTAAGAATTGGGAGAATATTAACACCAGACCCATCATCGATCAAGATTCTACTTATTCTCTATTCTCGTACAAAGCCAACCATAAATAAGGGGCGATTATGGTATGTTTCACCAAGCAAAAGATCATCATCAGTAAATGTGGTTTTTGCATCACAAACGTCCACTTCTTCAGAATTCCTAGTGAGTTTTTCAGGCAGGGGAGGTGGTAGCAATGATGGATCCTCTTTATTTGTTTCTTCTTCATTCTATCTTACAACATGAGGCCTTGATATATTCACAGGAAGCTTGCGGGTGTAACCAGATTGGCAGGAATTCCTTCAATATCACTGGACGACGTAGCCTTTGATAGTGATTCTCCGCCATTTTTGTTTTCTTCCAGTTCTTCTTTATCATTTTTGTCATGACCCATTTTTCCTAAATAGGTCATGATGGCGCCTAACACCATAGTTAAGCCAGCCAACTGCGGAATTATGATTAAGTCTCTATTTTTAGTTTAATCAAACCAGATATACTAACGTTTTTCAATTAAATGAAGAAATCTAGCAAAAATCAATAAGTACTGACATAGTCATACAAATCCCAAAAATGAATATTCTCAACAATGTGTGCCAGAACCCGGTGTCACTAGCTACGGGCGACCAGTAGAGTATACACAAATATATACAAAACACTATCCTACTGTCTGAATTAGAATAGATAGAATATTATAAACACAGGAAAGGACTCCTTCAGCTGCAGGTCGGCATGACAAAGAACGCAGCTCACTGTAGAAGTCCCAGAAAGTGCTCATCGATACGCACCCGAGTGATGTCTGGATCCACCTGCCTCAAACCCTATACATTTAAGTACAAAAGTGTAGCATGAGTACATAAACAACATGTACTCAATAAGTATCCCGTGTAATCTTGAAGAAGTAGAGACGAGGGGTTGACTCAATACTTACTAAGGTCAATTAATATATATATATATATATATATATATATGCATAAGTGTGAATGTGGCATGATCAAACATGAAATTTTTACAAGTAATGGCAGGTTATAGCATGTAGTATAAGTCAAGAATATTACAATATCAAGTTTATAATTTATCAAGTGAGATAATGGCAAAATGAAGCATATATAAGCTTTTTCACAATTAAAATGCGCACATCATACCGAGATGATGGCCCGAACCAACAGAAATAAATGTGCACTTGCTCAGGGTCGACAGAGCGCGTATAGATGCATCTATTCATACCGAGGCGATCGGCCCGATCCATAAATAAGAAAAAAATATCAAGTTCACATACATGACACATAAATGGTCAAAATACCAAATCAAAAATGATCAACCATAGAAATAAGCTCATATCCTCATTTTTAAGTCTCTAGTGCATACTAGGTGTTCATGACAACAATTTAACATAGCGAATATATTTAATAGGCATGATGTAGGTCCTAAGATGGTCCTAAGTTTTTGTTTTGTTTGCCTTTTTTCCATGCGCCGAGGGTCGATTGGAAACAGCCTCTCTGCCCTCTCGGGTAGAGGTAAGGCCTGTCTACATATTACCCTCCCCAGACCCCACCGTGTGGGAATATACTAGGTTGTTGTTGTTGTTGTTGTTGGTGTAGGTCCTAAGATACCCGGACATCCAACATATTAGTAGCTATGCATGGGCTCTCTTCACCTAACGCGTGTGTAGTCCCCTCATTTAGCAATAAGTACTCAACACAAAACCTAAGGGGACAATTCCCTCTTACAAGGTTAGAATAGGAGACTCACCTTGCTCCGAAGCGTTCTTTCAATCACAAGACTAGGCTCAAAGCTCAATTCAAAGCCGAACAAGAACAAACTAATTTAAATAAGCCAAAACTAATCAATAAATGCTCACAAGATTGAATTCTAGCTAATTAAGTGATTTCCCGAACTTTTTCGCAAGTTTGCTAAATTGCGACCCCGGTTCCACGTGCCCGAATTCTGAGATTTTTAGAAGAAATTATTCTCTATAACCTAAATATTACTAATATGTAAATTATTGTCCGTTACATAACTAATTAGGTGGTTAAATCATAATTTTACTAGAACCCTAGGTCTAGCCCTAACCCTTGATTTTATTTGATATTTTTGTGTTAAATCTACCTAATGTTCATATATTTAAGCTAAGAATGTGTGGGGATTACATACCTTGTGATGTTGTTTTGAAACCCTCTCTTTGAAAGCTCCAAAATCGCCCCAAAATCGGATAAGAAATGAGAGAGAATGGTCGGAGTCCATATTAAATGAACTCCACTGGCACCGCGATTTTCGCTTTTGCGGGCTCATTTACGCACCTGGAGAGACCACTTATACGGTCGTTTGCCCTCTTCTGCGGTTCAGAAGGGGTTGACCAGACCGCTTCTGCGGTCGCCTATCCGTATAGGCGGGACCGCTTCTACGGCCCCAAGGTCGCATATGCGATTCCCCTTCCCTTCTCCCTTCTCCCTCTCCACTTCGGCGGTTGAATGGCTGCTTATGCGGTCACCGCTTCTGCGGTCGAAGAGCCGCATAAGCGGTTTTGATCGAAGCAGCAGAATATGTTTCTTTTCAAAATCCGACGCTGCTCAAACCTCGACCAATTGACGCTTGGGGATCCCGAGCCTCGTCCGAATATAACGACAAGTCTAAAATCACAAGGTGGACCTAGTCGAACCTTCGAAACACCAAAAAATTATTAAATCAAGGAATCGGACCCCAAAACTAGTTGATCCAATTTAATGAACTTCAAGTTCTTAACTTCCTACCAACGGGTCAAAATGCCCTTAAACTACTCAGATTGACACCAAACTTTACGGGTAGGTCTTACATGATATTTAGGACTTGTACCAAGTTTCAGAATCGAAATCTGAACCCGATACCTATGAATACAATAATTTATTAGTTTATTAAAATCTTTGAAACTTAACTTTAAAATGTTTACATAAAATTCCATTACCCGGGCTAGGGACCTCGGAATTTGATTCCGGGCATACCCCAGGTCCCATATTTTCCCATGGACCCTCAAAAATTGCCGGATCACGATTCCAAGTCCCTTTTCCCAAAATGCTGACCAAAGTCAAACTTAGGTTTTTTAAGGAGTCTTAAAGAAGCAACTAGACTTATTCTTGCACGAAATTCTTCTAACTTCCGAACCACCCGCCCCCGTAAGTCATAATTTAGCTAAAGCAAATGCGGAAAGTATTATTTAAGGGAACAAGGTTCGAAAATGCAAAACGACCAATCGGGTCGTTACAATTTTCTTCTTGGGTCTTTTTACCATTTTACCCTAGTCAACTGCTTATTTGACTCCCTTTATGAATTTGTCTTGCAGTCAAAAATTTGTACCCATTTTTCATGATATGAGCGTCTCCGCCGAGTCACAAGAATCCAACCTTCATCATCAGTTTGATCATAACGTGATTCACTTTTCTCTTGAGATCTTTCCTCTATTATTGGTTTATACGCCATAGGGGGAAGCAATCGATTGCTCACATCGATAGGTTCAAAGTCACCAAATTTAATCATATTTGGTGATGATGTAGTTTGGATGTCATCACATTCATGTACTTCAACAAAATTGCAAAGGACAATGGGACCAAGTGAACCAAAATGGAAAGAGACTTGATTCGAACTGTCTTTATCATCCTCAAGCAAGATTTTTCCTTCAGCGGCCAAGTCCATGACTTTCTCCTTGAACACAAAGCATCTTTCAATAGGGTGGGTAAGCAACCGATGGTACTTGCAATAATTTGGATCATTAGTCTTCCAAGTTTCGTCTGGCCACTTCATTTCGGGTAACTCAATGAGTTTCAATTCAAGGAGCTCTTCAAAAATTGTTGGGACATCGGAGTCCAAGAATGGATATTGTTTTGCTTGCATTTCCTTCAGAGTTAACTTTCGGCCAACTTTATCCTGTAAGGATGTTGTCTTCACACTTTGCTTCTTACTCACTTTTGTAGTGACCTTTAGTAGCAAGGCATTAACATTCATTGATTCCTTGCTCTCATACTTCAGCAAAAACTTGCCTTCTTTTTTTATTTCTTATTTGTTCTTCACTTTGCGAGGTTCATAAACAGGTGGCCCTTGATTTCCACTTGAATACATACTTAGCTCCATATCATGAGCACGTGTAGCCAATTCTTCAAAAGACTTAGGCTTGATACCCTGCAGGATTTAGCGAAGTCCCTAATGCATCCCTTGGATACACATTCTATTCCATAAGCATCACTAAGTTTGTCTTTACAATTAAGGCTCGCATTCCTCCATCGATTGATGAAATCGACAACTGTTTCATCCTTTCATTTACCGCACCCGCGAGAGCGCAAGGGAGTTTTTCCAATTAAAGGACAATCGAGACGGGATCAATTTATTAAATTCGGAGTCGCCACTTGGGAAAATAATGGTGTCCCAAGTCACCGGTTTGATCCCGAACCGAGGAAATTTATGACTTTGTAATATAGTCTGCGAAACTAGAAAACCGGATAAGGAACTCTGTTAACCCGGGAGAAGGTGTTAGGCACTCCCGGATTCAGTGGTTTTAGCACGGTCGCTCAACTGCACTTTTTTCTTTTATCTGATTTCTTTATATATTTTGACTATGTATTTTTAATGCTCCGCTTTTATTTTTAGAAGAGTTGCGACGTCACGAAAAACACATTTCGAGTCACACCGCAACCAGTACGCCTGTGACTTTAATGTATTTCAGTTTCGCCGAGAGTAAGATTTGGGTCACATAAATGCGCACCCGTACTTAGGAAAATAATTTACTTACAAATCGTACCTAAAGAGTCTATCGTCTTTATTAACTTGGGGAAAGGACCGTGAAATTCACTAAATGGTCCTTCCAAGTCTAAGTTTTTATAACAACTAATTTGAGGGCCCCGCAATTATATATTTCTGTGCGGCGAGGCTCGTCTCATTTTTATTTAAGGTCAAACTAACGTGACTATGATTTTTCTACTTAATGGGTCTCTAATAATAAACAAAGGTCCTAATTTATTATTATTAAGAAATGTCATAGCCTATCAATTAAACATTAACGGGCCAAGTGTCATTTTAACCTTATGTCCAAGGAACTCAATTTATACATGCTAGGTTAATTCTTTTCCAACTGCTGGGCCTGAGACAAGCCCAAAAAGAATGGCAGAACAGGCCATACATTAATTCGCTTGAGTAAAACAGTATACTTATTTTTATTTGAACAAATTAAACTTATTACAAATTAGATTCTCATGAGCTAACTGTTGTATTTTATGAGGACCAGCTGCGAATTAATCTAATTAATAAGAGTCGAATCTCTACCCTTTTGTCGTAACCAGCTAACAGTGAAGCCTTTGAGTCGAGGTGAAGCTGATTTGCAAACGTTTCATATAGCCCCTATTTTTATTATCAATTTAGAGTTTATAATCCTAAGAGAAGTATGTATGACTCTACAATCGAACATTGGTTATAATAACATATTTTTTGTGTGAGTCATTGTCTAGACATTTGATGCTCTCTTTGACAATCAGCGACGAAGTAATCACATTTAACTGCTCAAAATGCACTTGTTTCGAATCTGTTTTGTATTACTAAAAAATTACACTAGAACCTTTAACTAGTAATATAACTTCCAGAAATACGACTACACATAAGCATGCTACTTCAATACATCTAACAGTCAACACTTGAAACAATATTATTCGTGGTCCAGTATTAATAAGAGTTGTGTTTGAACTATCTTATCTAATATCAAATACAAGTTCATTCATGATGAGTCTGTCTCTTTAACATTACAAATATTAAATGAAAACAAAGGCATTCTATTGTAGAATATCATCACACTTGATTCTGCAAAGTAATACATATGCAATTATCGAACTTCCTATTGCCAGGGGGTAGAGTATACCTGGAAATTGGCAAAAATGGAGAAGTGAGAAATCAGCTATAGCAGTGATAGCAATAATAGCAGTGAACAGCAGCCAGCAACAACAAGACACAACCAACAGCAACAAAACCCACACCAGCAAACAGTAAACAGACACTCAACAAACCAGTAGTAGTCCAACAACACCACACTCAGTGAACCAGATACAACACTCAGCAACAAACGACCCAGAAATAATCGAACACCACCACACTCAGTGAACCAGTACAACACTCAGCAACAAACGACCCAGAAATAATCGAACACCACCACACTCAGTGAACCAGTAGCCAAACCTTGACACCAAACAGCAACCAATGAAACAGTGACCAGAAATCAAATGACAACTCAAGAAGAATCAAAACTCTCACTATGTTTCCTTTAATGTTTCTGTAGGTATCAATGTCTGTAAGTTTCAGAATTATCTCCCCAAATCCAGTGTCTAAGCCTATGTGTATATCAATGTTTCAGACTGCTCTCTAAGAGTCTGTGTGTGTATGAAATGTTTCAGACTGCTCTCTAAGAGTCTCTCTGTGTATAAGCCTATGTGTTTCTGAATGGCCCTTCAAAAAACAGTCCCATACTTATAGTTTTTGAATTCCCTCCTGAATGACTGCCACCAATTAAACTACTACCCCTGCCCATTCCTATCTCTGCCAGCCCATTATCCTCTCTGTTTTCACCACTAAGTTTTGCTTAAGTGTGGGCTTTAATTAATTAAAATGTGAAGTACAAACCTGGTGGAGTGTCCTGTTGTGATAGCAGGCTCCACTAGGCTGTCTTATGGGCGGGTGATTAAACAACTGGCCTCAATCCAATCCTAACAATTACATTCAGTTAAATCCTAATCCAGAATCAAACAGATAACAAACCCTAATGGTGAATTGCATACGGGCAGACAGGGTGGTGAACAATCATACAAATAAATTAACTTTTTGACGACGTTAAATAAACTATGCATACAAAGCAATTAGCATTGAATTGAACAAATAACAGAATACAAATCGACCAAATAAAAGGTCTTTGGAGATGAAGAACAAAACAGAAAACTAAAAGAAGAAACAAAGGATAAAAATTCACATCATTAACATACTAAAATATGAAGAAAAGAAAGAAATACCATGTAAGGAGAAAATCCGCACTTGAACGGATCTCGGACCCATCTTGGATTCAACTCGGACTTGGACTTTTCGTTTTTGAGGCCAATGGACCTTAATTGAGATGTTTTCAACAAGGAAAACATCCCAACTAAGGTCTATTAGACCTCAATTAGGAAGAAATCGACATCTAGGGTTCATGGCCGAGATTTGGGGCTTTTACAATCCTGGTAAGATTCGAGCTAAACCAAGGCCGGTGGGGGTATGAGGGAGGTTATGGGAGGGTTTGGGGTGAGTTTGGGGTGGTTTGGCGTTAGTTCGAGTTTGGCTCGAATCTTCAAATGAAGATTCGAGGAGTTCCGGAGTGATTCGAGGTAAATGAAGGATGGATTCGTATAGAGGGAGACTAGGAGGTTCTACGGTGTTAATTTGGTGGCCGGCGGCGTTGTTGCCGCCGGATTTACGGCGAAAGGGTAGGGTGGCGGCTAGGGTTGTGCTTGTGAGAAATCGTCTCTGAGAGAGACGATAGTGAGGAGGGGGTATTTGGATCGGGGGGGCTGGGTAGAGATCGAGCTTATATACGAAGGGGGGTGATTTAATCTTGACCGTTCGATCAAGTAAAATCAATGGCCTGGATCTCTTGGTGGATATCAAACGGCGTCGTCTCACTAAGTGAGACTGGGTCGGTCTCAAAGGGGAACGGGTCGCTGGCAAAACGGGTTGGGGCGATGAGATCTCAGCCGTTGGATCAGGAATGGATTTATGGTTGAGATCTGTTGGTGCTAAAACGACGTAGCTTTAACACCATGCTACGTCGTTTCGTTAGTCTTAGAGACCCACTGGATTTGGACCAAGGATGAATTCGATTTGGGCTGGTTTTGCTTGGACTGGGGATGGCCCAAATCTGGCCATCTCTCTTTTTTTATCTCTATTTCCCATCTATTAATTCTTAATTAAAACAAAAACTCTAAAATACATTACAAAAATCAAATTGGTTTATAAGAGTCCTAATTAGGTTCTTATTATAGTTAAATTAAACTAAAATCACATAATTGGGATATTAAACGCTAAAATACAAAAATACATATTTTGTGATTTTTCTATTTTTGTCAAATAGACTTGATTACTTTCAATTGTAAATTAAAACCTGAGAACGCACACGCAATATATTTTTGTATTTTTCTTAATTTAAACAATCAAACATGCATACACAGAGAATACAAATAGTAAGAAAATTAACACAAAAAATCCACAGATATTACAACGATACAAAAACAATTTTATTTTGAATTTTTGGGAGTAAATCTCACGTAGGGCAAAAATCACGTGCTCACAGCTGCCCCTCTTTGCGCGGAAACATGAAGAGTTTTCGTGCAAAGATAAGTGAGCGGATACGAGCGATTTTTGCCCGTCTGAGCACTCCGTATGGAGCATTTTTTGGAAAAGTTTGACCGAACCTTGCTTCAAAGGTCTCCTACATATCCCTGGTAAAAAGGAATCAGGTCAATGTAGTTCGGGAAGTTTTGGTAGCTGGGACTACCATGACTGTTGTGATCTTGCTGTTACTGCTGTTACTGCTGATGCCACTGCTTAACTGATCTCCTTATTACACCGTGCTAAACGAAAAATAAGAAGCTAGACTAAGTTACGGTATTGCAAATTCTTATCTATCCTTTCAACTTGATTTTGTCATGTTCCTTGCCATCTTGCTGGCTTTGATGTTTCTTCACATACTTCTTCTCCTCTGCCAATTGTTGTCTCGGCCTATCTTGATTGCCGAACTCCGACCATTGGTTCTTTCTTTGTGACCTTCGAACTATTCTCCTTCGAAATCTGAACCCATCTTTTCTGATCCTTGTTGCCTTCCTTTCGATTATGAACTTGGATTCATGCTGGGGATTTCCGTTATACTCTACCGCTTTCCTCAACCAACTTCAAAAATAAATTGCCAATCCATTCTTCAGGCGGGCTCCCTGACTTCAACTTTAACTTCAAAATAAATCGCCACTCCATTCTTCAGGCGGGCTCCCTGACTTCAACTACAACTTCAAAAATAAAATCGCCACTCCATTCTTCAGGCGGGCTCCCTGACTTCTACTACAACTTCGAAATAAATCGCCACTCCATTCTTCAGGCGGGCTCCCCGACTTCTACTACAACTTCAAAATAAATCGCCACTCCATTCTTCAGGCGGGCTCCCTGACTTCTACTACAACTTCGAAATAAAATCGCTACTCCATTCTTCAGGCGGGCTCCCTGACTTCTACTACAACTTCAAAATAAATCGTCACTCCATTCTTCAGGCGGGCTCCCCTGACTTCAACTATAACTTCAAAATAAAATCGCCACTCCATTCTTCGGGCGGGCTCCCCGACTTCAACTACAATTTCAAAATAAATCGCCACTCCATTCTTCGGGCGGGCTCCCACTGACTTCTACTACAACTTCGAAATAAAATCGCCACTCCATTCTTCGGGCGGGCTCCCGACTTCTACTACAACTTCAAAATAAATCGCCACTCCGTTCTTCGGGCGGGCTCCACGACTTCTACTACAACTTCAAAATATATCGCCACTCCATTCTTCGGGCGGGCTCCCGACTTCTACTACAACTTCGAAATAAAATCGCCACTCCATTCTTCGGGCGGGCTCCCCGACTTCTACTACAACTTCAAAATAAATCGCCACTCCATTCTTCAGGCGGGCTCCCTGACTTCAACTACAACTTCTAATTTCATCCCATCCTTATCGCCTTCCTTTGTTTTCCGTATCATTTTCTTCTTCCTGCATTGCCTCTTGGGCCACTTTTCTTCTGAATTACCTCGTCTTGGAATTGCTCTCCCCCTGGGTCGTGTTACTTTTACTTTGGCTGCTGGAGATACCTTCGGAATTGTTTACTCACCTGCTGGAGACGATGCTGCTGGGGAAGTATTCTTTATTTCCTTCACCCCTCATTCTCTCTCGGACTTGCCGGGGGTTGAAATGTCATTAACTGAGGATCACCCTGGCGGGGGAACCCTTTTCCTCTTCCTTCTTCCCGGACCTCCTCTGGGACTACGCTTTGGCCTCCTTGAAAAGCTTATGGGATATAATGTTGCTGGGGGAATCTCAGAGTTAGTGTTTCATTTTCCAATGACTGCTGGGGATGATACCGGGCTCAAAGATCACCCCTCGTATTTTCCGGCCTCTCTTCAACACTATTCTGCTCGGAACGGGCATTTCCCGAAATCTCGTGTTGTTTTCTACCCTTATCCACCGGGTGTTTTGCTTTCAAGAAAATTTTCGCAATCGGAGAAAATTTTCTGCCCCAGTTTGATGACCTCCTACGTGGCATGCTTTTCCGCCGACGAACCCTATTTTCCTACTTTAAATCAAAGAAAATTTGTTAGTTTCAAAACGCAGTGAGTGGTCGTGCCACTCTTGTTGGGGGCTATTTTCCTTTTCTCTTTCAGTTGCTTGGCCTCCCTCGAACTTTTGGGAGCGCCGCTGACACTTGCTGAGGATGATGCTCTTTCCACAGATGGTTTCTCATCTCTCCCTTTTATTCCAACCTTCGGTTTGGTCCGACCCTTTTCAGCCGGTGATTTGTTGTGAGAAATCATCTTACGGACGTGCTATATGTGTCCATCATACTCCATAATTCCTGTGAACCTTCCAATCAACCTGTCGTTCCAATCTTAATATCGGAACGCCTTTTGCCTTATTGCCTCGTTCCACGCCTATTCATTTTCATTGTACCGCTTTGGGAGACTTGGTAGTAAGCTTTGAAAAATCGATTTTCGAAAACGAAAGAAAAGAAAAAGAATGATGACCGCAAATGACAAAAGAAAGGGAAAACTTTTCTGAACTCAAACATAGGAAAAACTTATCTGAATGTGTGACTGATCCAATGGTTATGCCGCGCCTTTGAGATTAATCTACCTAGTCTATTCATGTCAATCACTTTCTGATGGCCGCGTTTTGCTAGAAGCACACGAATGTCCCAACCTTGTCTCATGCAGACACTTTGTAACTATCTCGCCTTGTCACCTCATAGTGCCCTTCGAAGGGTTTTCACTAATGAGATTCTCTCATTTCTCTCTATCTCCCGTCGCCTTAGGGTGCCCGTAATGGTTTTCACCGTAAGACTCTCTCATTTTATTTCTCTCAACTTTCTTCGCCTTAAGGTGCCCGCGAGGGTTTTCACCGTTAAGACTCTCTCATTTTCGCTTTCTTTCCCTGCGGTGGGCTGGGGTATTATCCACAGAATTTCCTCTAAAGGGGCCACCCCTTTTCAGCTTGTAAGTCCTGAATTCAGTCGAGGATTGAAGTGTCATTCGTAGTTTCACTCGCATGACTTGGCATTTCTCAAATACTGATCGAGAGGTCTTTTTGGTTCATAATGTGGTTTCTGCGCGTGAGGCTAAAGAAAAAGGGGTTTAACCTCAACGGTTAGCTCATTACAACTCTCGGAATCCACACTATCTTTCAAACGAAACAATGACTTCTGCCCCAGTTTTGTTGCTTGGGGAATCTTTGATTTTTATTTTATTATGACCGAGCCGTGTGGCGCCTACGTATCCTTGTTGAGGAATCAGGTCGAACGTAGTTCACTTTTTCTTGTGTCTTTTCTTTGTTTCTTTTTCTATTTTTTATTTTGTTACACATCTTCCTTGGTGATCCCGAAAGAGGGTATATGAAAGAATTATTAAGGCTCAAAGGGGAAAACAAAGGTTAAAGTGTTTGGGTAGTAGAAAAATTGCCTCTGTCATTTCATTCTCCGAAAAATGCCAAAATACACACAAACGAAACCAATCGTTGACAAATACATTAAAGAATTACACATAATATCTCTTGACCGCATCGGAATTGATAGCCATATCAGTGCATCTTCCCTCAATATCAGTTAGACATAGCGCGCCGTTGGATAATACCCTAGTCACAACAAACGGTCCCTGCCAATTTGGAGCGAACTTGCCTTTCGCTTCGGCCTGATGTGGTAGAACTCTCTTCAACACATGTTGTCCCACTTCAAATTTCCTGGGACGTACCTTCTTGTTATACGCTCTTGCCATTCTCTTTTGATACAATTGGCCATGACATACTGCTGTCAATCTCTTTTCATCGATCAAGCTCAATTGCTCTAATCGGGTTTTGACCCACTCATCATCGTCAATCTCGGCTTCAGCGACAATTCGGAGGGATGGAATTTCAACTTCTGCGGGTATTACTGCTTCAGTCCCGTACACCAACAAGTAAGGAGTTGCACCTACCGAAGTCCGGACGGTAGTGCGATAACCCAACAGTGCAAATGGTAACTTTTCGTGCCATTGCCTAGACCCTTCTACCATCTTCCTCAATATCTTCTTTATATTCTTGTTTGCCGCTTCAACTGCACCATTTGCTTTGGGACGATATGGTGTGGAATTTCGGTGTGTAATCTTGAACTGTTGGCAGACCTCTTTCATTAATCCGCTGTTAAGATTGGCACCGTTATCTGTGATGATTATCTTTGGAATTCCAAACCTGCAGATGATGTGGGAATGTACGAAGTCCACCACCGCCTTCTTGGTCACTGATTTGAAGGTTTTGGCCTCCACCCACTTGGTAAAATAGTCGATCGTTACCAGAATGAACCTATGACCATTGGAAGCTGCAGGTTCTATAGGTCCGATAACATCCATACCCCATGCGACAAACGGCCATGGTGCTGACATTGTATGCAATTCGGTCGGTGGAGAATGAATCAAATCTCCGTGTATCTGACACCGATGGCATCTTCGCACGAAACTTATACAATCACGCTCCATAGTGAGCCAGTAATATCCTGCTCGAAGAATCTTCTTTGCCAATACATACCCGCTCATGTGTGGCCCACAAACTCCGGAGTGTATATCTGTCATCACTGTTGTGGCTTGACTCGCGTCTATACATCTCAACAATCCCAAATCTGGGGTTCTTTTGTACAGCACCCCTCCACTAAGGAAAAATCCGTTCACCAATCGCCGAATAGCTCTCTTTTGATCTCCAGTTGCTTGCTCTGGGTATATTCCTAACTTGAGGTACTCTTTGACATCATGAAACCATGGCTCACCATCCATCTCTTCTTCTATCATATTACAATAAGCATGTTGATTCCGGACCTGGATATGTAACGGATCGACACGAACCTTGTCCGGGTGATGTAGCATTGACGCTAAAGTAGCTAGAGCGTCGGCAACCTCGTTATGCATCCTTGGGATGTGCCTGAATTCTACTAATCGAAAGCGCTTGGTCAGATCATGCAAACACTGACGATACGGGATAAGCTTTAAATCTCTGGTTTCCCATTCTCCCTGAATCTGATGTACCAGAAGGTCCGAGTCCCCCAAGACCAAGACGTCCTGTACATCCATGTCCACCGCTAATCGCAACCCCAAGATACATGCCTCGTACTCAGCCATATTATTGGTACAATGAAAACGCAGTTGAGCAGTAACAGGATAATGATGTCCTGTTTCAGATATGAGCACAGCCCCTACTCCTACTCCTTTTGCGTTTGCCGCTCCGTCGAAGAAGAGCTTCCACCCTGGATCCTTGGTTAGTTCTAACCCCTCAATTTGCAATACTTCCTCATCTGGAAAATACGTCCTCAAAGGTTCGTATTCGTCGTCAACGGGATTCTCGGCTAAGTGATCGGCTAGGGCTTGAGCTTTCATAGCCGTCCTTGTCACGTATATGATGTCGAACTGCGTAAGTAATATTTGCCATTTTGCTAACCTCCCTGTAGGCATAGGTTTCTGGAAAATAAACTTCAACGGATCCAAACGCGAAATGAGGTAAGTGGTGTAAGAAGACAAATAATGTTTCAGCTTTTGGGCTACCCGAGTCAAGGCGCAACATGTTTTTTCCAAATGAGTGTACTTAACCTCGTGGACCGTGAACTTCTTGCGAGGTAGTAAATGGCCCGTTCCTTTACGCCGGTAAGATCATGCTGCCCCGGTACGCGGCCGAACGAATTCTCCAAAACCGTCGGATAGAGAATCGGGGGTCTACCCGGTTCGGGCGGAACTAGTACGGGTGGGTTTGACGGATACCCTTTGATTTGGTCGAACGCTTCATGAATTCCGTCGTCCATTCTATCGCCGCGTCTTTCTTCGACGGACGGAATATGGGTTCGCGAGGTTGCGTCATGGTCGGGCAATAAACCTGTCGATGTAATTTAACCTTCCCGACGGACTCATTACCTCTGTTTTGTTCTTTGGCGGGGGTAGCTCTTGAATGGACTTGATTTTGGATGGGTCCAACTCAATGCCCCGTCGGTTGACGATGAATCCTAGCAACTTTCCTGATGGAACTCCGAATGCGCATTTGGCCGGATTGATCTTGATATCATATCTTCGAAGTCTTTGAAAGAACTTCCTGAGGTCGGCAACGTGGTCTTCCCGACGTCTAGATTTTATGATCACATCATCCACGTACACTTCAATTTCCTTGTGTATCATGTCATGGAATACCGTAGTCATCGCCCTCGTGTATGTTGCCCCTGCGTTCTTCAAACCGAACGGCATCACCCGGTAGCAATAAGTCCCCCATGGTGTGATAAAAGCCGTCTTTTCTGCGTCCTCTTCATCCATCAAGATCTGATGATACCCCGCATAACAGTCCACAAAGGATCCGATTTCACGTCCAGCGCAATTATCAATCAGGATATGGATATTGGGAAGCGGGAAATTATCCTTAGGACTTGCCTTATTGAGATTGCGGTAGTCCACGCATACTCTGATCTTTCCGTCCTTCTTTGGCACCGGTACTACGTTAGCCAACCATTCAGGGTATCGAGTGATGCGAATTACTTTCGCCTGCAACTGCTTGGTTACTTCCTCTTTGATCTTTACACTCATCTCCGTCTTGAATTTCCGCAGTTTCTGCTTGACGGGAGGATATGCCGGATCAGTGGGTAATTTATGAACCACTAGATCAGTGCTGAGTCCTAGCATGTCGTCGTACGACCATGCAAAAATGTCTTTAAACTCCATGAGTGTTCTGATCAATTCCTCTCTCAGGTTGGGTTCAATATGGACACTTATTCGGGTTTCTTTGACGTCATCCGCATTCCCCAGATTAACGGCCTCGGTATCATTTAAATTTGGTTTGGGTTTTTCCTCGAAGTGACTTAATTCTTCACCGATTTCTTCTATGGCTTCATCATCGCCGTACTCTGACTCACTCTCGTCACTTCTTATTTCATGTGTTATTATTTCCAAACCTGATTGACTTTCTAGACTGGGTTGATTAATCTTTAAGCACGCCATATCATTAAGATCAGTTGAAAGAAGGCTGTTCAGAAAAGTAAAAGAAGGAAAATAAACAAAAATTAGACACGAAGGGAACAGAATTTCATTAATGGGAACAGTACAAGGAAAACAAACTTGCAAACTCAAATCAAAATGAATTAAAACAAACGGATTTTACTCCGGGGACAACCCCAACACAAAATTTCGAAAGAAAACAATCCAAAACAAACTACCAAGACTCCTTCAGGACGGGGAGAGGAGTAGCCTTCCAATTATTCAATTTTGCTTTCGATCCCACAAATTGTATCTCGGCATGGCTGGATCCTTCACCATCCTCGAGCATGCATACATCTGCGAATAGGTCCTCGAACTTTCTTAAGAACTCTTCGTATGGCCTAACCATAGGACCGGGAATCTTTGTCGTCGGATGTCCTCTTACTCCGGACCTGACGAAAGATTGGGAAAGGCGTGGAACAGGCTTCGGGAGCACCCATGTCTTCTGCTTATTCCTTTTGGCTCGCTGGATGTCCTCTGATGTTGGCTTGAATCCCAAGCCGAAGGTTCCTACGTTTTCGACCACGGATACCGGTTGTATGATTCCTTGCAGAGATGCACCTAGACCTTTGCCGGGTATGAAACCGTGTCTCAACATTTCATGAGCCACCATGACGTCTGCAGTGATTATTCTGTCATTGGGAATGCATTCCCCTTCTGGAACTCGGTTGGCGGATACCACGTCGCAGATCTGGTATACCCACGGCCCAACATCTTCTTCTGTCTCAACAAAGGGGACGATGGTGCCTGGTTGTAGATCATTCTCTCCATGGACGACGATCTCCTGTTGGTCCCACTCAAACTTGACGAGTTGGTGTAGGCTGGATGGAACTGCTCTTGCGGCGTGGATCCACGGTCGCCCTATTAGAAGGTTATATGACACCACCATGTCCAGCACCTGGAATTCCATGGTGAACTCCACTGGCCCAATTGTCAAGATTAACACTATGTCACCAACCGACGCTTTGCCTCCTCCATCAAACCCTCGAACACATATGATGTTCTTGCGTATCCTGCCGATGTCCACTTTCAACTTGTCCGGTGTAGAGAGAGGACAAATGTTAGCACTGGACCCATTATCGACAAGGACTTTGGTAACCACCGACTCCTCATACTTTACCGTAAGATATAAAGCCTTGTTGTGCTCGGTGCCTTCCTCGGGCAATTCATCATCGGTGAAGGTGATCCTATTCGCTTCGAAGATCCTATTGGTGATCTTCTCCAAATGACTCACTGAGATTTTATCAGGTACGTGGGCCTCATTCAGAACTTTCATCAAAGCTTGCCGATGTTCTTTAGAATGTATCAGCAAGGATAGCAATGAGATTTGCGCAGGAGTCTTCTTTAGCTGTTCTAGGACGGAATAATCATGTAGCTTCATCTTTTTCAGGAATTCTTCTGCCTCTTCGTCAGTCACCGGCTTTTTCAGTGTTGCCGGAGCAGTCTTCCTCAACTCCACGGGGGCAAAACATCTCCCCGAGCGGGTCGAACCTTGCGTTTCGCAAACTTCCTCTTTCACTTCCTTTCCTTTGTAGGTTGTCGTAATCCGATCATAATTCCATGGAATAGCTCTGCTATCAGTTATTGGCAATTGTATTGCTGGCTTGATGATGAAAGGATCCATTCGAACACCTGCTACCGTCAAGACGGGTTTGGTTGCTACCCCTGGTACAACTATTTTTGCTTCCCCCGGCCTCACCGGTACTTTGTTCACGCTTCCCTTTTCTGCTTCCGACCCCCCTTGTACGTCCTTCTTGCAAATGAGTGACTCATCAAGGCTTGGCCCTTTTCTCATTCCTACCCCGCTAGACTTGATCATCAGTACAGTCTGGGAGGTTTTCTCCTTTCCTTCTTCTACCCGTACCAACTCGATCATGTTGGTCTCGTGATGAGTTGGAAGTGGATTTTGGTTGATGTTGGGCTCTGTTGGAGTCTGGACCTCAATCCTGCGAGTGTCGATGAGTTCCTGGATGGCTGTTTTCAACCTCCAACACTTTTCCGTGTCGTGTCCCGGACATCTTGATCAGTATGCACAATTTACTGAATGGTCCAGATTCTTTGGAAGAGGGTTTGGTAGCTTAGCCTCGACCGAATTCAGCAACCCTACTTGCTTCAATCGGTGGAACAAACTGGTGTAAGACTCTCCCAGGGGAGTGAAAGTCTTTGGCCTTGGCGCCCTGTCGCTCTTGAATGCTTGGTTCGGACGAAAACCCGCGCCCGTGGGGTTTCTATATACTCTTGGGGGTGGATAATTATTTTGCGGGTTTGGTGCACGCCATGGTGCATGGACGGGAGATGTGGAATATGACTGAGCGTGATGGACAGTAAAATGGGGATCAGGTGCTGGATAGTAATGTTGCGGGTGGTTATATGGATTGTGGAGGTAATTTTGGTGGTGAGGCGGTGGCGGGTTATACTGGGGTGCGGGGCCTCTGTTTCTGAACCATGTTCCGGACTCGACTACCGTGACTTCTTCTTTCCTCTTTTTCCCAAGCACTCCTCCGGTACCACTTTGAATAGCTTGGGTGGTGGCTTTCAACGCTGAATAGCTCATGATCTTGTTGGCTTTCAAGCCTTCCTCGATCATAGCCCCCATCTTTATCACCTCAGTGAATGACTTGCCCACGGACGTCACCAGATGTCCGAAATAGGTTGGCTCCAGTGTCTGCAAGAAGTAATCCACCATCTCGTTCTCTCTCATAGGCGGATCTACCCTTGCTGCCTGTTCCCTCCAGCGGAAACCAAATTCTCTGAAACTTTCGGCGGGTTTCTTTTCTAACTTTAGCAATGATAAGCGGTCTGGGACTATTTCAAGGTTGTACTGGAACTGGCCAATGAATGCTTGAGCCAAATCATCCCACGTAAACCATCTGCTGGGATCCTGCCTAGTGTACCATTCTAGTGCAGATCCCCCCAAACTCTGACCGAAGTAAGCTATCAGAATCTCGTCTCGTCCTCCGGCCCCTCGCATTTTGCTACAAAACCCTCGAAGATGGGCTACTGGATCACCGTGCCCCTCGTATAGGTCAAACTTGGGCATTTTGAACCCGGTTGGCAACTGGACATCTGGGAATGGACACAGATCCTTGTAAGCGACGCTGACCTGGTTGCCCAAACCGTGCATATTCCTGAAGGACTGCTCCAGGCTTTTAACTTTTCTAATAACTTCCTCGTGTTCCGAACTTTGGAAGTGCTTTTCCGGTTCTGCCGGGTTATCCCAGTGAGGGGTGTGTGGATGCGGTTCAGGAGCCCTAAAGGTAGGCTCGGGAGGATAGTAAGAATTGTCATGGATTTGAACATGCGGCTCACCGGGCGACTTTTGTAGAGTAGCAGGTGGGGGTGCCACAAAAACAGGGGTGACTGGAGGAGGATTTTGTTTGGCTGGTGGAATTTGGGTGACATAAGGGTTTTCCCCTTGGTAGTATGGATAGATTGGGGCGCTTGTCGAAGGATCAAGGGGTGGATGTTCTGGAGCCGATGCGAGAGTAGGGCGGTTTGGTGAAGATTGTCCCCTAGCCCAGGCTAGGTGCATCTCAGTTATCTGCTGTTTCAATCGGTCTACCTCTTCTTTCATGACTTGTATCTCTGATTTCTCTTCCTCGAGACTTTTACCGGAACTAGACATGCTTGCTGTAATTGGCCCTTTAGATCTAGTACGGTAATAATGGCTGGCCAGTATATTCTGTCAAACCAACTGCTAAACTTTTCAGGAAATGCAACAAACTTGTTAGTTTACCGAGTTTAACAGATATGTTATAGCACGTTGGATGCAATGCACCTAACCAAATAACACTTTCTACATGTACTCATAACATGCGTCATTCCAGCTTTTCTCTTTTTCTCTTTTTCTTTTTTTCTTCTTTTTCTTTTCTCTTTTTCAACTATCCTTGAAAGCCTTATTGTTATTAACCTTCGTATTCTTTTCCTTTCTTTTTAGTGGTGGTCGAATCTTATGTGGATTGCCTACGTATCACGTCCTCGCGTGAATCAGACCGGGCGTAGTTCTGGTAACAAGATTGTGGCAAAATTCAGTAACTTTTATATCAAATAGAACCGTACAGTTACAAAACATGTCTTACAACAATCAGCAAAACAAAAGAAATGCTTGACTTGGGAAAGTAAAGATAAAAATGCCAACTAGCTTGACCCAACATTTCAAAAATACATTTTTAATCAAAAATCTAATGCTCTAAAATTCCTGGGGGCCCGCGAGGCATCATTCGGCCTTGCCGCGGGCCTTGGTGTGAGGTCCTTGTGCAGTCCCCTTAACTCTCTCATGATCCGATGGACATAGCCCATAACTGAAGCAAAAAGGTCGGTGCGGGGCATTCGTTCACAAGCTAAGCACTTCATGGTGACATAATGCCCGATTTCTCCAATTCTGTCCTTGATCATGTCTCTTTCTCTGAGTAGCTGTTCTATCTGCTGGTTTTTCGCCCCCAATCTTCGAGCATTGTTGGTGACTTGGTCTAGGAGCCTATCCACTTGTCCTTGCAGTCGGGCCATCAAATTGTGGCAACGGTCGAGGTCTGCTCTGGCATCTCGGGTTTGCTTGAAAACCCACTCCCTGAGGATAACATTTGCTTCCCTTAGACTAGTGATGATCTCGGTGTAATCTTCTTCCACCCGTTGTAGGTGAAGTGCATGTTGATGTGCCTCCTTTCTCCAGCTAGCACGGATCCTCATTGTTTGGGTCTTCGACTCTTCCAATTCTCTTTGGACATTGGCAACTTGGCTTCTCAGACCCTTTATCAATTTTTCGTCCGCTCGACTCCTCAACTGTCTGTCGGCATCCCTTTTCATTTGCTGGATTTGAGCTCTCAAAAAGTCATTTTCTTGTGCCAACTTCTTTTTATCTCCTTCGTTGGCGGCGGCTTGCACATCCATTTCAAATTGGAGCTCTTGGGTCCGTTGCTCTATCCTGCTAATCTTTGTTCTATAAGCTTCTTCTCTGGCCAACCAGTCCCATTGTTCTTGTGACGCTCCAGCAAACTCCCTGAGGTGGGGCCTTTTTGTGGGCCTTTGATGCTCCAGATCTCTGCTATACCATGCAGGGTATTCCGACGATACTTCACCCCGGGCTCGATCTTGCACCCGAGTGTCTATCTTCAATGTTTGACATTCACTCCAAATCTTTCGGACCAATGCTTCAGGGAACTGTCCTCCCGGCCCAATTTCAACCACATGTGGGCTGAGGTCTTCTTCTTTTGGGATTATTTGGCATCGTCCCAACTGTCTCAATACTCGACCTGGTGCATAGGGCTGGATGCTGTTGAGGCCCATTAGCAATAAATATGATTCCTGTGGCCGATGCATATATGACTTCTTCCACGGGGAGCCAGCCAAATGTCCATTCTATCTTGCTGGCTGGGATCAAACGCAAAAGTCGTATCCATCCGCTAATCCCCTCTGGCAAATCATGTCCCTCGACCCTCGTAGGGAACTCTTCTATACAGGTTTTCTCCGATAAACTATACCTCATAAACTGTGGGCGACGACATAAGTGATCGATCATCCACATTTGGAGCAATACATTGCAAGCTTCAAAGAAGACCCCTCCTGCTTTGCAGATAGTGAGTGCACGAGAGATATCCGATATTATCATAGGAGCCAAAGTACTATTGTTTTGTTTCATCAGAGTGCTGACGACCCCTGCCACTTGTATGTTGATATTCCCGTCTTTTCTGGGAAATATTAATGAACCCAGGAAAGCTACCATGAAGGCGATGCGCCTATGCTCTTCCCATTTTAACTGGTTTTCTCCACTGCAGATTTTGCTTTTGTGTTTGTTGAAACCCCCGTAATGACCATATTTGTCATATAGAAATGCTAAAGTACAGAACCCTTCTGATAAGTCTGGGTTGTGTACAGTTCTGCGGATTTTCACAGTATCCAAAAACCTATGTACTTTCACTACCCTTGGCACAATGAGATATTGTTCCCTCATAGGGACTTTTGGTCTTCCGATATATCCGGCCAATTCTTCCAATGTTGGTGTGAGTTCGAAGTCTGAAAAGTGGAACACATTGTGTGCTGGATTCCAGAAGGAGATCAGGGCTGGTATGATGTCTCCTCTCGGGGGAATATTTAGTAGCCCCACTAGATCTCCTAGGTACAGCTTAACTGCGTCTTGTCCTTGCTCGCCCAAGTCGCTCCACCACCTATGCAAACTTAAGGGGACCTTGTTTATGATAGCTTCGGTTGTATTCTGACTCGTGCTCATTCTGCACATTTATTAAGGTAGTTTTTAGATGAAAGAAAACTCTTTGTTTGACCCAAACAAACTATCTTTTCTTTAAAAAAAACGAAACGGGCCACAGGAATTGACTGGTCAACATATTAAGACTGATGAAAAAGTGGTCGTTGAGGCAAAGTTAAATATCTTGGCATTCCGTCATTATTTCTTCTTTTTTTTAAAAAAAACTTATTTTGAAATATATGGAAGTTGGACCCGTTAAAGGTTGCCTACGTATCTCACACCTGGTGAGAATCAAACCCGCGTAGTTCGGCCCGTCAAAACAACTATTTTTCTTTTATTGACTGACGAAGAAAACACATTTTGTCAAGAAAACCATTTTGTTGGCAAAGTCAACCTTCTGTCGTCTTTTATCGGCAAACTAAATTCATTGACTTGTTGGTAAAACACATTTTTGTATTTTCTGAAAAATATTTATTTCCCCATACTATTTCCTTTTGTTTTTTCGCTTTTCTTCAGTATTTAAAAAGCCGGTCAGCATGCCAGTCTAAATAAATGCTTACAACAAATATGATATGGCAAGATGGTCTTTTCATTTCGGGTTGCCTGTCCTAGACGGACCCAACCCCTGTGTTGAGTCCCCTAAGTCAGATATGATGCAAATAAACGTCCTAAATCTAGGCTCAATATCCTGATGCTTTTCAATGGTACTAGACCGTGTACCCGAGCAGACAACTCGGATTTGAGGAGGGAGCTACGTACGGGGACCCGCGGGATCGTCCGGCTTTGTAACTTATCCTGCCTCTTTTCTTATTTTGGTATTGACACTAACAGAAAGGGGAGTCTCAACCAGTAAGCACATCCCCGGGGGTAAGAAGAGACGGGTTTTCGGCACAGTTTTATATACAGTTCACGCAATATCAAAGCGGTAAACATATAGCAGTTTGTATATACAGTGCAACTAGTATCAAAGCGGTAGACATGTAGCGCATTAATTAAACATGTAATAAAATCAGATATAGGCAAAAAAAATAATTTAACTGAGCTCGAATTCTTAAACCCTGAACCGAAGTTCTGGGTTATCCCCAGCAGAGTCGCCAGAGCTGTCACACCTCCTTTTTCCGCACCCGCGAGAGCGCAAGGGAGTTTTTCCAATTAAAGGACAATCGAGACGGGATCAATTTATTAAATTCGGAGTCGCCACTTGGGAAAATAATGGTGTCCCAAGTCACCGGTTTGATCCCGAACCGAGAAAATTTATGACTTTGTAATATAGTCTGCGAAACTAGAAAACTGGATAAGGAACTCTGTTAACCCGGGAGAAGGTGTTAGGCACTCCCGGATTCCGTGGTTTTAGCACGGTCGCTCAACTACACTTTTTGCTTTTATCCGATTTCTTTATATATTTTAACTATGTATTTTTAATGCTCCGCTTTTATTTTTAGAAGAATTGCGACGTCACGAAAATACATTTCGAGTCACACCGCAACCAGTACGCCTGTGACTTTAATGTATTTCAGTTTCGCCGAGAGTAAGATTTGGGTCACATAAATGCGCACCCGTACTTAGGAAAATAATTTACTTACAAATCGTACCTAAAGAGTCTATCGTCTTTATTAACTTGGGGAAAGGACCGTGAAATTCACTAAATGGTCCTTCCAAGTCTAAGTTTTTATAACAACTAATTTGAGGGCCCCGCAATTATATATTTCTGTGCGGCGAGGCTCGTCTCATTTTTATTTAAGGTCAAACTAACGTGACTATGATTTTTCTACTTAATGGGTCTCTAATAATAAACAAAGGTCCTAATTTATTATTATTAAGAAATGTCATAGCCTATCAATTAAACATTAACGGGCCAAGTGTCATTTTAACTTTATGTCCAAGGAACTCAATTTATACATGCCAGGTTAATTCTTTTCCAACTGCTGGGCCTGAGACAGGCCCAAAAAGAATGGCAGAGCAGGCCATACATTAATTCGCTTGAGTAAAACAGTATACTTATTTTTATTTGAACAAATTAAACTTATTACAAATTAGATTCTCATGAGCTAACTGTTGTATTTTATGAGGACCAGCTGTGAATTAATCTAATTAACAAGAGTCGAATCTCTACCCTTTCGTTGTCGTAACCAACTAACAGTGAAGCCTTTGAGTCGAGGTGAAGCTGATTTGCAAACGTTTCATATAGCCCCTATTTTTATTATCAATTTAGAGTTTATAATCCTAAGAGAAGTATGTATGACTCTACAATCGAACATTGGTTATAATAACATATTTTTTGTGTGAGTCATTGTCTAGACATTTGATGCTCTCTTTGACAATCAGCGACGAAGTAATCACATTTAACTGCTCAAAATGCACTTGTTTCGAATCTGTTTTGTATTACTAAAAAATTACACTAGAACCTTTAACTAGTAATATAACTTCCAGAAATATGACTACACATAAGCATGCTACTTCAATACATCTAACAGTCAACACTTGAAACAATATTATTCGTAGTCCGGTATTAATAAGAGTTGTGTTTGAACTATCTTATCTAATATCAAATACAAGTTCATTCATGATGAGTCTGTCTCTTTAACATTACAAATATTAAATGAAAACAAAGGCATTCTATTGTAGAATATCATCACACTTGATTCTGCAAAGCAATACATATGCAATTATCGAACTTCCTATTGCCGGGGGGTAGAGTATACCTGGAAATTGGCAAAAATGGAGAAGTGAGAAATCAGCTATAGCAGTGATAGCAATAGTAGCAGTGAACAGCAGCCAGCAACAACAAGACACAACCAACAGCAACAAAACCCACACCAGCAAACAGTAAACAGACACTCAGCAAACCAGTAGTAGTCCAACAACACCACACTCAGTGAACCAGATACAACACTCAGCAACAAACGACCCAGAAATAATCGAACACCACCACACTCAGTGAACCAGTACAACACTCAGCAACAAACGACCCAGAAATAATCGAACACCACCACACTCAGTGAACCAGTAGCCAAACCTTGACACCAAACAACAACCAATGAAACAGTGACCAGAAATCAAATGGCAACTCAAGAAGAATCAAAACTCTCACTATGTTTCCTCTAATGTTTCTGTAGGTATCAATGTCTGTAGGTTTCAGAATTATCTCCCCAAATCCAGTGTCTAAGCCTATGTGTATATCAATGTTTCAGACTGCTCTCTAAGAGTCTGTGTGTGTATGAAATGTTTCAGACTGCTCTCTAAGAGTCTCTCTGTGTATAAGCCTATGTGTTTCTCAATGTTTCAGACTGCTCTCTAAGAGTCTGTGTGCATATGAAATGCTTCAGACTGCTCTCTAAGAGTCTCTCTGTGTATAAGCCTATGTGTTTCTGAATGTTTCAGACTGCTCTCTAAGAGTCTGTGTGTATATGAAATGCTTCAGACTGCTCTCTAAGAGTCTCTCTGTGTATAAGCCTATGTGTTTCTGAATGCCCCTTCAAAAAACAGTCCCATACTTAAAGTTTTTGAATTCCCTCCTGAATGACTGCCACCAATTAAACTACTACCCCTGCCCATTCCTATCTCTGCCAGCCCATTATCCTCTATGTTTTCACCACTAAGTTTTGCTTAAGTGTGGGCTTTAATTAATTAAAATGTGAAGTACAAACCTGGTAGAGTGTCCTGCTGTGATAGCAGGCTCCACTAGGCTGTCTTATGGGCGGGTGATTAAACAACTGGCCTCAATCCAATCCTAACAATTACATTCAGTTAAATCCTAATCCAGAATCAAACAGATAACAAACCCTAATGGTGAATTGCATACGGGCAGACGGGGTGGTGAACAATCATACAAATAAATTAACTTTTTGACGACGTTAAATAAACTATGCATACAAAGCAATTAGCATTGAATTAACACAGATAGAGATGGGAATCGACCGGATAAAAGGTCTACTGGAGATGAAGAAAAATAGAAAACTAAAAGAAGAAACAAAAAATTCACATCATTAACATACTAAAATATGAAGAAAAGAAAGAAATACCATGTAAGGAGAAAATGCGCACTTGAACGGATCTCGGACCCATCTTGGATTCAACTCGGACTTGGACTTTTCGTTTTTGAGGCCAATGGACCTTAATTGAGATGTTTTCAACAAGGAAAACATCCCAACTAAGGTCTATTAGACCTCAATTAGGAAGAAATCGACATCTAGGGTTCATGGCCGAGATTTGGGGCTTTTACAATCCTGGTAAGATTCGAGCTAAACCAAGGCTGGTGGGGGTATGAGGGAGGTCATGGGAGGGTTTGGGGTGAGTTTGGGGTGGTTTGGCGTTAGTTCGAGTTTGGCTCGAATCTTCAAATGAAGATTCGAGGAGTTCCGGAGTGATTCGAGGTAAATGAAGGATGGATTCGTATAGAGGGAGACTAGGAGGTTCTACGGTGTTAATTTGGTGGCCGGCGGCGTTGTTGCCGCCGGATTTACGACGAAAGGGTAGGGTGGCGGCTAGGGTTGTGCTTGTGAGACATCGTCTCTGAGAGAGACGATAGTAAGGAGGGGGTATTTGGATCGGGAGGGCTGGGTAGAGATCGATCTTATATACGAAGGGGGGTGATTTAATCTTGACCGTTCGATCAAGTAAAATCAATGGCCTGGATCTCTTGGTGGATATCAAATGGCGTCGTCTCACTAAGTGAGACTGGGTCGGTCTCAAAGGGGAACGGGTCGCTGGCAAAACGGGTTGGGGCGATGAGATCTCAGCCGTTGGATCAGGAATGGATTTATGGTTGAGATCTGTTGGTGCTAAAACGACGTAGCTTTAACACCATGCTACATCGTTTCGTTAGTCTTAGAGACCCACTGGATTTGGACCAAGGATGAATTCGATTTGGGCTGGTTTTGCCTGGACTGGGGATGGCCCAAATCTGGCCATCTCTCTTTTTTATCTCTATTTCCCATCTATTAATTCTTAATTAAAACAAAAACTCTAAAATACATTACAAAAATCAAATTGGTTTATAAGAGTCCTAATTAGGTTCTTATTATAGTTAAATTAAACTAAAATCACATAATTGGGATATTAAACGCTAAAATACAAAAATACATATTTTGTGATTTTTCTATTTTTGTCAAATAGACTTGATTACTTTCAATTGTAAATTAAAACCTGAGAACGCACACGCAATATATTTTTGTATTTTTCTTAATTTAAACAATCAAACATGCATACACAGAGAATACAAATAGTAAGAAAATTAACACAAAAAATCCACAGATATTACAACGATACAAAAACAATTTTATTTTGAATTTTTGGGAGTAAATCTCACGTAAGGGATGAAATCGACAACTGTTTCATCCTTTCATTTACGTGTGTTTATGAGTTCAACCATGCTTATGGTTCGCCTTCTGCTATAGAAACGGTAGAGAAATTCATGTTCAAGTTGCTCCCAGTTATCGATGAAACTAGCCTCAAGATCAGTGTACCAATCAAAAGCATTTCTTTTAAGGAACGAAAAAATTGCTTGGCGAGATAATCTTCATAGGTTCCAGCATATTACAAGTTTCAACAAAGTGTGCAATGTGTTGCTTTGGATTCCCTTTACCATCAAATTGTTGAAATTTTGGGGGTTGATAACCTGCAGGCATTTTCAAACTATCAATTCTCGCAGTATATGGCTTTGCATATGCGAGAGAAGACTTGGCAATAACATCGTACTTATCTTTGATGGTTCCCATACTAAAGTCCTTCAATTGGTTAATGGGAATAACCTCGTTAGATGAAACCTGAAATTCTTTAGGAGTTGTTGTCTGCCTTGCAGATGAGTCTCCCTTATCTTGCATCATTGGGATCTTTCTAGGTGCATGGCTTGAATCTCCCTCTATCATGCTTTCAACCCTATCTGTCAGCTTGACAATTATGACGATTGACCCGTCGTCACGTGAGTTACCATCCTGTTTTCCCCCGTTATATGCTTGCTCATATTTCAATATATGTATTTGGTGAATTTGAGTCAATTCGGATCGAGTTTGGTAGGAATTGAGACAAATAGTCTCTTTGATGAAGGAATAGTTTGGAAAAGTCAACCGGATGTTGACTGGTGAGTTAGAGGGATCAGAATCGAATTCTGATGGTTCGGTTAGATTTGGGGGATGATTTGTGGCTTAGGAGAGTGATCGGAATTGAATTCGGAGGTCCGGTGTAGAAATAGCCTTTAATTGGCGAAGTTCAAATTTTGGCGAAATCCGATTGATAGGTGAGATTTTGATCCGGGAGTGGGAATGAAATTCTGACAGTTGTACTAGCTTCGTTAGGTTATTTTGGATATGTCTGCAAATATTTAGGCCATTCGGACATCGTTTGGTCGGGTTTTTGATAGTATGTAGGTTTCGGAAGATTTGGTTGAAACTTAGGCTTGAATCCGCCTTAATTTGATGATTCGTATGTTTGAGGGTGTGTTTTTATGATTGAAAAAAGTTCGTGTGATGATTTAGAGTGGACTTGTATTTTTGGTTGAGGTCCCGGGGGTCTCGGGATGTTTTCAGAGGGTGGAACGGATGAATTTTTGAAGTGTGTTATTGCTGGTATTTAATGCAGCATGGTTTTCGCTTCTGCGAAAGGGGGACCGCAGAAGCAGTTCCGCAGAAGCGAAAAAATGATCGCATATGCGATCCCAAGGCCGGTCAGTGGAATTTTCGCAGGAGCGAGTTGTTTATCGCAGAAGCGGGCCATGGTCCGCAGAAGCAGAAGTTGGCAGGTTGGGGAAACCTCACAGAAGCGGAGAAAAATCCGCTTAAGCAGCCTCGTAGGTGCGAGTTTTGAACCGTAGAAGCGGTTTTGGACTTACAGAAGGTTGTAGAAGCAACTATGTTGTCGCAGGAGCGGGCTCGCAGAAGCGAGCCTAGTGTCAGGGAAGCAAAAAGCGACTTGGGTTTAATGAACAGTAATGGTTCAAAATTTTAGAAATTATAACACATTTGGGGCTTCGAACTAAGAGGCGATTTTGGCGATTTTGAGGAGGAAATCGAGGGGTATCATCAGGTAAGCACTCTTGGACTCAAATTTTGTTAATATATTGATAAACCATGAATTTAATCTCTGAAAATGGAGGAATTAAGGTGTAAAAATGGGAAATTTGCTCTAACCCTAGGAAATAGAAAATTTACGATTTGATTGGGCAAACCGATTCCGATTTTGATAAACTTTATATGTATGGAAATGTGTCGAGATGAGGATTCCGAAAATATGAGTTTCATAATTTTTCGAGAAGCGGGCCCGAGGATTGGGTTTTGCTAGTTTCGAGATTTTTCATGTATTTCGATTGTTTTCGATTGGGTGTTGTTCCATTAGCCTATTTTGATATATTTGTATTGATTTTGGCTAGTTTCGACGCGCGTGGAGGCCGGTTCGAGAAGCTAAGGCATCGCGGGCTTCAGGTTTTGCCGGATCGAGGTGGGTAATACTTGTAAATGATATCCTGAGGGTTAGTAAACCCCGGTCTTGCACATCCCAATGCTGTATTGAGGTGACTTGTACGCCGGATAACAAGCGTGGGGTAGAGCACCATTGGGGATTGTAACATAGCCCGTCCCGCTTAATAAAAATACTACCTAATTGCTTGAAATTGAATTGACACCCTAATAAAGATATTAATTATCATGAATTGGACTGATTATCATGTTTTGGGCTTCGTGCTGAATATTTGAATCCTTCAGGGATTGGTATAACTGTCTTGATAATACTGTGCATAATTTCATCTCAGTCTAAGGTTTTAAAATGGTATTTTGCTACTCAGCATTTTCATAAGATTTGAAAAACTTGAACAAGATTTTGATGACATTTTAGCTGTGAGCTGATATGATACTGTTGCCCAAAGGGCTTATATGCATTCATGATTATGCATGGATCGGGCTGCATACCGCAGCGGGAGTGATATTGATATTGCGCTTGGGCTGTAGGAGCCCCTCTAGAGTCTGAACCGCCATAGTGAGCGCGACCGCCTTTGCATGTATCGGGTTGTACGCTATAGCGTCATATGCGTTGCATTGCATACATACATTGGCTTATTTGTACTACGTGGCATGACATTTAGCACTCATACATTACTGGCATACATGTGTTATCAACCTTATTGACCAGATACCCGGGTAGAATTTTATTAAGGAGTGCTGAGCCTCAGAGGCTGATTTGAGTGCAGACTTGCACTGTTTGAGGTTGTACCCAGGTATTGATCTGTTATAATGAAAGAAAGAGAAGTTAAAAAGAGATCTCTAAATAATCTAACTCACATATGATAAAAAGGGAATACCCTGAGAGTGTACTAAAATTTAAGAGATGATTGTGTATTTTATAACACGAGATAGTGCTTTGTGTGGTTTTTCTTTTCCTCAACATTATTTACTTTTATTACCGCTGAATTGGAAGTACTCACTCAAATCCCTGCACCATGTGTGCAGATTCAGGTACCTGGAGGCTTCGCTGAGCTTGGTATTGGTCTAGACCCAGTTGTGATTGTTGAGGTAGCTGCCTGGCATCTGCAGGACCCGACATTTTCCCCTTACTACTATGTTATTGCTTATTTATTCTGCATACTCTTAGACTTGTAGAGTTATTTACTGTATTGACTGATATTCTGATAAAGGCTCTTGGCTCGTGACCCAGATCTTTGGGAAGTTAAGTGGTTTTCGTGAAATTTTGGAATATTGTTATAGTTATCAGCTTATTTTGATTTCTCCACTATTAGTAACTTAAAATAAATGATTTTGAGCTCTAAGCTCGAGTTGAGAGTGTATTTGGTCGCGCTTGCCTAGCCGTTGGGTTGGGCGCCAACACGACCGGGAGTAGGGTCGTGATAAGTTGGTATCAGAGCCTAGGTTACTAGGCCTCATGAGTCTTGAGCCGGTTAGTAGTGTCTCGCGGATCGGTACAGAGACGTCTGTATTTATCCTCGGGAGGCTGCAGACCTTTAGGAAACACTTCACATTTCTTGGAATTCTTATCGTGCGTACTTGATTCAGCTTGAGATATAATTCTTGGAAATTCCTTCCATACGCCTGTATGTGCGCTCGAACGTTCGGTAATATAATTGCCTTGATGGCTTGTGATTCCCTGATCGAGGGGCGAGATATAATCTCTGTGAGTTCATGTTGGGCCAGTCGGGAGGACTTGAGGCCGGACCTTTGTCTATGGCTTGAGCACCGAGGTGTTGATTTTTGCGAGCTGGTAGGATAATATGATCAGTATTGTCCCAAATTGTGGTAATGGCGGCTTGATAATGGGTGAGTTGTTAGGTGTTCGACTCTTATTAGGATCTGTTGTGTAGCCCCTAGCTATGACGGTGGTGAATATGTTCATGTCTCTTAGTGGAAAGGTGAAGTGCACTACGTGTGGTAGTATGAGTTCAGACTCAGGAAGACCGAATTGGTTGTCCTATGTGTATTGTGGTGAAAGGTATTTGATATATGTTATGATTTGAGCAGGTGCAGTGCATGTTCATGTACTAATTTTGATAATATAATTTGTGTAGTATTGAGATTAATGTTGTTGATATACATTGTGATGTCTTGTCGAGTTGCATATGTATTATTAGGATGGTTTCGGTGATTCTCTGGCAGGTGGATAGGCCAAATTACAAAGGAAACTCTGTCGAAATTTTTTGGAAAATTTGGGACTTAGAAAAGATTTTGTCACCTAAAGAGTGGGCTTAACTGTTGTGCGCGAATAAATGCAAGAATTGTAGGAGAGTTAAGATTTTTGATGATTCGAGTCTCCGCCAAAGCTTGTAAATGACTCGAGTTTAATCTCACTATAACATTGCGGCATCATTTGAGTAAGAATGTTATGAATGGTTAAAGGTGCTTTGATATATGGCTTCGAGCTAAGTTGGGGAGGTTGCTATTGACTAGCTGATTGCACTGTTGTGTGCTATGTTGATTCTGTCTCTAAGAATGTTGGAAAATTTTGGTAAAGGTTATATGGTGCGTCGTAGATGTGAAGAAATATTAGGATGTTTGAGTTGTTGTTGATAAAGAAGGCTCAGTGTATAGAAAAGAAAGATAGTTATATGTAATCATGTTCTGTTGTGTCAGAATTCTAACAAGGCACGAGTGGTTCTGTTCAATAAGATAGTTGAGTTACAGCTGAATAAGGGTGAATGACGCCCGATAATGGTTTTGCGGTGTTCAAGATTTTGCTTGTGACAGTCAGGTGCCTTAAGATTGTGCATGTGGCTAAAGACTGTGGTTTCGTTAGAAGGGATCAAGACTTGTGATATGTTATGTTAATGATGGGATTCTATGTATCCGTAATGGAAGGTACAGATAACGAATTCAGAATCGCAGGAAATTCTTCGAATAAAGTATTATAGAATGTGGTGCTTATGGGAAACATCTGAGAGAGTATTCAGTGGCCTATGGGTCCTAGACCGTGTGGTCTTATGTATGAGTCTTGTGTGGTAACCTGAGTTGAGGTATTATGGTGCTACAGTAAAGGCTAATATTAAATTAAAGATGAATCAGAAAGAAAATTTGGATAAATGGAATAGCTTGATAATAAACCGAAATGGTATGATAAGGATACGTTTAATTCCTGGTATGTGTTTGAAGTAATGAGTCTTGCAGGTATTGTGCAGCAAAACTCTTGAGTGTTGGTAGTTGCGTAGCTCGGTGTGGGTAAAATGATTCAGTTTTGGCAGTTTAACTTGTGCAATGGAATTGGGAGAAAAGTTCGTGATATATTTTACCGTGGTTTGAAAATGAGTATATTTCCTATTGGTATGCGAAGCATGGAATGTGTAATGATTTTTCTTCTATATGGGATCATGAAGGTCCTTGACTAGTTGAGTGCGTCGATGTTTGCGGCGTAGATAGGGATAGAAGTTTCCAAGTATCTCAGTGTGGTATGGTATATGCGATGTGTTATGGAAAGTTGATAATGGCATGTTCAAGGTTTTGAGATCAATTCATATTATATGGGAAGTCATTAAAATTCTCAAGCAGCGTGGGCAGCTGCAGATAATCTGAGAATTAATCTTTCTGGTGATTAAGGAAAATAGTACTACTATTCTAGTGAGTTGACGGGGTATATGTTCAAAAGGGCAAGGTAATGTAAGCTGATAATATTCGGTGGTATTGCGATATTCTCTTGTTGGATCGACTGTAATGAATGAGTTGTTGATGGCATAGGGAAATTTCTGAATGACTTTCGTGGTATAAATGGATGCTTCATGTGTGTTATGTATTCGTATGGTGGAGTGTGGAATCAGGCATAGTGATTCATGTGCTATATACGTGTTGGAGACTAGAAGTTCTCGTAATCCGCCTATGATGTGGTTGTATATCGTGTGTATCGGCAACGTTTAGCGGTTATTGGAAATTGGAAGCCCTAGTGGCTCTCTCTTTGCTTGATATGATGAATTTGGGTTAGGATATTTGATTGCAGACCGGTTGTCATAAGTCAGGTTGTCTAGACTAATGTGATATGAACTATGTTGGAAAATGCCACAAAATGCGTAGCAGAATGTATCAGATTATGTTCCAGCAGGGTAGTTGTACCCTAGGACCAGCGGACGGCGGGTAGGCATTGCTTTGTCAGTTGGGCCTTCGTGGCGGATGTCAGTGCAGAGGTTTCTACCATTGATTCAGTTGGTATTGAGGAACAGGGTCGGGTATGATTCTTGTGGCCGAGCTGAGGCTATATATGTTTATTGAAATGAGCAATTTGACTCGATGTGCATTTCCTTTTGCGAGAATTATATGTGGATCGGGTGGCACACCGCCACGGGTTATTTGGATCGGGTGGCACGCCGCCACAGGTATGGTATCTGGATCGGGTGGCACGCCGCCATGGGTATGTTATTAGAGCGGGTTTCACGCTGCAACAGTGTGATCTGGAGAATAGTTTTCTATATGTTACCTTGTATACAATACTTCTTGGTTTTTTAGGAAAGTCTGTATTGGGTATTTCTCGGTGAATAGCGTATCGGTTGTGTCCCTACAAGATTTGATAGCGTATATTAATTGTTTTACCGTGGGTGAGATTGATTGCTTGAGTTCAAACCTAAATCTGTGCGTGGCTGACTGTTTTGAGCATGGTGACTTGAGGTGCTTCATGGGTAATAGCGTTTGGATGGAATCGTGAGTTGTGGCAAGGCCACGTGATGTTATAACCTTTTGAGGAGGATTCGGGTACACTATTTCTATGACGTGAGACGGGATCTCAATTCTATGCTATGATGGTACGGAGGAATTAAATTACAGCTCTTTTGTTTGAGTCAGTTGTCATGATTTGGGTATGTTTAGACGTTTCTTATTAGAGCTTGTGTTGTGCTCGTTGCGTCTTAGGCCGGTGTTGAGGTGTCATATCACCAGTGCGGTGTGTTATAATCAAAATTATCGTTGGAGTCATTAACGAGTGCGAACATATGTGATTTCAGCTGGTTAGAAAGGTAATATCGAGGTTTGACTCCGAAATCTGTTGTGGTATCAGTTAAAAGGGAAATGGATTAATGAGTGGTTAACATAAGAGATGGATTTGATATATTGAGTGTTCGGTTGCCGTGGGCAGTATATGAAGGTGTTGGAATAAGAGTTTAGCTAATGAAAAAGGTTTGCAGTTATTATTTGGTTATCGTGGGCAATTGTTGTAATTAGAGGCCATCGTCTCGAGTGATTGGGTTGTTTGATACATCATATGATCTCACCCGGAGTGGCGAGTATGGGTTATTACAGTTGGTTCGGGCGTATTCTGAGTATAGACGTGGGATTCGGATTTGGTATATGATCTCGAGAAGTGCACTGTGGTTTATGGTTTGGATGGACTGTGAAATTCCATCTATATTGTGTTATCGGGCTTATGTGAGATAGGGTGGCGTGGGATCACCTCGAGTATATGCTTGGTAAGGTCATTCAGCTATTGGGTTGCTTCTAGTACAACTCTGGGTCCGCTCGAGGACGAGCGTTGGTTTAAGTTGGGGAGAATGTGATGACCCGATCCGTCATCACGTGAGTTACCGCCCCAATTTCCCCGTTATGTGCTTGTTCATGTTTCAATATATGTGTTTGGTGAATTTGAGTCAATTCGGATCGAGTTTGGTAGGAATTGAGACAAATAGTCTCTTTGATGAAGGAATAGTTTGGAAAAGTCAATCGGATGTTGACTGGTGAGTTAGAGGGCTCGGAATCGAATTATGATGGTTCGGTTAGCTTCGAGGGATGATTTGTGGCTTAGGAGAGTGATCGAAATTGAATTCGGAGGTCCGGTGTAGAAATAGGCTTGAATTGGCGAAGTTCGAATTTTGGCGAAATCCGGTCGATAGGTGAGATTTTGATCCAGGAGTCGGAATGAAATTTCGATAGTTGCAGTAGCTTCGTAGGTGATTTTGGATATGTCTACAAATTTTCAGGTCATTCGGACATCGTTTGGTCGAGTTTTTGATAGAATGTAGGCTTCGCAAGTTTTGGTTGAATCTTAGACTTGAATCCGCCTTAATTTGATGATTCGTGTGTTTGAGGGTGTGTTTTTATGATGGGAACAAGTTCGTGTGATTATTTAGAGTGGATTTGTATTTTTGGTTGAGGTCCAGGGGGCCTCGGGATATTTTCGGAGGGTGGAAAGGATGAATTTTTGAAGTGTGTTATTGCTGCTAATTAATGCAGCAGGGTTTTCGCTTCTGCAGAAGCGGTTCCACAGAAGCGGCAAAATGATCACATATGCGATCCCGGGGCCAGTCAGTGGAATTTCCACAGGAGCGAGTTATTTATCGCAGAGACGGGCCCGCAGAAGCGGGACATGGTCCGCAGAAGTGGAAGTTTGCAGGTTGGGGAAACCTCGCGAAAGCGGAGAAAAACCTAGTAAGCTGTCTCCGAGTCCACTCAAAAGTTTTAGCATAGTCTAGAGAATATGGAAGTATTGAAACAAAGAAAATGAAGTACCAACAACCATTTTTATCTTTTTTGCACAACTCATTTAATTGATGCAATAAACTAAATATCATACCTCCCGGATCAAAGACTATAGTAAAGCCATCGTTTGTATGCCTTTCGTTGTTGACAGGATGAATAATAATCGAAGTTCCGCAAATAACATTTAGTTCGAGCAATTCGTCGAACAACTTAAGTGAGTCATCTAATTCATTACTCCTTCCATATAAAACATGACAGATTCTGCACTGTCTTACCTCAGTTTCGACAAATTCATTCAGTCCATTGGATTTCCCCATAATTTCAAGTGAGAGTATGAGAGGCTCATTGCCTACCTCAATGTTCTTAAGGCTTAAAGATTTTCTAACAGAGGAATCTTCAAGCTCCAAGGGTTTCACGATAGGTTCCATAGGCACGTCTCTTCTTGATGATTTCTGTTGCAGGATAACATCTGTTGGTCTCAAGATGACTTCACTTGATAAAAAAAAAATTTAGTTCATAACTCTTTGACTTTCGCTGACAATATCAAGGGGTATATTTTGATTTTATTCATGAAAAATACCAAAAATTATGAAATGGGAATGAGGAGAAGAAAAAGAAAAAGAAAAAAAAGCAAGAAGAACCTTGGAAGATGAGTTATCTTCGTCATCTGATGGAGCGTAGTGTAGGTTTTCTGGAGATGATGATGATGATTTTTGCGATGATTCAGATTCTGCTTCGAAAAAGGAAAATACAATATTAAACAAACATTATGAAATCACCAATTGTAGTGAATCCCACGGTGAATTTGCCATTGAAACGTGAAAGAGAAATTAAGAGAAATAGCAAAGAAATCGAAAGATAAAAATTCAGATTTTTCATTCAACCTCGATAAAACATAAAGCAAGCCTATGAGCCTATCAGGGATAGTAATGATAATAGGTTATAAACTAAAGCTAAACAAATACTAGTAAACTAAGGAGGGTCAAAGTACAAATAATAACAGACCCCTTAACCCCCCACCGCCGGAACCCCCAAAAAAAGACCACCCTAATAAAGGAGATTTTATTACCAACTGGAGGCAACTCCGAGATGACGGTGAGGTCATGGGCTCTTGCAGCGATGAGCAGCTTCAATGTACATGTGCGGGCGGAGGGAATTCAGAGTCTATAAGCAATAAAAGAATTCCCCAATCTCTCTATGCAGTCATTCAGTTCATCTAAAGAGGAAATGAAAATAGTGGGAGGGACACCGTCTATTACTCGCCAGGGTAACCAGATTTGACGTTGTTGTGGTTCATCTGGTTCCTCTGGCCAATTATAGTGTATACCGATTCCTTCCGCCATGAAGATGAAGAAGAAGAAAAGTGATAATTTATTCTTTAGCAGTTTTATCAAGTCTTTGTGAAAGGCTTGACGGAGCAATGGCTGTCGTTTATGCTGGAGCTTTTCCTATTATTATCGATTTTTTGAATCCGTGCAATTCAAGGGCAGCAAAGGAGAATTGTGCCTCATTGTTGCTAGCTTTGTGCATAAATGGTGGGCAAATGCAGTTCCTGTTTTAGCAAAGAAGTCATCTCTTATGGGACCTTTATATTCCCTCCTCGCCGAAGGCACCTCTTCTAGTGGCTTGATCACTCCAGCTTTTATAGTGGATCAATTCATCAATGTGCGGTAATTATTTTTCTTCCTTACGTTTCCTTTTTACGAGCATCCATCTCATGTATATTGGATGCTGTATTTTCCTTGCCCGGTGATCTTGGCTCAAGTTTTTAAAAGCTGGTCAGTACGCTTCTGCAACTTCTGTTTTTTGAATGAAGCTTTGTATATTTTACTTGTATATTTACACTTAGTGATGTTAACGTGAATAAAAGAGCTTGCACTCTTTGACTAAATAATAAGTCTCGTTTTATCTGATTCAGTTGGCATAATCATTATACTTGTTTTAACTTGATTATTCAGTTACAATCCATATGTAAGCACCTAATTAAGATAGAACTGTGTAATAGAGGAAAGTTATATTATCATTATACAATCTTAGACAGAGTCAGATCTTCATTGGGTTCAATGGAAACCATTGCTTTCCGCTTGATCCATAAGTACATATGCGGAAAAAATATAAACTCGTGTATTAAACTCATTTTGAATCCACTGACTATAAAATCCTGATTCGCCTTTGATCTTGGTAGGCTTTTAAAAAAATTGAATTGTAATTAAGCTATTATGTTTATCAGAATCGATCTGGACTTAACCAGATAAAGTGTATGAGCACTAAAGATGGACTCACTCAACACTTGTTGATAAATCAAGAGCCTCTTCTAGTTTAACAACCACTTGTTCCATGGATGGTCGTTGCTGCTTCAGCCCTATGCTAACCAAAGCTAACTTAAGAACAAGTTCAAAAGCCTCCATTGAGAATTTCCCCTCCATTTTGGGATCAGCAAATTCCTTGATGTTCCCACCTTTAGTCAAGTTTTTCGCCTATGATTCAAAACGATATGTTAACATAAGAAACGTTGAAAAAAACATAAGATAATAGTTGTTTACCATTTTACTTAGAGGCATTGGATTCTGCAAATCCAAGTTGATAACCCTTTGTCCAGATAATAGTTGTAGCAGAACTATCCCAAAGCTATAGACATCACCATAAGAATTAACGTGTCGATTCTTTTGGTATTCAGGATCAACATAACCAAAGGTTCCTCTCACTTCTGAGCTAGCATAAGAGTGACCAATGCTAATAATTTTGGACAAACCAAAGTCTGAGAGTTTGGCTTCAAAGCTAGCAGATAGAAGAATGTTTGCTGGCTGCAAATTTCACCAGAAAGAGAAACATCGCTTAGAATATTTAGAAAATGGAGAACATATTATGGATGTAAAATAGGATTTAACCTTGATATCCCGGTGAACAATGGAGCCTTCAGGATACGAGTGGAGAAACAGGAGACCGCGGGCACAATCAAGTGCAATTTCTAGTCTTCGTCTCCACGAGAGATATTTGCTTTTACCTGCTTAGTTAGTGTGTAGAAATCAGGACACAGTACAATTCAGGTCAAAAGACAGCAAAAATGTCCAGAGAGTAAAAACATACCAAATAACCATTCAGAAAGATTTCCATTGTGGCATAGCTCATAAACTAGAAAACACTCATTTGGTCCATCATAGTGTCCTAGCAATGATACAAGGTTCGGATGTCTGATATGCGAGAGGCTTGTAACTTCTCTAACAAATGTTTCCATCTGTTCATCCTTAATTATGTGCTTAATCGCCACATATTGTCCATCTGCCAGAATTCCTTTGTATACTTTTCCTGTAAAACATGATCATTTCAAAAGGATTCAATCTATAAAGAGGCGCATCATAGAAGACCTAGGCCAACTAGTACAGAATTCGATTTTGTTCTTACCAGCTATGCCTTGACCTATGAAGTTAGACATGCTGAGATTGTCAGTCGCGGAATAAATTTCTTTAAGTGATAGTTTACGATAGCTGGATTCTTCAGAGTAAGATCCATCTGATACTGCTTCCAGGAAACAGTACTAACATAAGTTAAAACATTCAGAACAATGATCTTTTCTATGATTGCAAACAAATGAGGCCTTACTATATCTTCCACTTGACGGTTTAACGTCATTCTTCCTTTTCAATAAGATCCACACCGCAATAATTATTATGACGACAAGCCCTACTATGCCACCAATTATAATCCCAAGATCTGCATATTTAACCATATGAACACTCTTTTGTCCAGAAACTCAGCAATTGCAATAATAGTTGTGAATGTGGATTTCAAGATTTTACCTCTTTTAAACTTAGTTCGATGTCTAGTTTCACTTCTAGTCTCATCTGCAGAAGATACTGCAGAATATAATGATAAGTCAATATCAAAATTTAACATTCAAAAAGTTGGAAGAGAAAAACATTAATCTGCTTATAGAAAGTAGACAAGTATTACCTAAAGGGAGAGAGTTGTCTCCTAGGCAATGAAAGAATTCATCAATCCAACTCTCATCAGATATTCTTTGGCTTGTTAACAAAACCAACATACTAAATCTACAAATGTCAGCTTCAACTTTCATCGAATCATTATTCGATTTTGAAACTAGTGCTCCCCACGTCCTCAGACACTGATCGCAGCCTACTCCGCCTTCTGAATCCATTAGGCTGCAATCATCTCTTAGATTTTTCAATCTGTTTCCTAACTCGTTCGCTACGTCGATCTCTGAATAATCAGAGCAGCCTCCTGCACCACTCGTCAGCTTTTCAATGCCACAGCTAAAAGTATCAGAACCAGTGTTCTTGAACGAATTTAAGCAGTCCATTTGTTGTGTGGAATCAAGAAAGATATGTCCTGTTTGGTTTGTCCAACGTGCCAATGCGCGTAAATATCTATTGAAAGATAATCCACAGCAAGGTTGAGTCAAAAACCCATCCCAATTTCTATCTAAAGCTGTACAATCCTCCTCAGATAATGAAGAAATGTTAATATTCAGGACACACTTATTGGAGATATTAGTCTGAGAAAAAACTAAGTCCAAAGATATGGAGAAAACCATGATATACATAATTAACACTGGTATTTTGAAGCAATTCATTTCTTTGAAATGCTAAAGGGTACTCTAAATTAAGGTTGTACCTTAAAATCTTTTGCTCATATATTGACACAATCAATGTAGGCTATATAACTTTTCTTCATAAAGAAAAAAAGGAGAAAAATTCAAGTAGATGAAGAAGTAACATAGAGAAGCCAAATGGCTGGCTAATAAGGGTCTTTTTCTTGTTCTAATTGTAGACCATAGCATTATATAATCTATCATTAGATGACATAAGACAGATTATTATTTTTTTGGAAAAGTTCATTTAAAAGCTAAGATAACTTGTTGATTTAATATTTGTAGATTGGTTAACTTTAAGTAAGATTGTCATAAAAGACAAATGCCGGACATGGCAAAATCAAGAAAATATTGAAGTTTGATTCACTTTGTGTTGTAGTGTTTGGTTGACGAAGGACTCAATCTTACACCGGAAAAAATAAATCAATTGTTCTTGCAACAACTAAACTAGTTAAGCATTTATTAGATACTTAGAATCAAAGCAATAATCATTTTGAATTTAAAAGATTAAAAGCAATAAAATAATTTTAAAAAAAAAAAGGAAAATGCTCTGTCCTCCATGCGTGTTTGGTATAGCAAAAGTTATTTTTTAAGAAAATATTTTGCATGAAAAAGTCATTTTCTGATGGTTATTTATCATGAAAATGAATGTTTAATACATGAACCTGCATTCGTCTTGAATTATATTTAGGGCACTTTATGCTGAAAATTCAATACTACATGGATCTATTACGGCATTCACATTGTATTTTCCATTATTTTTATTTTCTGGGGCCTATTTGGTGGACTTTTACCTAATTTATTTCCAAAGAATTAAGATATGTGGAAAGGGATAACAACCGAAAATGCTCTGGGCTCTGGGCTCTGGGCTGCTATAATGCTCCAATTGCAGATCTCATATATAACTAAGGATTGGGAAACATTACATGGTATAGTCAATTTCATGCATTTAAAAAATAGCCGCAGTTTAAAAAATATTACAAATATAGCCATTATTCATTTTAAGCTTAACTTCAGAGTCCATGTTAGGCTTGAGCTCTTTAGAGCTTGAGAGTCAGGTGTATCTGGGGGACGACTAATTTTGTGTTCTCACCGGAAAATCCCACATTGGCGGTAAAACGTTCTATGACGAAAGCGACTCTATATCTAGACTTGATCTCAAGACATCTGGTTAAGGATAAAGGGGTACTTACCACTTCATTGTAATTGGTTAGCAAGCTACCATTTGTATTTTCTATAATTGTATTTAAATATCTTTGTAAAGTGTAAGTTATTGACAATGATAATGTATAAACTTTTTAATGTCATAAAGATTGCAAATAATTCTTCAGCAAGCTTGATATGGTAATCTACAAATTAGACTGTTATAATTTGTTATATTTCATAATAGTATAAAAGTTATTTATAGTTTTAACAGATACTAACTTAAATTCATAATACAAATGAAAGCTCTTTGCCATTTTGCAATTGTTTCTGTGAAGGAAATCGCCGAGAATGGTCATGTACTCTCGTCATTCACTTTAATGTTCAAAATAAAATCTGAAAATTAGCTTTATTAGTGTTTTCTAAATAAAAGTAGAAATAGAAGAATAGTCAAGTTATATGCAATTTGATAGTTGTTGTTGTTGTTTATTAGTATATGTAATGATGATAAGAAAGATATGTGGCTACTGAAATGACAGCTTTCACTACATTTACATATAGGTGAGTGGAGCTCTTAGGAAGACAAAACATGAAAACAAACAATCATCACCGTTATTAGAAAATGACAAATACAACTAGGTATACAATGTCTTTGCATGAAAAGTCATGTGAACAATATTTTTGGCCTCTTGGCCAATATATACATGAGAGTAGTAGAAGAAGGAACGAAGCTTTGCCATGGGATAGATCAATATATTTGGGGCGAAGATAGAGTATTCGCTACGGATTCCTACAAAATTCAATAATTTTTACTTAAATTTTATATTTTTATTAGAAAATTTATTTACAATATGTAAAATTATTTAATTGTGAAGCCAGTTTAACTAAGACGATGTACGCATTCGATAACAAGTTCAAATAAATAAAAGGTCAAATGCATATACAGTCTACCCAATTTGGCACCATTTTTTATTTTGGCATTTTATCTTTATCTTGTTCCATTTTAGCCTCCAACTTTATTTTATATGTTTCATTTTGGCCCTCCAACTCTATTTCTTATGTTCCACTTTAACACAAAAACTAAAATCAGTGCAAAAAATATAGCGCGTGTATATACACAAATCTGAGGTGTAATAAATATCCAATTATGTTGTCACCTAGTTTTTTTCATCTATGTCAAACGGGTCAATACTAAAACACCTGAACCTGGCTATATTTTTTGTGGGTTTTTTTTTATCTAAATGGGCCAGGTAAGTAATTGGCATATGAAAGCTTTAGAACTTAGAGAATACGAGGCTACAGTGGATGAAAAAATACTGTCAGGTTCAAGTATTTTAGTATTGACTTGTTTGACATTGATGAAAAAGTCATATCACAACGTTTCATTGAATATTTATTATACCTCAGATTTGTGTATACACATACGTTATATTTTTTACATCGGTTCCAGCTTTTGTGTCAAAGTAGAACATAAGAAATAGAGTTGAACGGCCAAAATGGAACATATAAAATAAAATTGGAGGGTCAAAATAAAACAAGGTAGAAATAGAGTGTACAAATAAAAAATTATGTCAAGTTGAGTGGGCTGTACTTGTATTTTGCTTATATAAAACTTTAAATTTTGATTTGCCCTATTAATGTGACCGTCTAGTTAGCCCTTTTTACGACAGCGCAGTTACGCATAAGGCATGATTTACTTGGCCGGCAGGAATTTCAGCTTTTATACCCTTGCAGTTTTAGGTTTTGTCTACTCATACTGTCATACAGATGGAAGGTTTATGTTAATAATGTAGAGCGGTATTATATTTCCTACGTATTTGTATTATGCAACTCATACGATTGTGTTTTTTGGTAACTAAAATACTAATGTTATCATTACACATTGTGATGAAATGGATAAAATTGGTCCATTCTTAACTAGAAATCTGAAATTTTAGCAGAATGAAAAGCTTATGTGCAGGAAATTTAATACAAGAAAATCTTTTAAGTGCTCAAAATTAAATTAGAATACTTACTCACAAAGTTTTAAAGTACATGATTATTTTTATGAAGTTCATATAGAGACGTAACTTAAAATTTTCAAATACTATTAATTTTATCAAATATCATTGAAACATCATCTTAAATTTTTGAATTCATTACTGATGAATGTTAGACAAGAGGGGTTGCTCTTATGGTAAGCAACTTCCACTTGCAAACCAAGAGGTTCTGAGTTTCGGAGTCTTCCCAAGAGCAAGGTGGGCCTTGTGTATATGTGATAGAATAATAAGTATTCATTCATCTTTAATTAGAAATATCGAATTTAAACCTATAAAATCATCTTTATTAAAAAGTAATTTACTCCCATTAAATATGAGACTTTTTGAAAAAAATTTAAATTTAAATCAAATTCCAATACAAATACAAAAAATTGGGTGACAAAAAAAAAAATTGAATCCATGGTTAGGACAAACCCAGAGTGCACGGCGAGCGTGGGAAGGAGGTGCGGAAGCGTCTTAAACTGCTAACTTTAAGTTCACGGGGAAAGAGAGTAGACAGAAACACTCTTCATTGATCATACGTGTTGCGGGACCCACATTACCCATTGATGTTGTCACTATCACGCCTCCTCCATTTTTTAGCGGAACAACAAACCCACCCCCGAGCAATTAGACCCCTCCTTTCTCACATTTTACTATTTTAACCCTTTACTCACATTTTGGTATATTCTTCTTTTCTTTCCCGTCGTTACCAAAGTTAGTTGCCTTCAACCCACTTTCGTTCCCAAATATTTTAGTAGACGTTTGGACATAAAAATTATACTTTTAAAAAATTGTATTTGAAATTATGATAAGTATTTCACTTAAAAGAATATTTCAGTTATTGTAAGTGGGGAAAGAAAATTTTCTAAAAATTTTGAAAAAGTGATTTTTGACAAACTCAGTTTCGAAAATTTTCCAAAAACATACAAAATTTTATGGGTAAACACACTTTTGAAGAAAAATAATTTGAAAAAAAAAAGGAAAAAAATGTATAGACAAACGGGACCTTAACTATTGCATATTGGGGGAAAGGAAGTGAATTTTTTTTATTATGAAATTAAATTTAAATAATGTTTTATCATGTAATGGACGGTGAACACATCTATATATTGTGGTATTTATCAAATTACAACATGCTCTATAAGTTGGGAAGAAAAGTAATTAGAAAGTTGTTGAAATTGCATGAATTTTTGTAGCCCTTCCCTGTCTAGAGAGATTAGGACAACTTAATTTACTTGTTGTATCGAAATTATTCATTTGTCTACTTTGAGTAAATTAAGTATGTGCTTTTTAATTTTCCAAAACATATCTGTGTTTATAGACGTTTAAGTTGAACTATACACTTAAAAATTCATTTTGATCAGATTACCAAGTTATATAAGTATTACTTAAATTGCAATAAATTTGCTCATTTAAAAGGAAAATGTGATCGTTTCAATTGTATACTATTATGCTTAATGATTTGCTACTTGTATTCATAGTTAGAGTCGCAAACATCTTATTGATGTTAGGATAAAAATACATGTTTTGCATGTAATTTGCCTTGTATTATGCCTTGATCTTGTTAATTTATGTGTAAATATTTGTAACTCAAGTTTAATAATAATGTTTATATGTGTAGGAGTCAATTAGAAGTAATTTGGCAAGCTTGCATACAAATTGAAGTAAAAACAGAAGAATTTGGAGGGAGTATGACTTTGGTGCCTAGGTTCGTGCCAGGCATCAACCAAAATGCCAAGGGCAGTAGAGCATAAAAATAGAAAAAGTTTGTTGTCCAAGTTGGCGACAGGCGCCAAGCGAGATGGCCAAGGACGAATTTCGTCCTAATTCGGCCAGGACTTGGTAGTTCGATTATACACGCCCCAACATATATTAAAGGGGTTTTAAACCTATTTCTTAGTAGTGAGATATTATTGGGGAAACATTATTGGAAAGGCAAAAGGCTATGGGAACTGTGATAGGGGTGGGCATATATCGGGTAAAACCGATAACCCGGGCCGTTAATTCTTTATTGGGTTATCGGTATTGGGTTATTGGGTTAACGGTTCGGTAACGGGGTAAAAAAATTATTGGGTTATCAGTTCGGTCTCGGTTTGCATTTTTGTTATTGGGTAAAAACCGATAGCCCAATAAGAATGAAGTAATTTATTAATCTACCCTTAAGTATATACTAGGGTTTTATTTTACTAATTCCCTTCCCTCTTCAGTTCACTCAGTCTTTGTCTCTCTCATTGTATTTTCGCTGCAGCCCCCAACTCCAAACAATCAATCGCATCGTGTAACGCCAGACGCCTGACTCGTCAATCGCATCGTGTAAGTTTTGGCTCAAGATTTTTTGTTTGCTTCTTGTTAATTGTTCTGTTTGCTCAAGAATTTTGCCTATGTTTGCTTCTGATTTTTGCCTCTGTTTGCTTCTGATTTATGTTTTCTGTTTGCTAACCGCCAGTCTTGGTGTCTTCTCTACTCATGTGAAATTTATGGTTAGAGGAGTGGCAATTTTTTAATATTCAGTTTGAGTAATTGAGCACTTTTAATTTTAGTTTTATCTTATCGGGTAAACCGATAACCGAACCGATAAGGATCAATAACCGATAAGATGATAACCGATAACTAATATCTTATCGGTTTGGTTATCGGGTTATGATATTTGTAAACCGATAACCGATAGGCAAAACCGATAATTTTCAAAATCGAACCGAACCGACCGATGCTCACCCCTAAACTGTGATGATCCAATAGGTCATCTTATGTTTTAAAACCCTATTCTACATTTCGAAGCCTGAAATACCCCATCTTAACATTTCTCAATTTGCGTGCAAAGTCCGAACATTTTTTCCGAAAGCTTTTATGTTGAAAACTGTGAAAATGTGAAATTTTTGCCTTAAAATTCATTTGAGTTGACTTCGATCAGTATTTTGAGCAAACATGCCTGGATTCAAGTTTTGACAGTCCCGATAGGTCTGTATCGAGATTTGAGACTTTGGTGTATGCCCAAAATCGAATTTGGAAGTCCCTAACATGAGTATCAAGCTTTGTTGAAATTTGAAATTTAAAGGCTTAATGAATTTGAAATGTTTGACCAATGGTTGACTTTTTCGATATTGGGTTCGTATTTTCATTTTGGAACCTGTTATAGGTCCAATACTATATTTATGACTTGTCTGTCAAATTTAGTGAGAAACAGAGTTGGTTTGACGTGATTCGGACGTCCGGTTGTGAAAATAGAAGTTTCAAAGTTTTCTTGAAAATTTCATTTGATTTGGTGTTCAATTCGTAGTTTTAGGTGTTATTTGGCGATTTGATTGTGCGAGCAAATTTCTATGATATTTTTAAACTTGTGTGCACTTTTGGTTTAGAGCCGCAATGGCTCGGGTGAGTTTCGGATAGGATACGAAGTAAAATTTGGACTTAGAACACCGCTGGTGTTCTTCAGTTTTTAATGCAGGCCTCATACCTCGCAATTGTGAGGTTAGGCTTCACATTTACGACCACTGATGGATTCGCATTTGTGAGCTACTCGTCGCATTTGCGAAGAATAGCTGGGGAGGCCAGAGTTCGCATTTGCGAACAAAACTTTGCATTTGCAGTAGGGCTGGGCCAAGCAATAATCGCAATTGAGGAAGGTCCAAGTTCGCATTTGCGAACAATCTTCACATTTGTGAAGAAAATCAGAGGTGAGAAGGACTTTGCATTTGCGATGAATTTTTCACATTCAACTGATCAAAATGGGAGTTAGACGGAATTTTTGTTCATTCTTTCAAATTTTCAAACTTAAAAACCCTAGAGGCGATTTTTCAAAGAACTTTTATTCCCCAAATCATTGGTAAGTGATTCTAAACTAGTTTCTTTCAATCTTTTACTATTTTTCCTAAAATTTCAACCTAAAATCTTATGTTTTCGTGGTGGAAATTGGGGGTTAGTTTGTGTAAAATAGGGATTTAGACCTTAAATTGAGGTCGAATTCCAAAAAAAAATTAAATAACCAGGCTCGGGAGTGAATGGGTAATCGAATTTTGGTCCGAATTTTGGGCTTGGACTAAGCTGGCCAAGGAGTCGACTTTTGTTGACTTTTTCAATAAGGACCTAAATTTAATCCTTTGCAATCGTGGGTTAATTTGAATCGTTTGGTTGGTAATTTGCTAGATTTTATTGGTTCAGAGGCTTGTTTAAAAGGCAAAGCCATGGTTGAGCTTTGAGTTGATCTTTTGGAATGAGGTAAGTGTTGTGGTTAACCTTGACTTGAGAGATTAGGACTTATTTGTCTATTTTCTAAATGTTTAGATGTTAGGTACAACATATATGTGAGGTGACGAGTACTTATGCATTATCGTCGGGTTAAACCATGCGGGTGGGACTTGTTTCTTGCAATTATTGCTTCCTTTGATCATGTTATTCATGCTTAGACTACTCATTTGTTAAATTGTTCGTTCTTATAGTATTTATGGGCTTTTGTGGTAATTGAGTAATGATTCCTAACGAGATAAGGCTTGTACTTGTTGATTCTATCTCCTTGTTATTACTTGTTCATTATTTTGTGGTAAGGGAGAGTGTTAATGTATGAAAGTTGATGTCGTGTTGTATGTGAGTGTTAATGAACGAAGGGTTATATTGTGTTATATTGTGAGTGTTAATGCACGAAGGGTGATGACAGTGCCATGTTATGTGAGTTAATGCACGGAGGGTGATGTCGTATCTATTGATCTACACTGTGAGTGAGAGTAAAAGCACGAAAGGTGATGATGTGCATTTTCATTGTTTCATCCTGAGCTTGAGAGTAAAAGCATGAAGAGCAGTGTCTTGCAATTTTATTCATTGTGCTTAATTGTTTTTACTAGTTTAAGGCATATTGATTGTTTCGGTTATCATTTCCGTCGTATCTCTCCAATCTTGTATCCCCTTAGCATGTCCCCCCTCCCGATATTACCCGTCTAGCTTTTATTAGTTGTTGTCTTTTACATACACTGTTATCTGCACATGTTTATCATGTAAGTGTCTTGTCATAGCCTCATCACTACGTCGAGGTTAGGCTCGATACTTACAAGTATATGGGGCGATTGTACTCATACTACATTCTACACTTCTTGTGCAAATTTTTGTACCGACCCGAGTTGTCCGCGAGTTGGAGCAGTTTGAACTAGCTTTGGAGACTAGAGATAGATTTTCTGGCGTTCACATACCTTGAAGTCCCCTTATATATTTCTTATTTCACTGTTTCATTTTATTGGAAATAGTTGTATTTCTTTCAAACTCTATTTGTAGAAAATTCTAGAAGCTCGTGAGTTGTGACTCTAGATTCTTATTGTAGTAACTATTGGGAATTTATGTTATTCTGTAATAGGTTTTATTTAATTTGGCTTAATGGACTTTATTTATTGAATTTGAACAATAATTGACTTAACGATCCTCTAACATTGGCTGGCCTAGAAAGTAAAATATTGGGCGCCATCATGATCTCGAGGGTGGGTATTTCGGATCGTAACACGCTGGTATCAGAGAACTTGGTTGCCTAGGTCTCACAATTCACGAGCGGGTTTAGTAGAGTCTAAAAGATTGGTACGGAAATGTCTGTACTTATCTTCCAGAGGCTATAAAGTTTAGGAACAAATTTCACTTATATTCTTCTCTGTCGTGCAATTTTGTTCTCTCATTGCTAATTGACCTCTTCTACTCTTGTTCTCTCACAAATGGCAAGAACCACATACTACATCTTCAGTTGAGTAGTAGCTAGAGCCCCTAGCGGCAGCTCTTGCGAGAGGCAAAAGCCGAGGCAGGGGCAGAGCTTAGCTAGAGCTTGAGCAGTCGCACCAGCAGTGGAGCCTCATGTGTTTGATGAGGAGGTTCTAGTCTAGACTGTGCCAGTTGGACCAGCTCAAATCCCATAGGGGTTCATCGTCGTCCTAGTGCTTCAAAAATGCTTTGGTTTGTTTGGTGCGCCTTATGGAGAGTGTGGCCTAGACCAGTACATTTCCTATAGCATCCGCCGTCTCTCAGGCTGGGGTAGGAGCACAGACTCTGTCTACTTACACTTTGGAGCAGATATCTCCCTAGTTTTAGACTCTAGCTGCCCAGCCAGTTAGGGTAGTTCAGCTGGTTGTTGTGGCACAGGCCGGTGATGGATCAACTATGTCTTCTGAATGCTTATTGAGATTGGACAAGTTCACCAAGTTCTTTCCAGTTCACTTCAGTGGTGTATCTTCTGAGGACCCACAGTATTATCTTGATCGCTGCCATGAGGTGTTGCGGGACATGGGCATAGTTGAGACCAATGGGGTTGATTTTGCTGTGTTCCAGATGATGGGTTCCGCCACGAGATAGTGGAATGATTTTGTATCGACCAGACCAACTGGGTCGCCTGCTCTTACTTGGGACCAGTTCACTCAGATATTTCTTGAGAAGTTCATTCCTATCACATTGAGAGAGGATTATCGCAGGCAGTTTAAGAGCCTTCAGCAAGGTAGCATATCTATTACTCAGTATGAGACTTGCTTGTGGATCTGGCTCGCCATGTTATTCTTCTTCTTCCTACCAAGAGAGAGAGGGGATGAGGAGGTTTATTGAGGGACTTGCTCAACCTATCAAGTTGCAGATGGCCAAAGAGACCGGAAATGAGATTTCTTTTGATACGACTGCCAATGTGCCAGGCGAGTCGAGATGGTTCTAGCACAGGGGGAGGTCAAAGGTATGACATGAGGCCTCGTCATTCTTGTGGATTTAGTGGTGCCTCATCTGGAGGCAAAGGTAATTTTGGGATGGGCCATCCTTCCAGGTCGTTTCATTCAGCACTTCAGGCATCCCATGGTGCTACAGGTGGTCAAAGTCCTCATGTGCCTTATTCCGACCAGCTAGCCTACAGTGCACCACTAGCTCCTATTAGTACACCACCACTCCAGATTTTTAGGATGGTTTTCAGGGTCAACAATCGCAATAGTCGAGGTCCTGTTATACTTGTGGTGATCCGAGGTACATTGTTAGATTTTTTCCTCGAGCATCGAGCATTTCCCAGCATTAAGGTTCTCGTGCCATGGTACCGGAACCGGGTGCTTCACCACCCGCTCAGCCAGCTAGAGGTAAGGGTCAGACATCTAGAGGTGGAGGTCAGACTATTAGAGGTGGAGGTCATGTCCTAGGAGTAGAGTCCAGCCAGCAAGGGCTTGGCCTAGAGAGGCAGTTAAGAGTGTGGTGGGCCCAGCCCCAATGCTATGTTTTTTTAGCTAGGCTTGCAACTGAGTCATCTGACGTTGTTATCATAGGTACTGTTTCAGTTTGTACTAGAAATGCTTCAGTTCTATTTGATCCGGGTTCTACTTATTCCTACATGCCATCATATTTTGCTTCATATTTGGTTCGGCCTTGTGATTCTTTAAGTGCTCATGTGCATGTGTCCACACCTGTGGGAGATTTTGTTATTGTAGATCGTGTTTTTCGTTCATGTGCGGTTACCGTTGTGAGTCTTGAGACTAGTGTATATCTTCTACTTCTCGATATGGTAGACTTTGATATTATATTGGGTATGGATTGGTTGTCACCATATCACTTGATATTGGGTTGTCACTCAAAGACATTGACCTTAGCCTTGCTGGGATTGCCTCTATTAAAGTGGAGATGGACTCTTGGCCATTCTACCAGTAGGGTTATCTCTTACATGAAGGCTCGACGTATGGTCGAGAAGGGGTGTCTAGCTTATTAACTTATGACCGTGATTCTAGTGTAGAGGTTCCTTTTATAGATTCAGTACTAGTTGTTTCTGAGTTGCTAGAGGTGTTTCCTGCAGACTCGCCGGGGATGCCACCCGATAGGGATATTGACTTCTATATTGATTTGGCTTTGGGCACTCGTCCCATTTCTATTCTACCATACCGTATGGCCCCACCAGAGTTGATAGAATTGAAGGAGCAGTTGCAAGATTTACTTGATAAGGGCTGTATTAGACCTAGTGTCTCGCCCTGGAGTGTGCCTATTTTTTGTGGAGAAGAAAGATGGATTGATGAGAAAGTGCATAGACTATCGGTGGTCGAAAATAGTCACCATCAAGAGCAAGTATCCATTGCCGATAATTGATGACTTATTTGATCCGCTTCCATGTGCCAAAGTCTTTGCAAAGATCAATTTGAGGTCTAGCTACTGTCCATTGAGGATTAGGACATCCAAGGTCCCTAAGACAGCTTTTCGAATTCGATATAGGAATTATGCGTTTCTAGTGATGCCATTTAGGCTAACAACTGCTCCAGCAACATTCATGGATTTGATGAACCGAGCATTCAAGACTTATCAAGATTTCTTTGTGATTATGTTTATTGATGATATCTTGATGTACTCCCGCTATCGAGAGGAGTATGAGAAGCATCTCAGATCGTACTTTAGACTTAGAGAGATAGTCGGTTGTACGCTAAGTTTTCAAAATGTGATATTTGGTTGGACTTATTCACTTTCTTGTGGCATGTTATGTCGGCAGAGGGTATTCAGGTGGACCCTAAGAAGATTGAGGCAGTTCAAAACTGTCCTAGACCCACTTCAGCTACAAAGATCTGAAGTTTTTTAGGTTTGGCGGGTTATTACCATCGGTTTGTGGAGGGGTTCTCATCTATAGCATCCCCGTTGACCAGGTTGACCCAGAGGGGTGCCCTATTCAGATGGTCAGGCGAGTGTGAGGCGAGCTTTCAGAAGTTCAAGACTATTTGACTTCAACGCCAGTGTTGGTGTTGCCCACAAGTTCATGATCTTATACGGTATATTATGATGCATCTCGTATTGAACTTGGTGCGGTATTGGTGTATCATGGTAGGGTGATTGCATATGCATCGTAGCAGCTGAAGGTTCACGAGAAGAATTAGCCTATTCATGATTTAGAGCTGGCAGCCATTGTTCATGCACTGAAGAGTTTAAGGCACTATCTTTATCATATGTCATGTGAAGTATTCATGGATCATCATAGCTTTCAGTATTGTTCAAACAAAAGGATCTCAAATTAAGGTAGAGAAGGTGGTAGGAGATATTAAAAGACTATGATATCACCATCTTATATCATCCCGGAACAACCAATGTGGTGGTCGATGCTTTGAGTAGAAAGTCAGTGAGTATAGGCAGCCTTGTATACATTTAAGTATGTGAGAGACTACTCGCATTAGATGTTAAGGCCTTGGCCAATCAGTTCGTGAGGTTGGATGTTTCTGAGCCCAGTCATATTTTAGCTTGTGCAGTCGCTCGGTCTTTATTATTTGAGTGCATCAGGGAGTGGCACTATGATGACCCTTATTTTCTTGTCCTTATGGACACAATACAGCTCGATGATGCCAAGAAGGTCACGGTTGGAGATGATAGAGTTTTAAGTATGAAAGGTCATGGTTGTGTGCCTATTATGGATTAGGTTCGTGAGATGATTCTTGAAGAGGCTTACAGTTCCATGTATTCTATTCATTCGGGCGCCGCCAAAATGTCTCAAGACTTGTAGCAGCATTATTAGTGGAGGAGGATAAAGAATGATATAGTTGCATATGTATGTGTCTAAATTGTGAGCAAGTAAAGTATGAGCATCGGAGAACTGGTGATTTGCTTAAGAATTTAGAGATTCTTAAGTGTAAGTAGGAGCATATCATATGGATTTCGTTGTTGCACTCCCACAGACTCAGAGAAAGTTCGATGCAGTTTGGGTCATTCTAGACAAGCTGACCAAGTACGTATTTCATTCATGTGACAGTTACCTATTCTTCAGAACGGTTGGTAGAGATTTACATCTGCGAGATCGTTCGGCTTCACGACATGCTCGTATCTATCATTTTGGATACTCAATTCACCTCGCACTTCTAGCAAGCAATATAGTGTGAGTTGGGCATGTAGGTTGAGTTGAGCGCATCATTTTATCCTCAGATAGATGGACAGTCTGAGCGCACAATTAGATATTGGAGGATATGCTCTGTGGTTATGTTATTGACTTCGGAGGCTCTTGGGATTAGTTCTTGCCAGTTGCGGGGTTTGCCTACAACAACAACTACCTGTCGAGCATTTAGATGGACCCATATAAGGCATTTTGTAGTAGGTGGTGGCGATCGCCAGTTGGATGGTTTGAGCCGTATAAGGCTCATTTTTTGGGTACAGATTTGGTATAAAATTCCTTGGATATGGTCAAGATTATTCAGGATTGACTTCGCACAGCCCAGTCCAGGCAGAAGTGTTATGCTGACCATAGAGTTTGTATGTTGCATTCATAGTCGGAGAGAGATTGTTGCTCCTGGTTTCACCCATGAAGGGTATGATGATGTTCGAAAAGAAGGGTAAGTTGAGCCTTAGGGGCATCAGACCTTTTTATATTCTTTAGAGAGCAGGAGATGTGGCTACAAGCTCGTATTTCCACCCAATTTATCAGCAGTTCATTCGGTATTCCATATGTCTATGCTCCGGAAGTATCATAATGATCCGTCCCACATGTTAGATTTTAACTCTGTCTAGTTGGACAAGGATTTGACTTATGAAGAGGAGCCGATGGCTATTCTAGCCTGCCAGGTTCTTCAGTTGAGATTGAAGAGTTATCCTTTGTTTCAAGTATAGTAGAAAGATCAGCCCATCGAGGCAGCTATTTGGGAGTCCCATTAGGACATGCGAAGTAGATATCCCCACCTTTTCACCAGTCCATATACGTTTCTGTGTCCGTGCGAGGATGAATGGTAGTTTTAAAGGTGGAGAATGTGATGAACCGATAGGAAATCTTATGTTTTAGAACCCAAGTCTATGTTTCGAAGCCTTATATACCTCATTTAAGCTTCCTCAATTTTTGTGCAAAGTCCGGGTGTCTTTCTAGAAAGCTTTTATTTTGAAAACTAAGAAAATATGAACATTTTTCTTAAAATCCATCAGTTGTCTTCAATCAACGTTTTGATCAAACGGATCTGAATTCATGTTTTATACTCTTGGTAGGTCCGTATTGTAACTTGGGACTTGGGCGTATGCCCAAAATTGAATTCATAAGTCCCTAGCCCGAGTTATCGAACTTTTTGAAATTTAAAAGTTAAAAGCTTAATAAATTTGAAATGTTTCACCTATGGTTGACTTTTTGGTTATCGGGTCTGTATTTTGGTTTTGGAACCCGATATAGGTCCACACTATATTTATGACTTGTCTGAAAAATTTGGTGAGAAATAGAGTTGGTTAGACGTAATTCGAACGTCCGATTGTGAAAATAGAAGTTTCAAAGTCTTCTTGAAAGTTTCATTTGATTTGGTGCTCAATTCGTAGTTCTATGTGTTATTTTGGTAATTTGATCGCGCAAGCAAGTACGTATGATATTTTAAGACTTGTATGCACTATTGGTTTAGAGCACTGATGTGACGACCTGACCCGTCGTCTTATGAGTTGTCGCTCCATTTTTTCCATTTCCACTTCTTTATGCTTTGTTATTTGTATTTATATGTGGTTGGGTTGATTGGTTTGAGTTTGGAGTGAATTTGGTAAGAAATGAGACACTTAGTCTCTTCTAAGAGGGCTTAAGTTGGAAAAGTCAACCAGATGTTGACTTATGAGTTAGAAGGCTCATATGTGAGTTTCGAAGGTTCGACTAGCTTTAGGGGGTGATTTATGACTTAGGAGTGCGATCAGATATGGTTTTAGAGAAGAATTAGGCTTGAATTGGCGAAGTTAGTAATTTAGTGATTTTCGGTTGATATGTGAGATTTTGATCCGAAGTATGGAATGGAATTCCGAGAGTTGTTGTAGCTTCATTATGTAATTTGTGATGTGTGTAAAATTTCATGTCATTCGGAGGTATTTTGGTTGGATTTTTATCAAAAGTGTATTTCAGAAGGTTTAGAAGAACTTAGGCTTGAATTCGATGCAATTTGATGATTTTGGTGTTGTTTGAGGTGTTTTGATGATTGGAACACGTTTGAATGATGTTTTAGGATGCGTGGGTGCTTTTGGTAGGTCTGGGGACCTCAGGGTGAGTCCGGACGGATATCGGGAAGTTTTGAACTTGAGTGAATTGCAGAAAATGCAGCAGCAGGTGCAGGAGGATTTTGGCCTTCGCGATCGCGAGCCTGAGGCCACATTCCCGTAGAAGAAAGTAAGGGTCCCTGAGTATTGTACTTCGCGTTCGCGTCTGGTGTCTCGATTTCGCTGAAGGTCTTTGTGGTTATCTTTCGCATTCGCGTGTTAAGTGTCGCATTCGCATAGTGATGTTTGGTGAGTGAAGGTCCCAGAGCCATTGCTCTTCGCGTTCGCGTATAAGGAATCGCGTTCGTGTAGGTTCAGAAGACCAACGTATCGCATTCGAGGGTGTCCATACGCGTCCACGAAGGGTAATTTTGGTCAAGGAAATATTCGTGCATCGCGAACGTGAGGGGTTTGAACGCGTTCGCATAGAAGGGATTCTAGAAGCTGGGCATAAGGTTTTTAAACATTTCATCTGTGAGCCTAAGTCATTTTTCCTCCATTGTTGAGTATTTTGAGATCTCTTTGGGAGAAATTAAAGAGGGATTCAAAGAGGATTGATTGGAGGTAAGTTTTATGAACCAAAAACATGATTATGCCGTAAAATTAACCTAGAAATTCATGGAAATTTAGCCAAAAATGGAAGAACTAGGGCTTAGGATTTTGAGATTTTAAATTGGGGTTTGAGGGGTCATTTGGACTCCGATTTTGCTGTACTTTATATGCATATAATTGTCGAGTGACAAGGAACGCATTGATGTAAAAATTTCTAAGCTTTGAGAAGTGGGCATGGGGCTCAGGTTTTACCAATTTCAGGATTTTCGATGTTTTTCGATTTGTTTTCGCTTGGGCTTTGTTCCCTCAGCCTATTGTAACATATTCGCTCTGGTGAGTAATGAATGTATATGATGTATTGAGGGTTTGAAACCCCGAATTTGCACACCGTAGTGCTATATTGAGGTGAGACACGTGCTTGATGATGAGCGTAGGGTCATTCACTATTTGGGATTGTGACTTGGTATGTCCCGAGTTATTCGTTTACCGCGTATTTGATTGAAGCTTATTTGTTATCATCATTATTTGGACTGATTGTCATTTTTGGGCTTCAAGCCAACTATTTGTACCCTTCGAGGAGTTTTTATCACTATTTCCTCACTGTTTGGATTTACTACTTGAACTTAGTCGTACCATTTTCTACTATTTTAAAACTCAACCATTTTTACCCAGTTTTGAAACTTAAATGATATTTCTAATGATGTTTAGGTTAAGAACTATTATTTTCCTAAATGGCCGAGGGGCTTATATGATTTTTGTACTGAGTATGGCCAAGGGACAATTGTGAGGATACTATGGGATAGGGCTGTGCGCCACAATAGTATTATACATATATTAATATGAGGTCGAGGTCCTAGTTGATGCCACGAGATGGCTTGATATTGCGCTTGGACCGTAAGGGGGCCCTCCCAGGGTGTGCACACACCTAGTGAGCACCATCGACATTAAATAAATGGATCGGGCTGCACGCCGCAGCGGGTACTAGAGGGTACCATTCAATGTGTTTGATTTTCCTTTCTATATTTGTCACTTAACTACTTATTTGATGTAGTATTTTCATATTTCGATATCATTAGTTTATCGCTTTCATATTACTTGTCTTAAACTGCCGAATTATAGATTACTCTGTGTTTTCCCATGATTTCTTATCCTCGGCCTTTATTTATGTTTATAACTCACTGGGTCAGAGTACTCATATTACTCACTGCATCTTGTGTGTAGATCCAGGTGTATCTGAGGCTGGATGAGGATTTTTTTCAGTTGAGCAGCGCATATCCGGGAGCATCGAGGTAGCTGCATGGCGTTTGCAGCCCTAATCTCTGCCTTCTATCCTTTTGTTTTATCCTCCCTTTCCCAGATTGATATGTATTAGGTTGATAAACTTGTAGTAGAGGCTCAGACTTGTGACATCGGATCTGTGTGGGCTATGTAGTAGGGTTATTATTTGAATTTTCACATGTTTAACTCTTACTTCAGACTTTAATATGATGATTTGGTAATTTAACTATGTTAGATAATACTGAACTCTATGAGAAATAGTTAAGGTTATAGTTGGTCAGGCTTGCCTAGTAGTGTGTTGGGTGCCATCACGACCGAGGTTGGGTTCATGACAAGTTGGTATCAGACCCTAGGTTACATAGGTCTCGCAAGTCATGAGCCAGTCTAGTAGAGTATCGCGGATCGGTACGGAGATGTTTGTATTTATCCTCAAGAGGTTGAAAACCCTTTAGGGAAAACTTCATATTATTGAAATTCGTGTCGTGCGACTTTGTTGACCTGAGAACTAAACTTCCATTATTCTATTCTCTCATAGATGGTGAGGACACCAGCTATCAAACGAGGTGGACGACCATCAGTGCCACCCACTGAGGAGACCAGAGGACGTGGACGCGGTCATGGTCGTGGCAGAGGTAGAGTAGTGAGGGCAGCACCTGCTGATCCACCAACTACCCCAGCTCTGGATCAGACTCCAGCAACACCACTTGAGGCACCGGTTGTGCCCATCGTGATTCCAAGTCTTCAGAAGACCTTGGCACAGATCTTGACAGTATGCACTGGCCTGGCTCATGCGGCTTCAGCACCACAGCAGCAGCTACTTTAAAGGCCGGGGGAGGCAACCAGACCCATATTGCTCATACACTTGAGCAGGTAGCGTAGGGACTACAGACGTCGAAGATACCTCCAGCTCTGCCGGTTGCACCAACACAGGAGTTCAGGGTTCCAGTTATGTTGGAGGATGAGCAGCGTCATCTTGAAATGTTTGGTAGACTCCAGCTTCCAATATTTAGTTGTGTTGAGGGTGAGGATGCCTAGTGTTTTCTTAACATGTATCAGCGGATGCTCCGTACATCAGGGATTTTTGAGTCTAGTGGTGTGGCATTTACCACCTTTCAGTTTAATGGGGCTGCTTTTACTTGGTGGAAGGATTTTTAGAGGCGTAGGCATGTCGGTGTAGCACCCCTTTCTTGGTAGCAGTTCCTCGCTCTTTTCTTGGAGAAGTATGTACCGGAGTCTCACATAAATGAGATGTGTAGGCAGTTTGAGTAGTTGACGTATGGGGATATAACCCTGGCCCAGTATGAGATAACATTTTCTCAGTTGGCCTATCATACCATTTGGATAATTCGACAGACTCTGAGAGGATCAGGAGATTTGTGGATAGCCTTAGCCACAATCTACATATTCTGATGACTAGAGAAAGTGTTGGGTGCTACGTTCGAGGAGGTGGTCGATATCGCTCGTGAGATTGAGATGGTTCTCCGTAGGGAGTGAGAAGAGAGAGAGGCTAAGAGGTCTCAAGGATTGGGCAGTTTCAGTGGTGCTCTATCGAGGGGCCAGTTTTAGTATGGTAGAGGTTTCTCTTTAAGGCCTGCTCAGTCGGCCTACCCAGTGTATCGTGGTGCTCACAGTGGTCATTTGGGGTCCCAGCATGGACAATCTTCACTCAGTGTCCTCCCAGCTCCGAGTTCATCTCATGCCTCATTAGCTCAGGGCTCTTCTGCGCCGAGTGCATCTGCTAGTCACTCTAGTGTGAGGGGTTCCCTTTAGTCCCCATCTCTATCACCGGGTGGTTGTTATGAGTGTAGGGAGTTTGGGCATACGATGAGGCAATGTCCTCGACTTCACTGTGGTCAGCTTCAGTAGAGGGGCCAGTCATCGACTTCTACTCCAGTTACTTCACCACCTGACCAGCTAGCTAGGGGTGGAGATCATGCAGTCAAGGGTCGCCCCAGAAGGGGAGGTTGATCGGTGAAGGCCATGCTTGTTTTTTATGCTATCCCAGGCATGATAGATGCCATTTCTTTAGATGTTGTTATCATAGGTATTATTTCAGTCTGCTACAGAGATGCCTCCTTATTATATGATCACGATTCCACCTATTCTTATATATCTTCATATTTTGCTTGTTATTTGATTATGCCCTGAGAGTCCCTTGTTTTACTTGTTCATGTGTCTACCATGGTGGGCGATATTGTTGTTATGGACCATGTGTATCGATCATGTGTCGTGACTATTGGGGGTTTGGAGACCCAAGCTGATCTATTGCTATTGAGCATGATGGACTTTGATGTTATTTTGGGCATAGAGTGGTTATCTTTGTGTTATTCTATTCTGGACTGTCATGCTAAGACAGTCACTTTGGCTTTGCCGGGTGTACCACAGATCGAGTGGTGTGGTATGACTGATTATGTTCCTAGTAGAGTGACTTCTTTCTTCAGGCCCATCGTATGGTTGGGAAGGTTTGTCTGCCATATCTAGCTTTTGTGAGGGATGTTGGAGCTGAAACTCTTAGTATTGATTCTATTCCAGTTGTGAGGGACTTTCTCGATGTATTTCCTACAGATCTGTCGGGCATGCCACCGGATAAGGATATTAATTTTGGTATTGACCTGGTGTCGGACACTCAGCCCATCTATGTTCTGACATATCGTATGGCATTAGCGAAGTTCAAAGAATTGAAGGAGCAGCTTCAAGAGCTTCTAAACAAAGGGTTCATTCGACCTAGTGTGTCACCTTGGGGTGCGCTAGTTCTGTTTGTGATGAAGAAGGAGAGTACAATGAGAATGTGCATCGATTATATGCAATTGAACAAGGTAACAATTAAGAACGAATATCCCATGTCTCGCATTGATGATTTATTTGACCAGCTTCAGGGAGTGAGGGTGTTCTCCAAGATTGATCTCCATTCGGGTTATCACCAGTTGAAGATCATGGATTCAAATATTTTTAAGACTACTTTCAGGACTAGATATAGTCACTAAAAGTTTCTTGTTATGTCTTTCCGGTTGACCAATGCCCCAGCAGGGTTCATGCATTTGATGAACAATGTATTTTGGCCTTATCCGGATTCGTTTGTTATAGTTTTTATTGATGATATTCTGGTATACTCCGTAGTCAGGAGGAGCACACAGAGTATTTGCGAGTTGTGTTGTAGATATTAAGGGAGGAGATGCTTTATGCAAAGTTCTCCAAGTGTGAGTTTTGGCTTGGTTCAATGGCTTTCTTGGGACACGTGGTGTCCAGCAAGGGTATTCAGGTTGATCTAAAGATGATAGAGGTGGTTCAGAGTTAGCCTAGACAGTCCTCAGCCATAGAGATTCATAGTTTTCTTGGGTTGGCAGGCTATTATTGCCGATTTGTTCGGGGATTTTCATCCATTGCATTGCCCTTGACCAAATTTACCTAGAAGGGTGCTCCATTTGTATGGTCGGATGAGTGTGAGGAAAGCTTTCAGAAGCTCAAGACAACTTTGACCACATCTCCAGTATTAGTTTTACCATCCGCTTCAGGTTCATATACCGTGTATTATGATGCTTCGAGGGATTGGATTGGTTGTGTATTGATGTAGGAGGGTAGAGTTATTGCTTATGCTTCTCGTCAGTTGAATCCCCACAAGAAAAACTACCCTGTTCATGACTTGGAGTTAGCTGCCATAGTTCATGCATTGAAGATTTGGAGGCATTACCTGTATGGTATATCTTGTGAGGTATTCACTAATCATTGCAGTTTTCAATATTTGTTCAAGCAGAAGGATCTTAATTTGAGGTAGTGGATATGGCTAGAGTTGCTCAGGGATTATGATATTACTATTCTGTATCATCCAGGAAAGGCCAATGTAGTGGCTGATACTTTAAGTCAAAAGGCAGTAAGTATGGAGAGTTTGGCGTATTCCAATTGGAGAGACCTGTTGCAGTTGATGTTCAGGATTTGGCCAATCTGATGGTAAGATTAGATATTTCAGCGCCCAATCGGGTGTTGGCTTGTATGGTTTCTCGGTCTTCCTTATATGATCGCATCAGAGAGCGCTAGTATAATGATCCACATTTTCTTGTCCTAAAAGACATAGTTCAGCATGATGATGCCAGGGATGTGACCATTGGTGATGATGGTGTGTGTAGGATGTAGGACCAGATCTGTGTGCCCAATATAGATAGGCTTAGAGAGTTGATTCTGGAGGAGGCCCATAGCTCGCGGTATTCTATTCATCTGGGTGCTGCGAAGATGTATCAGGACTTGAGGCATCACTATTGGTGGAGAAGAATAAAAAATATATTGTGGGATTTGTAGCTCGGTATCTTAATTGTCACCAGGTGAAATATAAGCATCAAAAACCGTGTGGCTTGCTTCAACAGGTGGATATTCCCGAGTGGAAGTGGGAGAAGATCACTATGGACTTTGCTGTTGGACTTTCTCGGACTTCGAAGAAATTTGATGTTATTTGGGTGATTGCGGATCGGCGGACCAAATCTGCGTACCCCAAACATGTGTGTACTACCTATTCTTTAGAGCGGCGGACAGGGATTTATATCCGGGGGATTGTTCGATTGCATGGTGTTCCGATTTCTATAATCTCATATAGAGGTACTTAGTTTACTTTGTAGTTTTGGAGAGCCGGGCAGAGAGAGTTGGGTACTTAGGTGGAGTTGAGCATAACATTTCATCCTCAGACAAACGGGCAGTCCGAGCGTACTATTCAGATATTGGAGGACTTGTTGCATGCCTGCATTATTAATTTTAGAGGTTCTTGGGATGCATTTTTGCTGCTTGTAGAGTTTGCCTACAATAACAACTATCAGTCCAACATTCAAATGGAGCCATATGAGGCTTTGTATGGGAGACGATATAGATCTCCAGTTGGTTGGTTCGAGCCCGGTGAGGCTAGGTTATTGGGGACACATTTGGTTTATGATGCCTTAGAGAAGGTGAAGGTAATTCAGGAAAGGCTTAGTATAGCGTAGTCGTGTCAGAAGAGTTATGCGGACTAGAAAGTTCGAGATGTGTCCTACATGGTTGGTAAGAAGTCTTGCTGAAGGTTTCGCCCATGAAGGGTGTTATGCAATTTGGAAAGAAAGGGAAGTTGAGTCTGCAGTTAATTGGGCCTTTTGAGGTACTTAGTAGGATTGGGGAGGTGGCTTATATGCTTTCTTTGCCACCCATCTTATCGAGCGTGCATATGATGTTTCATGTTTCTATGCTCCAAAAGTATGTTGGGGAACCGTCTCATGTTTTGGACTTCAGCATGGTTCAGTTGGATGATGATTTGACCTTTGATGTAGAGCTAGGGGCTATTTTGGGTTGTTAGGTTTGAAAGTTGAGGCAAAGGATATAGCTTTAGTGAAGGTGCCGTGGAGAGGTTGGCCCGTGAAGGAGGTTACCTTGGGAGACCGAGCGGGAGATGCAGAGGAGATATCCTCACCTATTTGAGGCTTCAGGTATTTCCTTGACTCGCTCGAGCACGAGCGTTTGTTTAAGTTGGGGAGAATTTAAGATCTAACCCATTATCTCATGAGTTATCGCTCCGTTTTCCCTATTTATACTTCTTTATGGTTCGTTATCCGTGTTTATATGTGGTCGGGTTTATTGGTTTGAGTTCGGAGTGAATTTGGTAAGAAACGAGACACATAGTCTCTTTTAATAAGGCTTAAGTTGGAAAAGTCAACCGGATTTGACTTATGAGTTAGAATGCTCGGAATCAAATTCCGATGATTCGGTTAGCTCCGGATGATGAAATGTGACTTAAGACTGCAATCAGATGTTGTTTTGGAGTTCCGGTGTAGAATTAGGCTTGAATTGGCAAAGTTAGTTTTTTGGCGATTTTCGGTTGATAGGTGAGATTTTTATCTGAGGTCCGGAATGAAATTCCGAGAGTTTTTGTAGCTTTGTTATGTGATTTGGATGTGTGTGTAAAATTTCAGGTCATTCGGAGGTGTTTTGGTTGGGGTTTTGATCAAATGCGTGTTTCGGAAGTTTTAGAAGAACTTAAGCTTGAATTCGATGTAATTTGATGGTTTTTGTGTTGTTTGAGGTGTTTTGATGATTGGAACAAGTTTGAATGATGTTTTAGGATGCGTAGGTGCTTTCTGTTGAGGGTTTCCAGATGGCTATCAGGAAGTTTTGAACTTGAGTGAATTGCAGAAAATACAGCAGCTGATGCGGAAAGATTTTGGCCTTCGGGACCGCGAGCCTAGGGACGCGTTCTCATAAAAGAAAGTTAGGGTCCCTGAGTTTTGTACATTAGTCTGCTTTCGTCTGGTGTCTCGCGTTCGCGGAGGGTCTTTGTGGTTGTCTTTCGTGTTCGCGTGTTTAAGTGTCACATTCGCATATTGATATTTGGCGAGTGAAGGTCCTAGAGCCATTGCTCTTCGTGTTCGCGTATAGGGTATCGCGTTCGCGTAGGTTGAAAGGCCCATAGCATTGCGTTCACGGGTGTGCAATCGCGTCCGCGAAGGGTAATTTTGGTCAAGAAAATATTTGTGCATCACGAATGCGGGGGATGGGGGTTGGGGGTTGGGGGAGGGGGGTTTGACCGCGTTCGTATTGAATGGATTCCAGAAACTGGGCAAAAGGTTTTTAAACATTTCACCCGCGAGCCTAAGTCATTTTTCCTCCATTGTTGAGTATTTTGAGAACTCTTTAAGAGAAATTGAAGAGGGATTCGAAAAGGATTGATTGGAGGTAAGTTTTATGAACCAAAAACGTGATTATAATGTGAAATTAACCTAGAAATTCATGGAAATTTAGCTAAAAATGGAAGAACTAGGGATTGGGATTTTGAGATTTTAAATTGGCATTTAAGGGGTCATTTGGACTCCAATTTTGGTGTTATTTATATGCATAGACTCATGGAGTGATAAGGAACCCGTTGATGTAAAAATTTCTGAGTTTTGAGAAGTGGGCCTAGGGGTCGGGTTTTGCCAATTTCAAATTTTTTGATGTTTTTCAATTTTTTTTGCTTGGGCTTTGTTCCTTTAGCCTATTGTAACATATTTGCTTTGGTTTTGGTCAGATTCAACGTGCGAGGAGGCCTATTTGAGAGGCTGATAATAGGTGAATTTGACTATATTTATGCCCTAAATAATCACACTTTATTGTTGTTTTGATATTGTTTATGATGACAAAATGCTCTTATTAGTGTTTTTAGTGTGTTATAGGTACACATGAGCTAATGAAGACTAAAAGAGCAGTTTTGGAGTCAAAAGAAGGTGAAAAAGGCCAAGTGTGGAACAAGTCAAGAAATTGTGCTGAAATAGCCGGAAGAATCTGAAAGAATCCGAGGCACTGTTTGTCCGCGGTTCCACCGCGACCGCGGTAGAATAGGCCAGCAGATGTTTGAAGATTCAGAGGAATTGATCCACCGCGACCGCGGTCAAACCGCGGTGGAAGCCAGGATTTTTAAGGGCTAAAGTGTAAAAATGCAATTTGTGTAACCTAAACCCTATATATATTGTTAGGATTCGCCCAAAGGATGCAAGTTTTGTATTATTGACTACTTTTGCAAGCAAACTAGTAAGAAAGAACTCTCTCAACATCTTTCTTTCTTTTACATTGAATTCTTGATTATGAAATCAATTATCTATCTTGTTTTCTTGATTATGAGTAGCTAAATCTTTATCTAAGGTTTTGATGGAACCTATTGATTGATGAACTTCTGGGTTATGTGAATACAAATTGTTAGCTAGTTTTCTATTTGTTCAACTTCGTTCTTGTTGTAGTTAATTGATAGGATCCTCAATTAGCTTATGCCTATTTAGTGTGCATAACTTGGAAAAGAGTGCATATTTAGGATATTGTTGAACAACACCACACCTAGATTATTGGAGGAATCTATAATTGTGGGCGTAAAGGTGGGGTTAGGAATAACGAAACCTTGGGTGCAATCTAAAGTGAACTGTGCAAATTAAAGCTAGCTAGGGTAGCTCGAAAGAGTACAATAGTAAATTATTGTAATTGCTCGGGAGAGAATTACGGTAGAAATAGCGTTCATGATTGATAGAAAAATATTGACAATTTGTATGAGCATAAACAGAAGGGATTCCATCAATAGGGAAAATCAATACCTTAGTCTTTCTCTTTATTCTTTACATCACATTCAATTATTTTCTTCAAGTCTTTAGTTTCTTGCAAAAATTAGTTAGTAAAAATCATCCACCAATATATTCAAAAGTTTGGGAAGTTGATTCAAGAGTATTTTTGGGTTTTGGAAGTTGCAATTGATAGGTTAATTCTCTGTGGGATTCGACTCTGGACTTAATAGACCAGGATTATATTGACAGTGACCGCATTATATTGACTACGACCATTGCTTGGACGTGAATCAATTTTGGCGCCGTTGCTGGGGAATTAACGGAATTATCAATTGCCATTGACAGAACTACAAGATTCTTATGTAGTCGGGTTCTTTCTACACACTCTACATTGAAAATTTTGATGGTTGTTGAATTAGGTGCTCAGGTGCATGCCTAGGAAATCTGCAAGGACTGGAGAACTAATTGAAGGACTCTCGGACCCAGAGAAAACATTCCGGGCACGTAACAGGGCAATCGGACAACTTCAGCAATCTCAGCAACCACATAAACTTGATTTTGATATGGGAGACATAAACGACCCAAACCAGCAAGCCGGGTTGAAGGTTGAATGTACAAAAGGCGCATGGGGATGCTCTGTTTGACTGTGCACAACAAGCTGCTGATAATTTGGCAACTGCCATTATTGTGCCAGCCATCCAAGCTGAGTCATTCCAGATCACTAACAACATGCTGTACTTGTTGCAAAACAAGGGACTATTTTCTGGGACTCAGGTTGAAGATCCACAGCAGCACCTGAAGAATTTTCTTTCTATATGCAAGACGCAGAGGCAACCAAATGTGACACCGGAAGCCATCAGGCTATTGCTATTTTCCTTCTCGGTTATAGGGGCTGTACAGGTATGGCTCAACTCACTCCCCATAAACTCCATAGCAACTTGGGATGAGTTAGTCAAACAATTCCACAACAAGTTTCATCCACCTAACAAGACACCTCAACAAATTGATGAGATTGTGAGCTTCAAGCAGAAACCAATGGAAACATTACATGAAACTTGGGGCAGATTCAAGGGTATGCTTGTTATGTGTCCTCACTATCGGATTCCTGAGCAGATGTTAGGCCAAAGATTCTACATGGGGCTTTTGGACAGTATAAATAATATAGTAGATGCCTCGGTAGGTGGGGCTTTTTTGAGCAAGACATGGAGAGAAGGCCAGAATTTGATTGACAAGATGGCTCAAAATTCCAGGTGGACGACCAGGAATGCTCCTATCACTCCAGTGGTACACTCTGTACCTCTGAATCCTTCCAACACTCTGGAGCAGAACGTGGCTACTTTATTGACACAAATGAGCATCCTGACGAAGAAGGTGGAAGAATCAGGGGTCAAACAGTATGTTCACATTGTAGATATTACCAATAGTCGTTTATGCACATCTTGCATTAGCCAACCCATAGGTAATCCATGGGCTGCAGACCAAGAACATCCTCACCAGCACGAATATATGAACTATGTGGCTAATTACAGAGGGCAGCGATAGGGTAACCAGAGTTGGGGTCGGCAGGGTCCACAACAGTACAGGCCTCCATAACCACAATATAATGCAGCAGGTATGAGGCCACCAAACAACATGGCTCCATATCCTAGACCTCAAAATTTGAACAATCAGCAGCAGGGATATAATCCACCTCCACCACAGCATGGGGGTCGACATGACGATGGGTTCGCAAGGTTGGAAGCTATGATGCAGCAGGTAATTGGGTCACATGCCAAAACCAATGAGAGGATAGATGCACATGACGCGGCTATCAAGAATATTGAAGTACAGGTGGGCCAAATTGCTATGTCACTTAACAATCGTCCTCAAGGGACATTGCCTGCAGATACACAACCAAACCCAAAGGATCAAATCCCAAAGCAGCTGATGGCAGTTAATCTTGAGAAGTGAAAGAGATCTTGATGCTGAGCAGGAAAGAGATAGAGGCAATTTGCAGGCCGAGACACTCACTCGAGTACCCATTGAACTGGATGAGTCCACTGAGTTGACAGAGGTTACAGTCTAGCCAGTAGATGAAAATAATGATGTGCACCAGGAAACGGAGAAAGCTACTGAATCGGTAGAACAGCCGGTTGTGGAACAGGTAGTAGAGAAAGAAAAATCCTAAGTGATTGGGAAGAAGAGGCCTCCAGCCCCATTTCTGCAAAGGTTGGCCAAGCACCAAAAATAGGAGCAATACAAGAGATTCTTCATGATGCTCAAGCAAATCCAAGTAAATATTCCATTAATTGAAGCTTTGAAAGAGATGCCTGGCTATGCTAAGATGATGAAAAACTTGATGTCGCAGAAATTTGATTTCCAAGACTTGGCCACCGTGACTCTTACGCGGACATGTAGTTCAGTGGTATCTAGACCCATGGCTGAGAAGCTATCTCACCCAGGTAGCTTCACTATTCTGTGCACTATAGGAAACTTTGCCTTTGCTAAGGCATTGTGTGATTTGGGGCTAGCATAAATCTTATGCCCTTGGTGATCTATAAGAGGCTGGGCATCGGGAGAGCTAGGACTACTTTTATGTTATTACAGCTTGTTGAAAGGACAGGTAAATCGTCATTTGGGATATTAGATAATGTGCTTATCCAGGTGGGGAAGTTTGTGTTTCCCGCCGATTTTGTGATTCTAGACTGCAAGGTGGATGAGGAGATTCCTATAATCTTAGGAAGACCATTCCTAGCCACGGGGAGAGCCTTGATTGATTGTGAGACTGGGGAACTCAAGATGAGGTTGAATGATCAGGAGATCATATTCAATGTGCAAAAATCTATGAGGCGCCCTAGTAAGTTCGCGAATTGCTCTCTCATTGATGCAGTTGATGTGATAGTGGAGACAGACGATGCAGAGTTGACCATTGAAGATCCACTTCAGGCATGCCTAATGAATATGGAAGAGGCAAATGGTGAAAGCCTGGCAGAGTGGGTGCTATATTTGGAAGGTAAGGGGTTTTGGGATAGAGAGTTGGAGTTTGAACCTCTACACTTTGAAAAGAGAGAGACCCCTCCAGCAAAACCATCCATTGAGGAGCCACCAAAGCCGGAACTTAAGCCACTTCCAACACATCTCAGGTATGAATTTCTAGGCCCTAACTCCACTTTACCTGTTATTATCTCATCTGGTTTGCTAGATGTGCAGGCTCAAAAGCTTATACAGGTACTCAAGGAATGTAAAACTGCCATTGGTTGGACCATGGCAGACATAAAGGGGATCAGCCCCGCATACTGCATTCACAAGGTCTGAGAAGCGTTTCATGGCATAGTTCAGAGCTTTGGGTCGAGCATGCAATGTCGACCCCGCCACCGTCTCCAACTCAATTGAGTCCCAGGTAAGTTTTCTCACTTTTCTGTGCTTTACAATGATTATTATGCCATGAGGACATGTCATGATTTTAAGTGTGGGGTGGGAGACTTATCTTGTATTGTATGTTGTACATAGTAGATTTAGCTGTATAGTATATTAGCTGGCTTGGCCCGATGATGGACACTTGGCGACATGCTTCTTAAGGGTCTAAGTCGGAATAAAAACACAAAATAATCAAAAATTTGAAAAAATCCAAAAATAATAGTAGAGGGCTCTTCCTGATGACGGACTATTTGGACAAGTACTCTTGAGGGAAGTAGTCCATGTAGGAATTTTTCTGTCTTTTATTTTCTGTTTCTAGGTAGTGTATCACCTCCCCCTTCGTTTTTCTTTTGACCACAGTTCTTTTCTAAGGGTTTTTATTGAACCGGGTTAGGTAGATTTTTCTTTTTTAGGATTAGAGGGCAAAGGTTGACATGTAACCCCAATTATGCACATTAGCAAAACTTAATTGAACCTGAGAATGTATTATCTAAGCTTGACTGTAGATTCTAGGATATGCCTTAAATTGCACAATACAACTTGCTTGAACGTTGATAGGACTCTATAGATGAACCTGATTCTAAATGAGTTGCATGCTAAGTGTGTGTGAGCTTTTACCTACATTATATGTTTTACATGATACCTAGAACTTGCCCTGTGTGTTTGCAAAGCGGAATAGAAGTTGTTTAGTTATAGAGATGATAGAGGCATTTCTTTGTGTAACCCCATAAATCAATAAACTGTGAATTCACCTGTACATAGTATCTTAGTTAACCCCTTTGAGCCTTAAGCATGTTCTTTGATAACCCTTTAATGTTCAAAAATCTAAATCTTATATTGTTCTACTTTACCTCCTAGAAGCACTTGTATTGTAATGAATACAAAAGTCTAAGTGTGGGGTGAAGGGAAATTGAAAAAGGGAAAATAAAAAATGAATGGTAGAAAATAGTGAACTGGCCAAAATAATGTAAATGTTTACAAGGCAATGAAAAAAAGATGTATACATGTAAATAAGAAAGCCAGTTACACCAACAAAAAATGGGGATTAAAAGTGAATAAAAGGTGAAGGAATGGTTAGGGGAAGCATAACGTAAAAGCTTAAAGGAAAGTGAAAAAAAGAAAGTGCTTAGGGAGGTTAGCCACTATAACCAAAAGTATCCTACCCGTCCCATAGCCTACATTACAACCCTTAAAGACCTCTTGATATGTGATTGAATAACTCGATTAGTGGAGTATTACACTAGGGGCAAGCCTATGGTGTATCTGTATACATATGAATGCTCTTTGCTGAGAGTGAGTGAAATTTTTCTATATCTATAAGTTCCATGTTCTAAATTGCTTATGTGTGGGAACTTCTCTCAATATAATTGTGTGAGGGCATGTAACTCACGAAGAAAAAGGTAAGTTTGCAAGTTTGTGATAATAATTAGAGTAAGCAATAATGTATTGGCATTTGAGTTTACGGTTGAGTAAGGATTGTGCATGTCTTTGGTTAATCATGAAAGATAGCTTGTGTGACATATTTTGGGGGAGACATTAATAAAATTAGCCTAAAGTGTGATTAAGGTTGCTCGAGGACGAGCAAAGGTTTAAGTGTGGGGTGTTGATAATAGGTGAATTTGACTATATTTATGCCCTAAATAATCACACTTTATTGTTGTTTTGATATTGTTTATGATGACAAAATGCTCTTATTAGTGTTTTTAGTGTGTTATAGGTACACATGAGCTAATGAAGACTAAAAGAGCAAGTTTTGGAGTCAAAAGATGGTGAAAAAGGGCCAAGTGTGGAACAAGTCAAGAATTTGTGCTGAAAATAGCCGGAAGAATCCGAGGCACTGTTTGCCCGCGGTTCCACCGCGACCGCGGTAGAACAGGCCTGCGGAAGTTTGAAGATTGAGAAGACCCATCCACCGCGGTTCCACCGCGACCGCGGTCAAACCGCGGTGGAAGGCGGAAAATTCAGGGGTTGAAGTGTAAAAACGAAAGTTGTAAAACCTAAACCCTATATATATTGTTAGGATTCACCCAAAGGAGGCAAGTTTTGTACTATTGACTACTTTTGCAAGCAAACTAGTAAGAGAGAACTCTCTCAACATCTTTCTTTCTTTTACATTGAATTCTTGATTATGAAATCAATTATCTATTTTGTTTTCTTAATTATGAGTAGCTAAATCTTTATCTAAGGTTTTGATGGAACCTATTGATTGATGAACTTTTGGGTTATGTGAATACAAATTGTTAGCTAAGATTTCTATTTGTTAAACTTCGTTCTTGTTGTAGTTAATTGATAGGATCCTCAATTAGCTGTGCCTATTTAGTGTGCATAACTTGGAAAAGAGTGCATATTTAGGTTATTGTTGAACAACACCACACCTAGATTATTGGAGAAATCTATAATTGTGGGCGTAAAGGTGGGGTTAGGAATAACGAAACCTTGGGTGCAATCTAAAGTGAATTGTGCAAATTAAAGCTAGCTAGGGTAGTTCGGAAGAGTGCAATAGTAAATTATTGTAATTGCTCGGGAGAGAATTACGGTAGAAATAGCGTTCATGATTGATAGAAAAATATTGACAATTTGTATGAGCATAAACAGAAGGGATTCCATCAATAGGGGAAATCAATACCTTAGTCTTTCTCTTTATTCTTTACATCACATTCAATTATTTTCTTCAAGTCTTTAGTTTCTTGCAAAAAGTAGTTAGTAGAAATCATCCACAAATATATTCAAAAGTTTGGGAAGCTGATTCAGAAGTATTGTTGGGTTTTGGAAGTTCAATTGATAGGTTAATTCTCTGTGGGATTCGACTTTGGACTTAATAATCCGAATTATATTGACAGCGACCGCATTGTCTTTTATACGACATATTTGGGCATGATTCAGAGGCAATGGCATAGCGAGCTAGAGCTCTGGCCGGTTTGAAGTGAGTAATGAATGTAAATGATGTCTTAAGGATTTGAAACCCCGAATTTGCACATTATAGTGCTATATTGAGGTAAGACACACGCTTGATGATGAGCATGGGGTCGTTTATTATTGGGGATTGTGACTTAGTCTGTTTCGAGTGATGTTTTTACCACGTATTTGATTGAAGCTTATTTCTTATCATTGTTATTTGGACTGATTGTTAAATTTGGGCTTCGTGCCAACTATTTGAACCTTTCGAGGAGTTTTTATCACTATTTCCTCACTGTTTGGATTTACTACTTGAACTCAGTCGTACTGTTTTCTACTATTTTACAACTCAGCTATTTTTACCCAATTTTGAAACTTAATGATATTTCTAATGATGTTTAGGCTGAGAACTACTATTTTCCTAAATGCCCGGGGGCTTATATGATTTCTGTACTGAGTATGGCCAAGGTCCAAATGTGAGGATACTATGGGATCGGGTTGCACAATGCAGCAGCATTATATAGAAATTAACATGAGGCCAAGGTCCTAGTTGATGCCACGAGATGGCTTGATATTGCGCTTGGGCCACAAGGGGCCCTCTCGGGGTCTGCACACCCCTAGTGAGCACACTTGACGATAAACAAATGGGTCGGGTTGCACGCTGCAGCGGGTACTAGAGGGTACCATTCAATGTGTTTGATTTTACTTTATATATCTGCCACTTAACTGCTTATTTACTGTAGTATTTTCACATTTCTATTTCATTGGTTTATCGCTTTCATATTACTTGTCTTAAACCGCCGAATTATAGATTACTCTATGTTGTTCCATGATTTCTTATCCTTGGCCTTTATTTATGTTTATTACTCACTGGGTCGGAGTACTCATATTATTCCCTGCACCTTGTGTGCTCATCTAGGTGCATCTAAGGCTGCGTGAGGATTTTTAGTTGAGCAACGCATATCCGGGAGCATCGAGGTAGCTGCATGGCGCTCGCAGCCCTGATTTCTCCCTTCCATCCGTTTGTTTTATCTTCTCTTTCCTAGATTGATATGTATTAGGTTGATAAACTTGTAGTAGAGGCTCAGACTTGTGACATCAGATATGTATGGGCTATGTAGTTGGATTATTATTTGAATTTCCGCATGTTTAACTCATATTTTAGACTTTTAATATGATGATTTGGTAATTTAACTATGTTAGCTAATACTGAACTGTATGAGAAACGGGTTAAGGTTCTAGTTGGTCAGACTTGCCTAGCAGTGTGTTGGGCGCCATCACGATCGGGGTTGGGTCGTGACAACTGGGGGCTCGAGTGAGTTTTAGATAGGCTACAGAGTGAAATTTGGACTTAGAATCAATTTTTGATGCATGCTTCAGACCTCGCAATTGAGAGGTCAGGCTTCGCATTTTGCGAACACTAATGGATTCGCATTTGCGAAGAGTAGCTGGGGAGGCTAAAGATTGCATTTGCGAACAAAACTTCGCATTTGTGAAGTGGGGCTGGGGAAAGTAGTGATCGCAATTGCGATCAAATGGCCGCAATTGCGGAAGGTCAAAATTCACATTTACGAACGATTCTTCTCATTTGCGAAGAAAGCTGGGGTGGGAAGGACTTCACATTTGCGATGGTTGACATCTGCAACTAATCAAAATGGGAGCTAGACCGGAGTTTTTTTCATTCTCTCAAAGTTTCAAACTAAAAAACCCTATAGAAAATTTTTCAAAGAACTTTTGTTCCCCAAATATTGGTAAGTGATTCTAAACGAGTTTCTTTCAATCTTTCACTACTTTTCCAAAGTTTTATCCTAAAATTTTGTGTTTTCATGGGGGAAATTAGGGGTTTGGGTAAAATTAGGGATTTGTGTAAAATGGGGATTTAGACCTCAAACTAAGGTCAGATTCCAAAATAAATTACATAATTGGGCTCGGGGGTGAATGGGTAATTAGGTTTTCGTTTAAATATCGGGTTTGGACCTAGCGAGCTCGGGAGTTAACTTTTTAAATAAGGACCTAAATTGAATCATTTGCAATCGTGGGTTGTTCCTACGCCTTAATTTGAATAGTTTGGTTGGTAATTTGCTAGATTTTATTGATTCGGGGGCTTTTTTGAAACGCAAAGTTGTGGATGAGCTTTGAGTTCTTTGGAATGAGGTAAGTATTGTGATTAACCTTGACTTGAGGATTAGGGCTTATTTTTCTATTTTATACATGTTTAGATATTGGGTACAACGTATATGTGAGGTGACGAGTAGTTATGCGTTATTGTCGAGTTAAAGCATGTGGGTGGGACTTGTTTCTTGCAATTGTTGTTTCCTTTGATCATATTCATGACTAGACTAGTCATTTGCTAAATTTATCATTTTTATTGTGTTTATGAGCTTTTATGATAATTGAGTAATGATTCCAAGTGAGATTGATATTGTGGAACCGTTGTTGAAGTAAGGCTTGTACTTATTGATCCTATCTCCATGTTATTACTTGTCCATTGTTATATGGTAAGGAGAGTATTAATGCATGAAGGGTGATAACGTGTCGTACGTGAGTGTAATGTCGTGCCATATTGTGAGTGATAAGGCACGAATGGTGATTCTGTTGCTCCCAAATGCACACGCAAGTATACGTGATCGTACAAGTAATAGAATGATAAGCCAAGTGTCGAACCCACTGAGACTTATATGAACTACTCACTAACTCACCAATATTGTTATTCCGTCAAGCTAAATTCGAGTTCAAAAGTTTAATTATACTATACGACAATTCTAAGTAATGACTAAATTATCAAGCAGTAGAATATTTGTTATGTATTCAATAGAGACAGGTATTCCAGGGTTGTGATCGATTCACCATTCGTATTGTGTTCTAATTAACTCTCCCTCTCATACAATTCACTCATGGTTGCTAATTAATCGACAATTGCTCTCATAGCCTTCTCCAAAAGTACTACTCGCCTATTTAAAATAGATTAACGCCTATATTCCTATGAAATCAATCTATTAAGAACGCATTAAGATTACGATATTTAATTAAGCACGGTGACTAGGTATATTTCTATCCTAACAACAAATCCGCCCCTCTAAGGGTTAAGATCATGCTCTCATCAACTCTTCTTTAATCTAAACATGGCTTTCCCAAGTATAACATAGATAGTAAATAGAACCTAATTGCTGGCCAGACAATTAAGCAATTAATCACAGAACTGAAGAAATAATCATATATTAGTGAATTATAATCAAGGTTAAGTCAACGGTAAACAACAATGTTTATAGCTAAATCACAACCCTAGAACAATGGGTGTTTAGACACTCATAATGTAATCAAATAATTGAAAAAACTAGAAAAGATGAAAAAACAAACTAAGAATTCTCCGCTTCCTCATGATTATGTGTGTGTTTTTACTCCAAAGTGGCGTCTCTCCCCTCAAAAATAGGTTTAGTCTTGCTTGTATACGTGTTGGGTAGGTCTAGGGCCGAAATAACTTTGTCCCCAGCGAAATTGGAGAAAATTTCCAGTAGTGGTGCCTTGGATAGTGCCAGGCACCTTCCACGGTGCTGCCAAATTTTAGCTACTATTTTTGGCGCCATAGGTAGGGCTGGGCGCCACCTATGGCGCTGAAATGTCCAACTTTCCTGTTTGTGTCCGTTTTGGCTCTAATTTCGCACATATCACCCCCGATTGCTCCCGGATCATTCCTACACCTGAAACACATCAAATTGACATAAATAACCACATTTCACATCCTAAATCCATGAAACAAAAGTAAGATATGAGGTGATATACATGTGAATATATATACTTTATGCAAACATCAACACCCCACACTTAGACTTTTGCTCGTCCTCGAGCAATGGGACTATCAATAAAACCCCAACCACGTACAAGTCTCAATTATGGAGGAGCACTTTACCTTTTAATTAGACAATATACCCTTGACTATGATCATACCGGCACACAAGCATGAACACATAAAACTTCACATTCTTCCCGTTTAAGCATGCCTAAGTCTAATATTTCAATTCAATCAATTCCAACAACCTATTTGTCACTATCCAACCTCAAAAGCCGACTTGTAACCACTAAGAACCCTCAACTCATGCACTCACTCAACAAGAACGTTTACAACATTATCAATCATTCATGAGATCATGTGCCCTCACCACCAAACAAAAGAGTGAATATAGAATAGTCCACAGATTCAAATATGCTTTTGAATACAGATTAAGGACATCACACATGTGAACAAAATTCTCTCACTCTTACAAAGAATTCATATGCATCCCGTGGTCGTACCATAAGCTTACATGTAGTGTATATCTCTACTAATTTAAGCTAGCCAAGTCTAGGATCAATTAGGAATTTAAGGTTGTAATATAGGCTAAGGGACGCGTGTGGTACATTTAGAAATGGTGACTAACCCTCCTAAGCACTTTATTACACTACATTTACAATTCAAGCACATATTCTTCTCAACCAATCCACTTACCATATGCATCATAACCCTCTTTTTAATTAAGCACTTCTATATTTTTACTAGCACAAATCATTAAGAATTGGAGGTGTGTATTTTTTTTTCCACGCTCTATACATTAAGGTTCATCGGCTAGTGACTTTTGATTTTAACTTTTAGTGCACCAATATGCCCTTCCATGATTCCACTCAAACGTTAATCCCCAATACTTCTAAGTGCTTTAGGAGATAAAGGTTCAATAAATATCAACTTAAGAACAACATAGGGGTGTGGCTTGTAACGCGAGTTCCAAAAGAAAGGTCTATAGACTCAAAGGGAATAGTAAAGGAAAATTTTATTTTTATGTGACAAGCACATCCACGATCAAGCAAGAAAATGTCTATGTCATCTCCTAGATTAGTACAACTTACAATTTCACTTTAATTAACACACGAGGCAACTTCTAGACTACACATGATAGCACAGAAAATCACAAATCCTCACACACGTATTGTATATGACTCAATCAAAACAGTTCTGTTCAACTCTCAAGTCAAGCAAGTACACATAATTGAGAAATTTAAGCAGTATTGCACTATGTGGCATACAAGCCAACCAATTGAGAGAGAGCATCACAAAATAGGATATTCAGTTTTCTTAGGCTTCACAATTCAAATCAAATACACGGGAAAATAGAATGTATTTTATAGCCAAATATTCCAACACCAACCATGTCAATGAGTATCTCAGAGCGACTCAGTTCCTTCATAAACTACTCCTAAAAAAATTAAAGTACCTGGTTCGAGCTACACCCTTGGAAAATAACCGGTGCCCAAAGAAAAACCAGGGGATACTACCTAACTCTCCTAAAAAAAGTTATTTTGGTGTTTTTAATCGGACTTTATCCCTCAAGAAATATCCAAAAGATCCATCGTCAGGAAAAATCTGAACTTTTTCTAAATTTTTTTTCAATTTTCATTTTTTAAAATTTATGTCTACTACGAGTTCTAAAAGAAAAACTAAATTAAAAAAAATAGTTTTATACAATTACACTTCATAAAGTAGTTTTCCTACCCCGCACTTTAATTATGCATAGTCCTTGATGCATGATCACAAAGAAAGATATTAAAACAAGGGTGAGAAATACTCCCCGAGGCCCTCTCGAGACTAGCTCGAATATAATCCTCAATATTAAGGGTCAGGACGACCCCGCACTTAAGCTCAAACATGATCCTCAACTTCATTTTTGGGTACTCAGACTTCTCCTACTCTGCAAAATAAAAAGCAACACAAAACTTGACACAAAAAATAGTCAATAAATATAAGATATACAAGTTGAGTTGCCTCCCAACAAGCGCCTTATTTATAGTCCTGGCATGACTCTGCTACTCTGCTCAGGCTGGGCACTTTCTCTTCTTCTTACTCCCATGAATTCTAGCCTTTTTCACGCTCCCAGAAGGTCTCCTCTTCCATCTCTGACTCTTTTCTCTATCAACTTTACACACTCAGCTGGAAACACCACCTCTTCTAACTCATTTGTGCCAGCTGGATCACTATAATTCACATACTGACTCTGCTCTATTCCCTTCAATTCGACCATAGTAATCATACATAAGTTCATAATGCTTAGGCAGCTTAAGTGCCTTGTACACATTAAAAGTGACCTCCTTATCGTCAACTCTCATTTTTAACTTTCCTGCCCTCACATCAATAATTTCTCTACCAGTAGCAAAGAATGTTCGACCTAAAATAATGGGCACTTCCTCATCTAACTCGTGATCAAGAACAATAAAATAAACAGGAAGAATAAACTTTCCCACTCAAACTAACATATCCTCAATAATTCCTTCTGACATGACTAGTGACATATCTACTAACTATAAAGTAATTGTAGTAGGTCTAAGCACCCCCCCAATCCGAGTTGCTTGAACAAAGAGGATGACATCAAATTTATACAAGCCCCTAAATCAAACAAGGCTCTACCAACTTCTTGTTTTCCAAGAGACAAAGGAATTATGAAACTCCTAGGATCCTTAAACTTAGGAGGAAGTTTAATCTGAACTCTGGCATTGCACTCTTCAGTAAGTGCAACTATTTCGAACTCTGCATGTCTTTGTTTGTCATAATATCTCTGAGATACCTTGACTACTTAGGCACTTCCTGCAAAATTTCCACCAAAGGCAAATTCACACTCACTTGGCTCAAAATATCTAGGAATTTCTTATACTTAGCATAAACTTTTTGCTCCTGCAGTCTTTGTGGAAACATAGGTGATGGCCTAGTCTCAGTTACTGGCTCGGTTCCTTTATCATCTTTCTCATTCCCTTCAACTGGCTTGGGAACTAATTCTCCTTCAGGATGAGCTATATTCATCTTTTTCTTTGGAACTTCTTCTAATGCTCTTCCATTTCTCAAGTTAACCGCATTGACTTGAGCTTTAGGATTATGCTAGTATCATTAGGAAGAGCTCCAACTGGTCTAGTGTTTTGAGCACGGGCAAGCTGTTCCATTTGGCGCTCCAAATTTCTAAAATCGATTCTGAGCTGTTGATTGTCAAGCAACAACTGCTTCAACAAATACTTTCCATTCTTTTCTACCCATTGAGGTGGCTTCTGAGGTTGATTGAAATTTCCTTAGGGTCTATAACAATTTTGATTTGGTTGATTTCCACCCCATGTGAAGTTGGGATAATTCTTCCAATTTGGGTTATAAGTGTTACCATATTGTGCATTCTGATTCATTGGACCCCTACTCTGTTGTCACACATAGTATATAGATTCTGGATTCGTGGGATACATGTTACTCATATAGTTCGCAGCAAAGAGACATTTGTTGTACATGTTGCATATGTTGTGTCTTTTGTATTGTCATTTTATTCACCTAGTTTGCCAATTTACCTATATCAGCTCTCATGGCCAAGAAGTAATCAAGCTCAATCAACCCGACTGCCTTCTGTTTACTTGCCTTACGTGAATCCTTATCTCCTTGCCAGTTATGATCATTCGCAGTGAAGTTGTTCAGCAAGAGTTGGATTTCACTATATGATTTCGCTATGCAACTATCCCCACAAGCTGAATGAAGATTCATCTTTGAGGCCTCATCTACCCCATCAACAAAAGTGTGTCCCAATACCTCATTAGTCTGACAATGGTGCAGGCAATCTCTAAGTAGCTTCTTGTATCTTTCCCGAGCTTGACTAAGTGTTTGCCACCCCGTTGTTCGAACCCAAGAATCTGACTCCTCAATGACTTTGTCTTCTTGGTGGGGAAAAACTTGATTAATAATTTCCTTGCTAGATCATCCCAACTATGGATTAAGTTTGCGGGCTCTTTCTGTAACCATTTCTTAGCTTCCCCCGACAGTGAAAAGGGAAAAAGTGTTAGCCTGACATAGTCCTTGGAAACATTTGGATAATTGTATGTCCATAATTTCCAAGAAATTTTGAATGTGCCTCTGCGGATCTTCATGAGCTAGACCCACATATCAGTTGTACCATGTAATGTTTGAGTTCAAAATGCTAGCAATCTCAGGCTTCACAATCGCCTGAGTCATATTAGTAAGATTGGGCCTTGCGGCTTCTACCACCGCACACTCTGCATTACCTGCCATCTCTGTTGGATGTGGTTGAAGTATGACGTCCAACTCTCTTTCTATTCTAGTTCTTGCTTCGACTTCCCTCCTCACTCTGTGAAGCATCCATTCAATTTTAGGATTAAGAGGAAGGAGATTGTTTGCGCTTCTACTCCTCCGCATTAAGAGAAGAGCCTATATTAACGCAAACAAGGTAGACTGGAAATTAAAACTTGAACAAATAACTAATACAAACGTAAGTCAGCAAACTAGCTAATTTTTAAGTCCCCGACAACGACGCCAAAAATTTGTTGCTCCCAAATGCACACGCAAGTACACATGGTCGTACAAGTAAAAAATAAGCTTCTCTATATATATACACAAAGATTTTCTTTCCTTCTACCAATGCACAAAGTGCACTAGTAAAGTGAACTCAATCAACATTTCACTTCTCTTTATTTCTTTTCCCACCATTTTCTATTCACACCTCTTTTGTTATCAATAATAAAATCCAACAACTTCTACCTTGCGAAAGTAGAAATATTATTTCTGAAATACCCTCTACTCAAAAAAATAATTCTCTCCATGTTTGAACAAGAGAATAGTAATAAGGGGGGCATGTCGAAAATACTAAAAATAAGAACATTAACAACAAAAATAACACAACATTAATATAACCTAACAAGGGGAACAATATATGCTACTAGACACAAAGAATGAGAAAAAACAAAAATGATAATACTAGTAATGGTATGTAAAAATAAATAAATAGTAGATATAGAGCCCTAAACTCGATGGTTTACTAACCCTCAACCTTAATTTTCGTCCTCCATATTTTTCTATTTAGGGTCATAAGTTTGCGGCAAGCTGGAGATATGTATGTCATGATCTGTCTAGTCACTTCTCCCCAATACTGCTTTGGCCTACCTCTACCTCTTCTCAGATTCCACAAATAACCACCCTCTCGCACCTTCTCACTAGGGCATCTATGCATCTCTTCTTCACATGTCCTACCACCTTGGCCTCGCTTCCCTCATCCTATCATCTATAAAGGCCACTTCTACCTTGTCCAAATAACTACGTTCCTAATCATATCCTCTTAGTATGACCACACATCCACCTCAGCATCCTCACCTCCGCTTCTTTTATCTTCCGAGCATGAGAGTTCTTGGCTAGCCAACACTTTGTCTCATATAACATAGATGGTCTAATAGCCACCCTATATAACTTACCTTTAAGTCGGTGGCACCTTCTTATCACATAAGACACCGGATGCGATCTTCCATTTCATCCACCTTCTCCAATATGATGTGTGACATCATCGTCAATCTCACAATTCCCTTAGATTTTTGACCCTAGATACTTGAAATTTCGTTTATTAGGGATGACTTGCGTATCGATCTTCCATCTGCCTCATGAATTTTATTATTCAACTTTCACTCCAAGTACTCCGTCTTAGTCTTACTCAACCTAAAGCCTTTAGACTCCAGGGTCTCTCCAAACCTCTAGCCTTGTGTTAGCTCCGATGTGCATCTCGTCTATCAATACTCTGGTATTTGCAAATAACATACACCATGATACCTCCTTGGATATGTTGCATCAATATATCCATCACCGAGGCAAAAAGAAATGAGCTAAGGGTTGATCCCTAGTGCAACCCTATAACTATTGGAAATATCCAAGTCTCCTCCCACTGCTCTTACCTGGGTTTGGCCTCATCATATATGTCCTTATTCGCCCTATGTATGCCATAAATGCACCTCTTGTCTCTAAACATCTCCATAAAATGTTCCTCGGGACTTTGTCGTATGTTTTTTTAGGTCAATAAACACCATAACTCTTTCTTCTTTTCTCTATACTCCTCCATCAATCTCCTAATAAGATGAACGACTTATGTTGCAGATGTCCCGACATGAATTCAAATTGATTTTTCAGATCTTTTGATATAATTTAAAATAAAAAATTTATTGCAAGTTTTGTTGACTTTTCTTCATTAATTATTGTGTCTTTTTGGTCTAATCAAAATGTTATCACACTATAAAATACCTGTTTGGCATTTTATTTACCAAGTGTCCGCTTATTTTATTTTCTTAAATAGAAGTGAGTGAATTCACCAAATCTGACGCGTCAACTCTCATGCATGTATGAGCTACATACATATATCCTTGCTAGTATCTATCCATCTCGCAAGAGTTTTTCTTACTATTTCTTTTTCTTATGTTACAGATTTTTTATATTTCATATTCACAATAGATTCGTAATCTCAAAAAAATGTACAAATCAAAAAGAGAAAAAATTCTTTTATTTGTGGATTTCATAATCAGATTCCTCATAACTAGGGGCGTACAAATAAAACCACAAACCGCATCATTTCGTTAATTCGAGTCAAACCGAGAAAAATACCCGATTAAGGTTTGGTTTAACTTAGTTTGGTGTTGGAAGAAAAAACCTCACCATAATTGGTTTGGTTTGGTTTTATCTAAAAAAAGTCAAACCAAAACCAAACCAACCCGACATTATATGTATATAAGTTTTAAACATGTTTAATACAAAAAAAATATTTATTAATTGTAGTGTAGTTTATAAATATTTTTTAAACTTTTTCATAGTTTTATTTTTTAACGTATTATTTCAAGCTTGGACTTATAATTATTGGATGCTCCAATAACTTTTATAGTCCATAAATAGTAGTAACTCAAATAAATACTAAACCAAAATCAAATCAATACTAATTTTAATAAAAGACATTCAATTCAATAGTACTATGAATGAAAATCGTGTTGGATATCTATTTCATAGTTTAGATAAAATGCATAATTTATTTTAGTGTTTAGTCATGTAAATAATAATACTTATTAGCCGTATTTATTTTAGCAACTTAGTAATTTTAAATTATGTTTATTTTCATTATGGCATATTAATAATATTTAATTTGCGATTCTATTATCTTTCTTGTTGAATATTTTGGTACAATGCCATGACTCATCTCATATTTATGTTATTTTATTAGAAAATACCTTATATAGTTATATCTTACTAATATTTGGAGCACAAATTCTATGTTTTGTGCTATAAAAATTTTATGAAAAAAAACTGAAAAAATTCGAAAACCCGAGATTAAAAATCCTACTTTTATTGGTTTAGTTTGGTCTTTAGATTTAATAAGCCAACACAATTGATTTGATTTGGTAATTGAAAAATTCAAACCAATCCGACGTATGCACATCCCTTACTCATAAGTGGTATACACTAATAAATAGTACTTGTTTAGACGAGTAATAATTCAGTTATTTATTTAATATATACATGTAACAGCGTGAATATACATTACTAATGCATTATAATCGTTTATAATATATTATTTATTATAATTTTATGTTTAGACTTAATATGAATTTTATATGTTATTGAATGTTATTTAATGTATTGGTATAAAAGTATACTATTAATGTACATATAAGTTAAACTCCTCATATTCAATATACTAGTATATATTTATAGAAATACCTTTCCTAGTACAAAGAAATGCACAGATGTTTTAAATAAAGAAAAGGGTAATTTCGTCATAATGAAATGGCCAAACCAAGTACACCTCTCACACCATCTCCAGCATCTCGTCGACCCACTTTTCTCCATTCTCGAGAAAAAAAAAAACCCAAACCCACTCTTTTACTTTCGACTCTCTCTTTCTTTCTCCTTCTCATTCGCCCTTCTTTCTTCGGACAACAACAAGTACAAAACTCCTCTAATCCCATCTTCCAATTTTGGCCCTTTCTGCCCCTCTACCAATTTACGTTACAAAAACACACTGTTTTTCCCCCTTCGATTCATAAAATCCAGTCGGTGGTCTAAAACCCCAACACCCCCTTTTCTCATATAAAACACACACACACACACACGCATATAATGCTTGTTGATGTCGTTGAAAAATTTCACTCTAAACAAACTTATTTGTACTTGTTCTTCAAAATATGGATGTGAATAGCAGGGCTTTGCCATTTCACATCGATCTTAACGAAGCTCCTCTTCCTTCACCTAGGGAAACCGAAAGAGGTCCCTTCTTGGAATATCCTGAACCGGCCCGGGTCAAGAAGGAACCCGTTGAACCGGGTCAAAGAAATGTTGTTCGGGTTTGTTCTTCGTGTGAGTTGGGTTCTAGTCGTAGAAGTAGTAGGGATGACTACCAAGAGGACGAGTGGAAATGCTTTAAGTGTTTGCTTGGTAACAGCAGCGGCGGCGGCGGAGAAAGAGTGAGAGATGGCGGCGGCAGTAGAGGAGGAGGTGGCAGCGGAGTGGGGCTGTTGGATATTAATGCTTCGCCTCCGCGGGAACTGGAAGGGGAACGGGAACGTGTGTTTGTGGACTTAAATGAAGATTTGGCTGTTGCAGGACGAGAAGTGGAGGAGCAAAACCATGGGGCCAAGTATGAATTTTACTTCTTTATTTATCCTTTCTTTTCCGTTTAAAAACACAAATTATGGGTTTATTTTAGCAATGCATGTTGTATATATACATGAAAGGTTCAAACTTTCTCTTTTTGACTTGTGTATCTTGATGTTAGACTGTGATTTTTCTTGTATTTGATTGTATACGTTCTTTAATTGTAAATGTTTGTTAGGTTTCTTAATAGAATAATTGCATACTGTGGTGCATTGATGAATAGTGGAGTATTGGAGTATTCTTCTTTTTTAAACGATGGCAGTGTTCGGGCCAGCTTGTGTGCACCTCGCCTATTCTATCTGGGGAGAAATCACTTATGCGATTTGATAGTACAGGAGTAGTCTTTGGACATCCTTTCTATGAGCTTCTAAAGGAATTCACTGAAACTGAAATTTGTGGGTACAGTAGATTGAAGTGTGGATCGACAGTTCAATGACTTGAAAGTCTTTACTTTCTGTTGGTTCTTCTATATTTTTAACTGGAATTTTGGAAAGTAACTAGGCTATCCTGAAGTAAAGGAAAAAAAACAAAAAATTTATATTAAGATCTAATGACCACATTAGAATTCAAACTTTTTTGGTTACAAAAGTTAAGTTCTTGTAGATTTCTTAGCTAGGTTTTCATTGGTTTGTCTTATGAGTCTTATAGAAACAGGGAATAAGATTCTTCTGTCAATGCCCCTACTATATGTTTTATTTTTGATAAAAAGTCCCTACTATATGTAGATTGTCATATGTTTAAATTATTCGAGGGTACCTTGACCAAAAAACTAGGAGAGGGAAACCTATTACTTGACTGCCAATGTATTGACTTTTTCCGTACTAAATGCAAGATATATGCCTATCGGAGCTTTGATATCAGACCAGTGCCTTCAACTTAAGTTAGAAGATCCCCGATGGCGCCTCTCATCTTTTAGACGCCATCGTAGTCCCTTCGTCCTATTTTGTAGTGTTATTTGACTGAATTAGGAGTTTAAGATATTAATTTCGGCTTACTATTATATATGTGGTAGTGGAGTAAACTATGGAAGTAATGTTGGAAAGTTGGTTTGATAAAGTAAAAATTATATCTAAGTTTTAAGTTTCAGTATTTACATGAATCTGAATTGTTGATAATTATGGAACTTTTATAGAGTGATATTATTAATAGAATTGTGCAAATGTTTTTGGATATCTAGAATGGAGCCGTGGAAATTTGGATATTTAGTCCCAAATGTATTTTTTCTTCTCTCTCACGTCCTAACTATTTAAGGGTCTCCCTACCTACATGTATGAGGTATCTTTCAGGTACTTGCAAAGGTAGTCAGAAAGCTAGATAAAAACAAGAGAAATTTCTTTTGGATGACAATGTTATTAAATGTCATCGCCTCATGATGCAAAGCGAGGGGTTATCACTCTATTGGGGAAGCCATACGCTTTAGAGATGTGTGCGCTTTAGAGATGTGTGCGCTTCAAACAATGTCGCGCAAAGTGATCCTGACATGAATCCTTATGAAAAAAGTGATCATGGCTTGGAGCGGTCTAGTCCTTGATTCTCAACTTTGAGGAGTTGGATTAACATAAACTATTTTATATTAGATGCTAACCAAAGTTATTTTAGTTGTACTTATCGTTATATTGCTAAATTCATGTGTTTGGTAGTTCTTAATTTCTGTAGCTTGTGTATTTCACTCTAACGGAACGTGCGCTTTGCTTTTTGCTTTCTGCTTGATAGACCTTGTCTCTTCTTTGTGTTAACTTTTAAAATCATTGTTGGATGGTAATAATGAAAGAAATCATACCACTTGGAAGAATGAGATATAGTAGTGTTAACCATGAAGGACAATGAGGAACGTGGAACTTGGGATAAGTAACCGAGGATTTCAAACTTGACCCCGAAAGTTTTCTTATTAAATGGTTATGGATGTACAACAAAGAGGAAGAAATGATGTGTGAAAAAGTTAATTAATTAAAGTATGGTGAGTAAGTCCTTGTTGTACCGGAAAGTTAATACTTCCTCTTTACCCTTAATGATATGTTTTTGTAGCCACAACAATCTCATGGTTTGTTTTACACCACAAGTTTCAAGCATCTTTCTTTCTTGAACTCTGGGCTAACTTTTAAGTTAAAACCGTTAATAAAATGAGACAAGAGGAGTGGCTCACATGAGGTAGGGATCAGGGAACATATTAGAAAGATATGACATGTATTTTTTCATTATCGTGCATTTTGATGTTGTGGATGGAAGGACAGTTAACTTGGTGGCATAATTCCTAGCTAGGCCATACCTCTTAAGAGCAAGTTATTAGGTTTACTTTGAACATCATGGAGGCGACCACTGCTCAAATGGGTGGGACTAATATTTTAGAAGGAATTGATTGTTCGTTTGACCTGGAATTGAGATGCCGACCTCTTTAAATTCAAGAGTTAGTTCAGGTGGATTTTATCGATGAATCATTGTCATAGATCGTACATTGTACAAATTCTCAGTGCAGTCATGCTAGAAAAATCTTGATTGGGGAACCGACAATGTTCGACAATTGCCTTAGAAAATGATTTGGTGATCTAGAGCTTGAGAAGGTTACATGTTTTTGATGGGCGTTGGCTCTTATGCATGTCTTACTCAAAACAATGCAGAAAAGGTGAATGTAGATGTAGATTTGTAGAAGATGCTTTTTCTGTGCAAAAGAAATTGAGAAAAATAGCAAGCACCTTATTTTGCATTGTCCCGGACAATTGTGGAACAATATTAAATATATTTTGGGTTGCGATGGGTAATGTGCCAATCTAAGTTGCTCGGATATGGTTGCGGGCGTCCTACACGGGTGCGAATCTACAGGTTGGATCCTTCAAGACCTAAATTCTAAAATTCAGGGATATACATCCTAGTACGAATACGGGTGTAGGATCCGGTTAAAAGTAATTCAAAACAATAAAAATATGAAAATATATCTAAATTATGAGAAATTTTGTGGAATACTTACGTATAGCTTGTGAAGTGTGGTTTTTTTTTTTTTTTATTATTGTGTAGCTAAGTAGATGATTGATTTCCTAGATAAGGTATGCTACTTTCTTCAAGTTTACCCTAGTTTTGATTCTGATTTTAGGAATCAAATTTGTATTTCCTCTCAAATTTTCCTGTCCGTCGTGGTCAAAGTACCCAAAACTGTTTGACCAAATCCGGCACGGATCCCATACCCACATCATACTAGTGTCATGTCGACACAGGTGCGGCACCTAAACTGCCATGTCGGAGCAATTTAGGTGCCAATGACCATGCAGGGATATTTTTGTTGCCGGATAAGATATAGAAAATAACTGAGGAAATTACGAGAACAATCCCAGGTTCTGTGTGCTAGGTGGCATGGATGGGAGGAACCATAGAGAGTTGTTGCATGTAAGCAATAGACCATGAAGGTCAAGATATAAGATTTCATATATTGTCAAGGGGAAGAAAGAACACGAGATCTATATTTTGTTCCAAGTATAGATTGGTAATTTAGCAACTAACCATGAATGCCAAGCTAGAAGATTGTACACATTATCTAAGGAAAAAACTTATTAGATCTATATTATGTTTCAAATATGGAATAGTAGTTTAGCATCAAGGGTGCAACATAGTGATCTATGATGTTGGAATGAAGACTATGGAAGACCAGGGTTCAAAACTAAAGCTAACATGATTTCCCCCCTATTGTCTAAGCATTAATGGGTAGGGTTACTTGATTCCTACACGGGCTGTACTGGACTGGTGGGAGGATGTAGGTACCTGGTTGAATAGTCGTAGTGGTGTAGGCTGGCCCAAACATCACAATGGTTTAAAAAGTATGGTTAGCAGTTTAATCTATTCGTTGACTACCTATCCAAGATAAATTTGGTCTATGTGTCCTATAAGAGGTAAATATATTTGTATCTATCACCCCAAAGAGAAGAGAAGAGAAGAGGTCTCCTATTTGTCACATGAAAATTATTATCTGTTAGCTCTTGGTTCAACTCATATTGATCAAAATAAAAATGATTCATTAGTTTGCCAGCAAAGATAGGAAATTCCCAGCCAATAATTATTTCAACATGTTAATGAAGAGAACAAATCATTTGGAAAAGAATTGGCCTTGGAAAGTAATTTGGAGAAACAAAGCTGCTATTAAAATCTGCTCCTTAGTGATAGAATAATTTTTTGTGTATACGAGCAAACACCATCTCTCTTAATTGTAATCTTTTGCCTGCATCCGCTGGATGCTTCTAATGAATTTTCCTTCATCAAAAAAAAAAACTGCTATTAAAGTTGCATATTTTGGATGGGCTGCTGCTTGAGAAGCTTGCCTCAAAAGCAGTCTTCAGAGGAGATGTTTTTCACTGTGTAATAGGCCCTATCTGTGTGAGGAAGAGATGTAGACTGTGAACCACCTTCTATTGCACTGCAGTTTTGCTAGACAATGTTGGGATTATTCTTCCATATATGTGGGATCTCATAGATCATGGCTCGAAGTGTTGAGGCTTTATTGGAGTGTTAGCAACATCAGAGAACAAATAGAGCATTGAAGCAGATTTAGAGAACCATTCCCTTGTCTATCTTCTGGACTATCTGGCTAGAGAGGAATAAAGCTTGTTTTGATGGGCAAAGAGGTTAGATTGTTAGAGTTAAAAGAAAATGCTTGCATAATTTGTTTCTTTGGTGTAGGAGTAGTCTAATTGATAATATTGATCACTACCTGGACTTTCTAGAGCAGTTAGAAACATGTTGTCACTAATGGCATGGATATTCCCAGCGGTGTTTGTTACTTTTTGGTACCATCTTGGTACTCAATTAATGAACCTTTACCTTACAAAAAAGAAGTTATTTGTTAGCTTTTGGTAGCATCTCAAAATATTCTTATTTGGATAAATATGGAGTGGCTCATCTCGGATGACTTAATTTTGGTAACTTCTAGGACCTATCCTTGACCATATTTGCTTTGGTACTTTAGTGAAGGTGATTCTGGTAGTTCTTATGGATGTTTGTCCATTCTTGTTGCTGCTTCGAGCAACAAGGTCATGCCTTCAATGGAGAAAAGCGACCTTAACTGCGTGTTTGAGCTTTATCTTTGATCATATAGTGATGATCTGGATATCTTTATTAGCCTTCAGGACTACACAAAGTTGTTGGGTTGTCTAGACACCTTCCGTTCACTCGTTAGTAATTTGAATTATTTCAGTTTCACTCAATGGGATTCTCCATCTTCCATTTACATGAAAATTCTACTGCATCTTCTCCTCTTATTCCTATTCATTTTTTTGTTAATTAACATTATTTGGTCGAGAATTAAAAATCTAAAATGATGGATGATATTGTCCCTTTTGATTGATGTCTGAAAAATCATATGGTTAATATTTTAGCTCCGGGTTGTTGATCATTTGATTTATTTGCAACTAGTTATTTTTATCTTCAGCGATGAAAGCCAAAGTGTAAGTAAGCTTCACAAGTAATTAAGCTTGGATTCAGGAAATGTGTACACACTACCCTCCCCAGACCCCTCGTATGGGATTAAGTTGGGTTTTGTTGTTGTTGTTGTTGTTGTTGTTGTTGTTGTATTCTGGACATGGTAGCACAAAAGTTTCCATTCGCTTATTTACTAAAGAGAATTCCATTTGCTTATGCTTAGTTACATTTCTTCTTTGGAGGAGATATTGTTTTGGATCGGCGCTCTTTTTCTCATCCATGAATTTGTCCACTAAGCAAGTTATTTATTAGAAATATCGTAGGAGCTTTGGGAACTGGAAAAAGAAAAAAGGAGAGAAATGAGAATAGCTGGTTTTCTTTATTTCCCATGTGAAACTACTATATTTGCATCCGGTGTAAACCTATTGCCGAATGTTTCTGGAGTGGTTCAACTACACACCTTTTCTGCATATATGGTTTATCTCAAAGAGGTTGTATTTTTTTGGTTTATTGGTATTGGATTGCTGGAAAACATCTTTCACTGGAAGTGGTCCGGTAATATTACATGCCACTACATAGCTTGGTACTATTTGCTCGCACAATTCAGCTTAGAATAATTTCGTGAGGAGAAACTTCGAGAAGAGAAATAAAGTTTATAATCTACCTCTGCGCCTACTTAATTGATCCCATCACTAGTTAAATAGAGTTAAATCATCCAAATTTGAATCACTAGTAGACCATCAGCATAGCGACACGATATATTCTACGGATCTTTTATCCGTAAATGGACAATTGTATAGTTTAACTGGCTTTCCAGCTTTGATCGTTGCAGAGAGTGTTGCAAAGATGAAGTTACTGCCCTTCATTTTCAAATAAAAAGGTGAAGTTACTGCCCTAGGCTGAGGATCCAGGAAATGCAAATTTTGGATTTTGATATTGATTATGGTCGGCTGATGAGAATCAACTAGTTTAGTGCTGAGTTGAATAGGTTCATAATAGGGATGCAAATTTAAAGGATATAAGCTACTTCAATTTTCTTTTAAGATAGATTAGCTAAATGTATATACTCCCTACATTCTTAACATCCATTCCTTTTTTTGTGCTGTCCAAAATCTTGTCCACCTTTTAAAAGATAAAACTTTTCTTTTGACACTCATAAATGCTTGCTCGAAACTCATGGAAAAAATGGTATCTCCTTTAATACTATAGGACATACATGTATCAAACGTATCTTTGTCTCCACTTTTAATTCATTTCTATTTAAATCTAATAAATGCTGTTATTACCTAATGCCGAGATTAAGGGAATATCAAATTGGATTGATTTGAACATAGAAATGTCTTTATTTTATGAAGGGGCTGCAATATTTTTCTCTTCCTAATTCTGTTTTTCTTATAGGTCATAGAAATACATTAATGAGACACCATCGTGGTGTCCAGCCCATTTACGAAGTTATATAATGGGGTTGCAAAAGAAAGGCAGCTCCTTTGCCACCTTTAAAATCAGTTTGAGTTGCCGGCCGATTTTTCGTGTTTTCTTTCATTCTTTTGAGGTAGAACATTTCCCCCCCTTTCTCCCTAAGAAAAAGAATTCTTTCTTTCCCATCTCCTTTGCAAAATAGCAATGAACTTACTCTGACTAATATAGAGGAGGGAGCAATCATGCATTTGAGCATCTTGCAAATCAGAATGTAGATCTTATAGATTTATCTACTTATTCTGCTTGACATAACATTTAGTTGTTAAACAACTGTGTTTAACTTATTTCTTTAAATCTAGTGTTCTGTAAATGGAAGTTATGCTTACAAATCCTTTAGCAGTAATTTTTTAATCTCAATGTGTTCGGTATAATACGGCTGTATATTTAATATTCCTTTACGGTTTTCAACAAGGTTTGAGGGTGTTATTCTTTCGTTATGATTGTGTAAAAGCTGTTATACAGAAATTTGACTCATTCTGTTGTTGTCTTCTTTGTTATTTTGCCATAAATTGTATTAATTCTTGCTGTATAAGGTATTCTATTTATTGTCATTGGTGCAATGCTAATGATTGAACCATGAGAATTTTATTGTTGGTGGTTCAAATTCTTTAGGCAAATTCACTTTCTCCTAGGACAGAGTGGACTCTGCTACAACCCTTTCAAAGACAACTTTGCTTATGAAAAATTGTTGATCAAAAAGAATTTACTCATGAAAGAATGGATTTAAAACATTTGTGTAGCCGGTTAAAAAAAGATATAAAACATTTCAGCAACATGAGACATAGATCTGAGACTCAGCTCTATGCCATACTTATCAAGAAAACGAGCAAGCTGTGTTTCCGGGTTTGATATTTTAAATCACTGTCTTATATCTGAGACTCAGCTCTATGCCATACTTATCAAGAAAACAAGAGTAAGCTGTGTTTCCGGGTTTGATGTTTTAAATAGTTGTCTTGCCTTCTTTTTTTTTGGGGGTGGGGGGTTGGAATTTTTACAGACTTCAATATTTTATCATTTTATCACCGCTGTGGTGCTCCTGATCATCTCAACTTCTAAAATTCTACGTTTCAAAAATACAAAGTTGATGTCAAATATTTACTAAGTTATTCTGTTCTTTCTTTTCCTTTGCCTCGAAGGGTTAAAGGGCACCGGAATGAATCTATATACTTAAGTTTTATTTATTTCTATGTGTTCCTTTCGAGAGAAAAGTGAGCTGTAATGTTGAATAAGGACTAGGCGTATCCATGTGGCAATGAGGACAAAAGCATGCTTTTATCTGTGAATCTGTCCTATAGAAAGTACATGGAGTTTTTACTTGTTTTGCTTGCTTATTGGCTTAAGGCAATTGGCACATAAAAGTGCCTCTACTGAAACACGAGTAAAAGGAATTGACATATTATTTCCTTTTTGAAGAAGAAAATTACTTGTATTGCTTGATTCCGTCACTTTCTTCCATTAAAAGTGGAACACAGACTTAGAAGTCCTATTAATTGGTAACTTACATTTATCAGAAACAGAAAAGGAAAAAAGAATATATGGTAGTGGTATTCTTACTATAAATGATATCGTTCTTAAAGGCTTTTCCTTAGACTTCTAACAGACAAGGTGCACATTTGTGCTTTGGTTTGCTTATACTGAAATACGTGGGTTGCTTAACTTACGCAGTTCCATATCTTTTAATTTCTTTCCTGTTTTTGATAATCAAGAGTTCCCCGAGGACAAATGGTGCACGTTTCGAAACTTGGTGCATAATGAGCCCGCCCCTCTACTTCTCCATTTGTATACTGGGCTTTTGAGTTTTGTCTGCAACTCGGTTCGAACCTGTAACGAGTGCCTAATCAATGCATACGCTCTATGATCTTACTATAATGTCGATTGTCGCACCTAAGATTTGAACCTCGGACCTAGAGCAATTTTATAACTATTTTGTTTGTGCATAGTGTAGGGTAAGCCGGCAGTAGATGCTATACCTTCTCTTGCACTCTTTTCTTTTATCTCCTCAACAGATTCTTTTGTCTTGCCTAGAGCTCATTGACATTCTCTCCTCTAGCATTTTTCTATTTGGTTGATTGAGTTACATTTGTGGAGAGTGATATTGTTCTATAGCTCCTTTAGTTATGTGTACAATCCTGTATGCAAAGTTTTTCCCTTTTTTGTAAAATGGTGAGTTAATATACTTTTCAAATAAGCTTTTTGTGGCTGATTGCAAAAATCTGTACTTCTCTTCAAAATTTAGTTCTTTAGGTAGTGAAAATTGGCATCTCTTCTTATTCTTACATGTCATTGAGTGGTTCATTACTACTTGGCTTTGAAATTGTTCAATGCTTTTAATTTTGATATGTATTTCTATGACCTTCAGATCAGAAACCTTTGCCAAGTTATACCTTATATAGGTTGTACCTAAAGGTGTGGCTTAGCGCTCACTCAAGTGGGTTAAAACCATGAGACATCAGGGGTTTAAAGAGTCAAAAATGCTGGGCAATTTCTTGCCATCTGCCTAAGCCCTAAGCCAGTGTTATTAAAGGCGAAAAGCGCAAAAAAGCTCTAAGGTCTGTTGGGGCTTTAAGCGCAAAGCGCAAATAAAGTGTGGGCTTTAAGGAAAAAAGGCGCAACTTGAGAAAAAATAGAAATACGTATATGTAGTCCAAGACTAATAATTATAAGCATGAATAACAAATATATGGATAAAGAAATTGGAAAAAAATTACGATAAAGGGAAATACTATTGTCTTTTCATGATTACGCTCATTGGCAAGAAATAGTATGACTTAGAGCCTTGATGTGATACTAAAGCGCTCACAAAGCGAGGCGAAGCGCTTAACATGTTTTGAGCCTCGCTTCAGGGCTTAAGCACGCTTTAAGCGCGCCTTTGACAACACTGCCCTAAGCATACGAGCTCGGGCACCACTGTTATAAAACAAAGTTATACCTTATATAGGTACTGGTGGAGTTGGTGAAAGCACGTGTCATTGACCAATATGCTTGCAGATTGATCTAGACTCGTCCTTTGTACATGCACATAATGCACCTTTCTTCGATATGCATACCACCTTTATTATCATGTTTAATTGAAACTCTTTCTATTTGTTGGAGAGTAACTCTTTGTTATGGTATCAATTGAATTCCTCCTCCTGCTTTTGGATGAGCGAAAATAGTATTTACTTCCGTTTGCTTATAGATGTAAAGTTTTTGTCAGATATTCTTTTTGGTTGGTTTCAGTAACTTTGGAGAATTACTAAATGTGAGACTGATCTAATTAAAGAACACGGAACAAAATAAAGGTTCCTCATTGTACAATAATCCACATCATTAACATTTCCCAGATTTGCTGTATGGAGGCACAAGCAGGTCCATTCTTTTATTCTTACTACCAAGAGGTTCAGTTGTGTTTTAGAGAATATTGTTTTTTTCTGCACGGATATTTTTGCCAAACCATGAAGAAGTAAATGTCTTCCGTGACGCTACTCCATCTGTCTTCTTTTTTTATTTATCATGTAAATGTGCTTCTGTCTTCTTTCTCCAACTTTAATGACTTGGCTGCATAAAGTAATATTTGAATTCTGTTTGCAGTAGTCTTCCTATCTTAAATCTAGTTGGATTGGTAATGTATTTGGTTATTTAAGTGCGATTTTCTTTCATAATATCGAAATGCGGTAGGCAGGCTTATCTAATGCTTGGAATTCATTTTTTTTCCTGGGCGTGCTGCATTAGGAGTAACTGGGACATTTTAATTGATATTATGAATATTGTTGGTGTTCACAGAGTTCAAGCTATGAAAAGTTCCTTTTCTACTGGCCATTCCTTCAATGCCCCAACAAGCTCTTTTTTGGTATATAGGGAGAACGGATTTAATTTCCAGAAGACTTCTCTTGTGGGGGATATTCATAAGTCACAAATAGAGGACGCAGTACTCCATAGACCTCATTCTGACCAAATAAACATAAGCATGACTGATCCAGTATTGATGTATGATTCAAGGTATCGGGCATGCCATTTTACTGCAAAGAACTGTGTTCCACAAAGTGCGAGTCAAGTTTATCTTCAAGGCCTTAGAGAATATATTGCTGGGATGGGAGGTTCTTTAGGTGATGGTTGGCATGTGGAGTTCAAGTATTGCGACGAAAGATGCAAGACATATGCAGTATATGTTGGACCAGATGGAAGTCCCTTTGAGTTACGTGATGATGTTGCTCGACATTTGGGGTTGGATCACTCCATGGAGGTTGAGAATGGAGGTAATGGATGTACGTTTGTTCATGAGGGATTATCAAATATCCCAAGGAGTAAAGAAGCTTCAGGTTCTGCTAAAGCTCGCAAGAGTGGACAGAGTCGGAGTTCTCCTGGGAGCAGCTTCTTCCGTAATGGTGGCTCTATCTTCAAGTGTATATATCCAAGTGTATGTTCCTCCTATTACTTATTTGGTTTATACTGCCCTGCTAGTTTTTGCAATTCTATTCTCCTTATAGTTGGAAGAATCAGTTAGTTTGTTCTGTCTGAAGTACTTGGCAGTATTACTGACTAACGTATGACTGTTCTTTCAGGATGTCTTTCCAGTTCAGTTTCAGGACTTCTTTCTTATTTCAGCTGGAAATATTGACCCCCGACCATCATATCACAGCACTAGCGAGATATGGCCTGTGGGTTACTTATCTAGCTGGCACGATAGAATTACAGGATCATTTTTTGTTTGTGAGGTTGCAGATGGAGGTGATCCTGGCCCAGTTTTCAAGGTCAGGAGGTACCCATGCACCACGCAGTCTATCCCAATTGGTTCGACGGTCCTTTCAGCAGCTAAAGGGGATTCTCATATTGGTGAAGATAATGTGGAAAATGGTAATTCAGCAACTTCTAGGCTGGTTGATGAGGGGAGTATTTCTATCCAGGTGATGCTGGAAGAACTCAGCCCACCAGATCTGAATGATGACACTCATGCTACTGAGAATCTGCAGAGGGTGAATTCATTACCTGGAAACTTTGGAAATATATGTCCTGGTATTATTGGTCAAGGGGATAATGTAGGGGAATTTCTTGTGGAAGGGAGATCATCATCATCTGTTTGGGAAATGGTCTCCCAGACTCTTCTGCATGCATGCATGGATGCTTATAAGCAAAAAGGTGTAATTCAATTCTGCTGTAGTCATGATGTATATAAAATGGATGGAAAAGAGCCGTGCGAAATTGGTTCATTATCCAAGTTCTCTTACTTAGGTGGTCCCTTCAATTTCCCAAGATTAGTTCAGAGCAACTTTGAGTTAAAAATTGCTTGTGAAATGTTGGTGAAGTGGTTAGAGCAAGACAGATTTGGACTAGAGGCAGACTTTGTGCAAGAAATTCTTGAAAGGCTTCCTGGTGTATCTTCTTGCTCAAATTATAGAATTGTTACTAAAAGAAAGCACAACACAACTCTGCAGACAGTCGGAAGTGGGTTCCTGCAGGCTAAAAGAAAGAATCACATGCAGGATGAGATGGAAGCTGTTGAATCTTTCAGAATTTCTGGAACACGCAAAAAGCATCTGGAAGACTCTGACATCAGAGGTCCCTGTCCCTCAGGAAAGCCATTTAGCGCAAAGATTCCAAAATTTTTGATAGGTGACGCGCTCCAGGTATTTTGAGACTTTTGAATTTGTTTTCTACAAAGGAATTGGATATTCCATATACTTACTATCTTTTTATTTGTTTTTTCAAAATCAAATGTGTTTAGGTTTGGGAATTCTTGTTGAGGTTTTCAGAGGTCTTGGGGCTGGAAGCTCCATTTTCATTTGAAGAAATTGAGGAGGAATTAGTTAGTCCATGGATAGACAAAACAAGTTCGATGGAAATGCCTGGATTTGAGATCCAGGATGTCAGAGAGATCACCTTATTAAGAGGTGAAATGGACTCTCTGTCTGGTAGATTGGGTTTTCATCAGTATAGCCGATTTACTGGTCTTCTTTTGGCGAAACTTCATGGTCTACTGCTCAAAGCTCTTGTCACCGAGCTGCTCTCAAAAGTTGCTGTCTATGTAGATCCGAATTTCGGCTCAGGAGGATTCAAATCTAAAAGAGGCAGGAAAAAAGATGCTGACAATATAGCTAGTCTTAAGAAAACTAGACTTGATATGCTTCCCATTAATGAAATTACATGGCCTGAAATTGCTCGGAGGTACATGTTAGCGTTGTTATCCATGGAAGTTAACCTTGAGTCTGCAGAAATTGCTTGCCGAGAGAGTGGGAAGGTTTTCCATTGCTTACAAGGTGATGGTGGGATACTTTGTGGCTCTCTTACGGGAGTTGCTGCATTAGAGGCTGATGCAATGGTAAGATCGATTCATGTGCTGTTTGTTATAGCACATAGTTTTGACATCTAAAATTTAAATAAGTACTTTTTGCTGTTTTTATCCTTGTTTTCATGTCATCAAAGTAATTTATCTTCCATCACGATTCTTGATGATTCTATGGCATGTGTTGCCAAAGCCTCTAATTGATTTCACATGATAAGATTAAGGCCTGTATTTTGGACTTACCAGAATCTCAAGATGTAATTAATTTTTAAAAAAGTGCAAATGAACTATTTTGTGAGTCAACATCTTACATAAGTCAGTCTTTAAGTGTTTAGGGTGTCAGTTTTCTTACTTGTGAAGGACACCAAGTAATTAACTTTTCAAAAATAAAAATTATCTTAACTTGGAAAACTTAATGAGAAATACTACTAATCACCAGTTTAGAATTACAAAATATTTCGAGTAATTAAAAAGTCAAAGAAAAATCTGTTTGACTCGCTAAAGAGTAACCAAGTTCTCCCAAAAAAGGAAGTAATAGTTGATTATGGTGCATTAAGAACATGCCAGTATGTCAGAAACATCTACATTTCATGTGCATTGCTATTACATGTTTAACAAAGTTAATAAAAAATATAAGCTCATTCTGTGAAGTAGATACTTGGTTATTTGGTGCAATGTCTGACGTGATGTAGTAACCGTAATATATGAGAATATGTTCTTTTAAGCCGCAATGCTAAAGTTTACGCCTGTCGCAGGTAAGCTGTAACATTCTCATTCTCTATACTGAAAGTATTGTCTATGATAGTTTATTGACGTGTGCTTATCAAAGAAAAATTGATAGTTGATTGAAGTGTTGGGCAAAATCACCCACATACAAGGTGCATACAGAAAATATAGAGTCTTACAGAAAAAACAGACGTGGGAAAACATGATTTTCCGGGTAGAACATCCAATCATCAATATCAGTTATCATATTTGTTCCAAAGTGTTTGGGAAACAGTAGTGTGCCAATAGTATCCTCTACAAATATTTCTTTTTCGGTTGTGATCTGTAACTTGAACTGTTGCATACTATTGATTTATAAATCTTTTAGAAGTGTTGCTAATACATATATCCTTTAGTTGAGATTTTTTCTGACATTCTATTGGTACTTTAATCCATATGGAAAAACTCTGAAGAGGAGATCTCTCAAAAGTTATTTCTGCTCTCCACTTTTACCTTGTCTTGAGAGTTTACTAAGGTCAACTTAATTGTTTAAGCTTCTTGCCAATGTTAAATTGGTGCGTTTGTTCTTGTCATACCTGCTTTGTGTTTCATACCCTACTTGAAGAGTGCATTTGTTGTGTCCATTTTCGAGCCCATTTGGCTGTGCTATCTCTTCTTTACTAAATACACTTGCTTCTCCTGTCATCTGAGATCTGTCAAAATTAAGATATTCTGAAGTGCGTGATTTCAGCTTCTTGCAGAGGCTACAAAGAAAATATTTGGATCACTTAAGAGTGGTAGCATTTTTGTTGCCATTGATGAGAAAGAGTCTGATGCCAAAGGAGCTGATGCTGATGATGGAAAAGTCCCAGAGTGGGCAAAGGCGCTGGAGCCAGTAAGGAAGCTACCTACAAATGTTGGGGCTCGAATTAGAAAATGTATCAATGAGGCTTTGGAAAAAGATCCACCTGAATGGGCAAGAAAAATATTGGTGCACTCTATCAGTAAGGAAGTTTACAAGGGAAATGCATCAGGGCCAACCAAGGTGCTGCATAATGAATATCTTGAATATATACTGAATGTGTCAGCTTTGTTAAACGACTTATTTGATATTAACTGAATGCAGAGAGCAGTAATTTCTGTCCTGGCTGATGTTAACCGTGAAAATACTTCGCCCAAACCTGAGAAGGAAGAAAAGGTAAAAAGTGCTAGCTCTGTGCCTGATATCATTATGAAACAATGTCGGATTATACTACGGCGAGCTGTTAAAGAAGATAAAGATAAAGTCTTCTGCAATCTTTTGGGTAGAACAGTTCTGAACCCTAATGATAATGACGATGAGGGGCTTCTTGGGCATCCGGCAATGGTATCTCGGCCTTTAGACTTCAGGACCATTGATCTAAAGTTGGCTGCTGGATCCTATGGGGGATCACATGAATCTTTCATCGATGATGTGCGAGAGGTAACACTTTTAACATGTATATGTGGTCTCAATGATGCATTAAGGAGAATATGAAGATCCAACTCTGGTTTCTTATTTTACTTGCAGTTTGAAATTTTGTGTAACTGTTGGCATCTATGTTCTTTGATGTCTGGGATTTGCTGGATCATTTTACTTAAGATGCATGATTAGCGCAAGTGTTTCTGCAGATTTTCGTTCAATCCTTTTAGTTTTCCATCAATATTTCAAATTTGCTTATTCTTTGCTTCTTTTAGGTTTGGCATAATATACGGACTGCATACTGCAACAAGTCCAATTTGCTTGAGTTAGCCGAATCCTTGTTGCAGAAATTCGAGGAAGATTATGAAAATGAGGTTTGTTGGTCTTCTAGCCTTTCCTTAGGCTTGTGTTATCCTATTATTTTAAGCCACAGTAAGGAATCGCTTTGCCTTTGAACCTTTTTATAATGTTTGTTCCCTTTTAGATAGGCATGATGTTTGTTCCCATTAAGATAAGAAGCGAAATGATACTGCTTGAAGGTAATTCAAATCTTTAGTTTAGGAAAGGAATCTGCTCCAAGAGCTGGTCTTCTTTTATCATAAGACTCTGATGAGTTAGAAAGTGTCGTGGTAGTTCAGTTCGAAAGGAAAGGCAGTTGAGGCTGTCCCCGATATGTTAAGATCCTCTCGCTAGTCTTCTTCATATCCTAGCATGAAAAATGTTTCTTGAGATTGCTCAACAAGCTGCAAAAGATGAGCCATATGGTACTAGAGTTGGTCCATTTGCTTTTTCTGTCCTTTGTTTCAAAAACCTATAGAATGTGAGATTGTTTTTGGGGATATCTGATTTTGAAAGTTATCCAATCACTGCAGTTTTTTTATAACCTATGATTTTGGTTGAGCAGTTGAGCCTTGCTCCATTGAGTGTGTGATTCAACTTCTTTGGTTATACTAGTAGTCGTGTTGTCATTCTTGTTGTTTAACTAAGCTTTGGCTTGCTCATTTCTTCCCAGGTTCTTCCCTTAATCCAGAAAATTGAGTGTTCAAATGACGGTAGTATAAGCAGTGAAGATGCAAAAGTGAGAGATGAACTCCTCGCTCATGTGAATGAGAGCTCACTTCCTAAAGCTCCTTGGGAGGAAGGACTCTGCAAAGTATGTGGCATGGATAAAGATGATGTCAATGTTCTTCTTTGTGATGGTTGTGATTCGGAGTACCATACATATTGCTTAGATCCTCCACTTATTAAAGTTCCTGATGGGGAGTGGTATTGCCCATCTTGTGAAACTAAGGAGTCACAGTCCCGGAATGCTTCAGGTTTTCAGACTCTTCGTCAATGCGTTAAAAGGAGGCTGCACAGGAAACTAACTCACAAGTTTATGGAGGAACTTTCTCAATTATCGAGAACCATGGAGTTGAAGGAATATTGGGAGCTTTCACTGGAGGATGTACGTTCTTCTACTTTCTTCTGTATTTCTATGTTGACATCATAATGTTAGGTTTATCTTAGCCTGTTTGCAGTTGAAAGATGTATGAAATAATATTTTAGCTTGATCCTTGAAAGGATTGGCATTTGTCTCACATCTCTTCCTTTTTGTTTCTGAAATGTCTTCCAAGTTTAATTGACTCGTTGATTATATTGGTAGTGGTAGAAGAATTTCTTAAAGTAATTATTGGAGTTTGTCTCAAATGTATTTGACAGTTGAAATGTCACTCGTTAAATTTGTATAACATGAGAAAATGCATGGAATTGTTAAACAAGTGCTGAAGGATTTGTGGATATCTGAAATTCATGTGTCATGAAAAATTGTATGGATTTGTCTACATAAGTCCAGTTTGCACTGGAACTTGTGCACATTTTACTTGGTTGCACTGTTTCTTGAATGTGTAGCATGCTGATAGAAGGCTTCAATCTAAATGATGTCTCCACTACAAAGCAAGTTAAGCTAATTTGTGCGAAGAGGTGATGGTCCATTTGAGAGGTCGTAAGTGTAAGATCTGCAGAGTAAAAATCTTTTGTTGCATAATGACCACCGAGTAATACTTCGGACAACTTTAAAGGCCACAATTTTAGGAACATTGTTCCACTGCTATTCCTGTATGCTCAAAGCTTCTCCATTTGATCTTGCTGGCACACGTGCATTCAGCTTTTGGGTTTTGGGGGAGGGGAGGGGTACTAAATAAATGATTTCCCTTGCAGTCTTCATTATCAATGTAAGTTACACCATATGCATGCTTGTCCTTCGCCACTCCTGTTTTGTTCCCAGTCGCTTTAGGTTCTTCCCTAGCCTCTTTGATCTGCTCAGACCACTGAGATTTGTACGTACATACATTTTTAATATTCAATTTTCATTTGATGAATTTATGTGCAAATGCTAGTCTTCTAAGTTATCTGTATGATGAGAACTGTGCCTCATGCATGGATATTTTGTTAAATTCTTGGATTGCATACTAAGCCTGAGTCCTAATACATGGATTGTGCATCTTTTCCTAACCTAATTTGACATGTACAATTTCTTTCTCAATGATGCAGAGAATTTTCCTTCTTAAATTCTTGTGTGATGAGGTGCTGAATTCAGCCATTCTTCGTGATCACATTGACCAAAGCGCTTCTCTGTCGGCTGAGTTACACCAGAAACTGCGTAGCCTCAGTGCTGAATGGAACCTTCTAAAATGCAGGCAGGAAATTTTGACTGCAAGCCTTGCAAAACTGAGTAGTAATGCTCGGAACAGTGGAGACACAGGATCAGACGCATTAGCGTCTCTACGGTCCAATGACTGTAAACTGAAGGTGCAGGAGCCTGACAGTGGCAGCCATAACTCATCGATCTCTGGTGGTTGCAAACAGCTGGATAATGGCACTCAACAGAATGAGTGTAATGATTACAGCAAACAACCCTGCTTGTACGGTTCAAAAAGTATTCAGGACAAAACTTGTGCAAGTGGCAGCAATCAAATTAGAAACTCTCCTGATTCGATCAACCATTTACATCAACAGCAGTCTTTGAAGGAGAATACTGGGTCTAAAAATATTTCATCCCATGCAAAATGTGGTGCCACTGAAGCTAGTTTGCAAAATGACTTGTTCATATCTACCCCCAAACAAGAAAATGACCAAATATCTGGCAATTGTTTGGAGTCGGCACAAAATAGTTCAAATGGTCTGGTGCCGTCTGCTGCTCACTTTGTGTCTGGTAATATTTTGTCAGGCTCCATCAGCAACCATATGGTTGAGCACACACCTACCACAAAATATAGTCGTCAGTGTTCCATACAAGCTGACCCAAATTTGGCCCAAGCGTACCTTCTTGAGATATCCGCTCTGAAGAATGAGATTCGTGCTTTGGAAGACTCAATTGCTGCCAAAGAATTAGAACTTCAGGAGGTTTCTGTGAGGAAGAAATACATGGGACAGGATTCTGAGGGCAGACTCTACTGGACTTTTGGCAGGTCTAGTTCTTCACGGTTAGTAGCTAATGCAAGTACAAGTACACAGCCAGAGTCCTCTCGACATTTGTGGTCTTATGGTGTAGAAAGTTCAAGACAAAGTGATATTTTGGATTCATCTGCTCCTTGGGAGAATATGGGCATGCCTAATCTTGGTCAGTGGACATCGTATCAATCTGATGCGGAGATTGAAAAACTTCTTGGATGGCTAATAGATAATGATGTGAGAGAAAAAGAATTGAAAGAGTCTATTTTGCAGTGGCGGAGCAATAAAACGAAGGAATCCAGCTATTCGGAAAGTCACATGCATAACAAGGTAAGAGAGAGCACTTCTGTGCCCTCTGAAGATTCTGGTTCCTGTTTCAATTCAGATTCTCTCGTCAGCAGAGCCGTTGCTGCAATTAAATTGAAAATTAGTGGTTGCTTAGCAGAGGAGGAAACGGATATCTGTAAGGATATGGGTGTCAAAGTGAGAGTCTCCTGTGATGGTGGATTGTACAGGTGCGAATGTCTAGAACCATTATGGCCATCTAGACTTCATTGTCTCTCATGCCACCAAACGTTTTCCTCTGCTGAAGAACGCCTGAAGCATGCAAATGACAAGTGCAGGATTGGTTCAACCATTCAGGGTAAGGGAGAAACAAATGAACGACCCACCAAGCGGAAAAGAATAGCAAAAAATGAAACGCTGCAGGATGATTATTTGAGCAATATTGATGTTTCTCAAGCTTCTAAGAGCAAGAAGCTTGGTAAAGATGAAGCATCTAGGAGGGTCAAGCATGTTAATGCACCGGCTCCTGCTGAGAATCAAACCAAACAAGATTGTCCATTTAAGTTTGAGGAGATCAAAGGACAGTTCATCACTCAGAGGTCACTGAAGGAGCTGGTAAAGGACATAGGACTCATTGGATGTAATGGTACACCATCATTCGTTCCATGTGCATCCCCATATCTCAGTGATCCTGCCCTTGGATTGATCTCCCAAAGGGAAGATCAGGTATGTGCAGGAAATTCTGCAGATTTGCTGTCTTCAGAGCAGGAATCACAAAGTGGAGCCAATCTTTCTCGCACTAATAACTTAAATATCTCAGAGAGTCCAAATTGTACTAGAAATGGCTTAGCTGAGGTGGGACCAATGTCCGAGAGACTAAATTCTGCAACCAAGAGGGGAAGAGATCAGTTTTCTTTTACGAAGGATAAAATATTTGATTTTGGGGCTAATAAGTACTTTGTTATTCCGGAATTCTCTCTACATCCTTTAGTAGGTCGGGCTTCTGAAGTTTTACAGTGTCTTAAAATCAACTTGCTTGACATGGATGCGGCTTTACCTGAAGAAGCTTTGAGAGTGTCAAGGTCACAATCAGAGAGAAGACATGCATGGCGTTCTTTTGTGAAATCTGCAGCTACAATTTATGAGGTAAATATTTCACTCTTTCTACTGAAATTAGATCGTACGATAAGATATGTGCATATTCTTTTTCTTTTACCTCAACCCTCCTTGCTCTCTCCCCTTGTGCATGAAGGATGCTCTTGTGCTAAAATACTTTCTCGAGTTGCGAGTCTTTTGAAAGTTATGCTCAGCTGTGCTAGTTCGTGAGGTCATAATTCTGCAATCTGTGTGCATATACAGTTTATTTATCTTATATTGAGCAGTTCAACTCCCTCCCAACTGCCTTTCTTAGCATCAAGTCTATGCTCTACATAGGGCCCCTGGACTTTGGTTCCATTGAATTGCAAAGGTAATACAGCACGGGATGTGTGGTAGGCATATGTCACTAGTTTGGATTCTCAGTATTTAAAAGAAATGAGTAGGGAGGGAGCATTATAAACCGTACTTCGAAGCTGGAAGTAGAAGGTTTCGTGATTATCAAATAAGAAAGGAGGAAGAAGACGAAGAAGAAGAAGAAGAAGAAGAAGAAAAGTTGTGTTCCTAGATATAAACAAAATATATTTCTTGTGGTAAATCACATAATAATTTCTTTGTTAGATGAACCTCTCAGCGAATTTCTCTGTTTTCTTTTTTTTGGTCCCAATAATCTCATACTTAAGATTGCTCATTTATGTCCTTCAGATGGTCCAAGCCACAATAATTCTCGAGGACGCCATCAAAACTGAGTATTTGAGAAATGAATGGTGGTATTGGTCATCACCTTCAGCTGCAGCAAGAATCTCGACACTCTCAGGCCTCGCTCTCCGTGTGTATGTCTTGGACTCTGCTGTTTTGTACGAGAAACTTCCATGTCAAGATGCTTCGGAGACAGATTGCAAAGAAGAAAGAGAACTTCCTCATAATTCTGCCCCCACAAACACAGGCAGCCCTTCAAGGCAAAAGCTGCTTGACTCAGAGCCTGCTGAGAGTTCGAGACCCAAGGGCACCAGGACAAGCAAGAGGAGGAAAGATTCAGGTGGGTAAAACTGGAAACAGGCTTCAGGTTTGCAGAAAATGAAGCAGAGCATTGTGATCTGCAGTTTTACCAAGGAATTCACTGTACCTTTATCTATACCAGCCAGGCCAATGCCTGTACAGCGGTTGAAACGATTTAAGCAGAAAGGACTTGCATAAGGGGTGTAGCAATTCTATCCAAAACTGCAGGAGCAGCTGTACACTAACTCTATGTATTGTTTGGCAACTTGAAAGATGCTGTTTTGCTCTTGAATTGGGTGACCAAATTCTTGCTTTGAAGGAGGAACAGAGACTTCTTTTGACGCACAGCCTCTCTCCGCGTATACATGTAAAAGGCCTTTATGCTGATAAATTGTGCATTTTGGACTTTCATCATACTCTTGAGATACAGATTGGGGGTTTGGGAGGGGGGGGGGGGGAGTGTTAAACAGTTCCACCTGATGTACATAGAAAAGCAAGTCTGGGCAGTTGCTAATCCATATTGTAAATAAGTTTTTTATAGAGACAAGCCATGTTGTTCATCAGATGCTTTCCTGATAAATGAAAAGGCAACAAGTCTTCTGATATCATACTATCAGCTTTATCTAGACATAGCAAAAAAAGAGAGGAAGTGTAATCCTGTAAATGGATAAGTGCTGCTTCTTTCCCCCCGTCTTTTACATTTCGAAGGTCCAATTTGATTTTATTTTAGGTAACTGTCTTCTACAGTAATGTTAAGTGATTTATAAACAAATAGATGGGGTATGTATAACGTATCATTTTACGAATTGAACCACGTTCAGATGAAACCAAATCTAGGCTTAATATGATCAATGTACGTCCTGGCTAGATTTAATCATGTAGGGTCACAAAGAGACAAAAGAAGAAAAACAAAGGACATCTTTAGATTGCAACAGGAAAATTTGCCTTCTTTTTTAACTGAATCATTATCCATTTTCTTGTTCGATCTCCACTTATCCCATTCATAGTTGCTCCATCCTCCGATCTCCTCACGTTATGTTGACCATTTTTATATTTGTTTTTTGTACTTCTGACATATTATGTTCTTTGTTCCCCAAGAACTGATTTATTTTTCTTTATCATATATAGAAAGAGAAATCCAGAAAAGTTACATATTCAGATAATGTATCTTCTCAGACTCAGTTTTATTTTGGCCATGACCAACACTGAAAATAGGCTGACAAATTTTGAAATACACGACTGATTGTTCAAGTTGGTGCAAGAAACACACAACAAAAAGTAACATGACAGCCATTTATAAGCTACTAGCAGTCAACACCCACATTTGAGTACAAATTAAAAATACACATATGTTAGAATCAACATAACGAAAATTGAAACATGTTTAGTAAACAACGTAATTCTTTGCAGGGGTGGCTCGAGGGAGGCTAGTAAAGCCTTTGCTTTAAGACCCCTAAATTTTTGGGCCCAAAAATATTTTAGTTGTGGATTTACTATGGGATATTTTTAAAAATAGCCAGATTTACGTCTGCTCGTTTAAAAATAGCCCAATTTCAAAAGTGATCGAAATTTAGCCATTTTTTTGTAAAGATAAATCTGAGCGAAAACACTGTTCAAAACCCGGAAAATACTCCAGTATATTATGCTGGAGTTCCAACATAAATATACTTGAACTCCAATACTTGAACTCCAACATAATATACTGGAGTTCCAGGATAGTATGCTGGAACTCCAGCATAATATGATGGAGTTCTAGCATAAATACACTAGAACTCCAGCATAATATACATAGCTAACTTACTTGCTTAATTATTTAACTGCATTATCTGTACCCTATGAAGCATGTTAGGCTAGGAATTTCTATTACTTGTACTGATTTAGCGTTTATTCTGAGACTATGAGTTGTTGTTGTTGTGTGTTTAAATTAGGACTACGGGACGGCTTCCCGGGAGATCTCCTATACTTGATATATTCTGGATTGAGGCCGCGGGATACCAAGAGATCCCTGGCACATGTAATTATATATATACTGGGGTACCAAGATATCCCCGGCTTACTTATTGAGGATACCAAGAGATCCTCGGGATACCCAGAGATCCTTGGTGCATATGATGAGGATACCAAGAGATCCTCGGGATACCAAGAGATCCCCGACTATTTTTTCTTGTTGAGAGCAGTATTTACTGTATTGTTACCTTTGATTTCCATTACTGTTCTTCCTTATTTATCTGGTCTAGATTCTCGCTGTAGACTTTATTTAAACTGCTTCCGTTATCTTATTATTTATTATGTTTTCTCTCAGTAGGGCCTTGACCTTCCTCGTCACTACCCAACAGAGGTTAGGCTTGGCACTTACTGAGTATCGATATAGTGCACTCATGCCCTTCCTGCACATATTTTTCATGTGCAGATCATCCAGGTACCTCTACTGAGGCGCACTATCAGTGAGGTAGGAGGAATACAGAGACTTCGAGGTAGATCTGTTGCGTCCGCAGACCGACGAGTCTCCCTCTTACTCTATCTTTAGTACTTAGTTCTCTTTCTTCCGGTTGTTAGATATTCTGGAGTTTGGAGCCTTTACTATACACTTCTGTAGCCTATGTTGCCCGTGAGTTTTCGGGTTTTGGGAATTATTTTGAACTTGTGATATTGAGTTGTACATGCCGAGCGGCATTCAGTACAGTTTCTTTTAGTTATTTAATTTGGTTTCCTCTATTTTTTTACAATTATTATATTTTTACAATATTAGGCTTACCTGATCGTGGGGACTAGGTGTCGTCATGACATGTTCACAATTTTACTAGGGTCGTGACATACGCAAAATACCCAAATTCTCCCATAAAAATCTTTGGTTTTAGGTTGAAATCATGTTAAGAGATGAAAATGATTGAATAAAATGAGTAAAAACTAACTTACAATTGATTTGGAAGAAGATTTGTTCTTGAACAATCGCCTAAAGGAGTTGTGTTTTGAAAATGGTGTGAAAAATGACTTAAAATCGGTTAAGTATAAAAAAATTGCAGGTCTCTGATATGGGAAATGCGAACAGGGTTCGCAATTGCGAACCCCGACCCTCATATATAGAAATTCTGAAAGTTCGCATTTGCGAACACTGAACAAAATGACGGGTTTCGCATTTGCGACAAAAAATGTCGCATTTGCGATAGACCTTGTTCTGCATTTGCGAACCATTTGGTTACATTTGCGATCAGCTGCACAGATTCCCCTTTCTCGCATTTGCGATGCAAGGCTCGAATTTACGAGCTCGCATTTGCGAGACTTGCTTCGCAAATGCGAAAACTACAGAGTATGCATACCAGATTATTTTCAAAGTTCAAAAATGCACTCGTGGCCTATCCAAAACTCACCCGAGCCCTAGGGACTCCAAACCAAATATACACACCATCTCAACAACGTCCTACAGACTTATTCACGCGATCATATCGCCAAAATAATATCATAAATATTGAATTAAATCTCAAAATCCAAAAATCCTTTCACACTTCATAAAACATCAATTTTTCCAATTTAGGTCCAAATCACGTCAAACGATGTCCGTTTTCAACCAAATTTCACAAAAATAACTTAAAGTATATATAAGACCTGTACAGGGAGTCGGAACTAAAATACGGGCCCAATACCAACACATTCCAAGCAAATATCATCTCAATTTTCCTTAATAATTTTAGAAAAACAATTTCTTTTAAAAATTCATTTCTCGAGCTCGGGACCTCGGAATTCGATTCCGGGTATACGCACGAGTCTCATATTTTTCTACGGACCTTCCAAGATTATCAAATCACGGGTTCAGGTCAGCTTACCCAAAATATTGACCAAAGTCAAATTTATTCATTTTAACATCAAAATTTAGCATTTTCATAGAATTTCACATTTAAGCTTTCCGGCTATGCGCCCAGACTGTGCATGCAAATTGAGGCAATTCTAAATGAGGTGTTTAAGGCCTCAGAGATACAGAATTCAATTAAGACAGGTGATGACCCTTTGGGTCTTCACAGAATTATTATTATTTACAAATTAATATATTTCTGTTGCTCAATGTTTTGCTTCTATCTATGATTGCTATACCAACACAAGTTGCTTATTGACTACTCGTACATTCTCTCCCTTGAAAATAAATAACACGGCTAATACCCTAGGTATTTTATCTTCATTAAAATTAAAATTAAACATTAGAAAACTTTACTTTAAATCCTCGGTCCTAATATCCTAGGTATTTTATCTTTTTGAAAATAAATTAAACATTATTATAACTTTAGTTATATTCCCTGTCCTACATTCTCTCCTTTATCCGCTCATAAAGTCTGTATTTTATACCCTTTGAAGCTACATTGCTTCTGATAATGGATGATTTAAACGCTACATAAACTAAAAGATGAAAAAGTTAATTGGAAATCATAAACCAATTTGAATAGAATTTCTAAACACGCTCTTTCTCCTAAATCAATCTAAATTTCAAAACCAAAGGGAAATATTTATATTACTATTATATCCAATAGTATAGTTATATTTTACGGTTATTTTTGTCTTTTAATATCTTATTCATGCTTTTATATTAACATAGGTAAATATATATATAAATATGGATATAAATAGATATAGTTAGATAAATATAGCTAAGTAACTAGATAGAATAAAAATATGAATGCACATTCGAAATGCAGCCTTGAATCAAGGTTTACCAAGAATACTAACTTTCTTTTGTTCTTTAAAATAATCTGCCACCTAAAAAGTGAATATTTTATTAATAATATATACTAGTACAAACGAAACAAAACAAAGACAAAATAAAAGCAACTTAAGCAAGTGACAGATCTAGAAGTTCATATGAACTAAAGTACTAAACCCAACAAACCCCCAAAAGTCAGGTGCTTCTCAAAGTCAAATCCGGCCAAATTAATTCCAAATATCAGCAATTGGCGTGCAGATCTTAACCCAGCAGCTAAGTAACCTTTCTCTTGATTGAATTTTTACCGTTTGAACTTCCTTGTCTTGCATCTTGATGAGCTTGTGAATGAACTTGAATAGCTTCATTTCCATGAATTCTTATTTTTAAAGCTTCCCAATCTCGATATATGATTTGGATAGAGTAGATTTACCTATAATCGAACTAATTTTTCAGTTAAGATACTAAAAAATTAGGCTTCTACAATCTCTAAGTAGCTCGATCTTAGGTTTACCACTCTTAGTCTTCAATGTCAAGAATACTAACTTTCACAAACTCTACATAAGATATTATTACAGTAAAATTTATATTGCATTGTGTTTTAATGTTTTGCTTCTTCTTTTTTCCAGATGGAGACAATAGAGGTTGAAGATCTTGAGATGACTGTAAAACAAACTCTAAATACGCCAGCACCAACGGTACCTCAGGTACATGGTAAAACTCCTAATACTTCTACTGTGTGCAATCCTCCTAAAAAATAAAAAAAAATTACTACTTGTGGTCAAGACCCTAGCCATGGAGGGAGTGGTAGGAAAACATCTGAAATTTGGGATCATTTTACAGAAGTTATTGATAAAAAGGGTGATAAAATGGCTGAACCGAGGGCAAAATGCAAGTACTGCAGCAAAGACTTTGCCTGCCCTAGTAAGAATGGAACTTCTAACCGATGGGTACATTTAAATACAAGGTGCGATAAATCCCCTTTCAAATTCGTTGATAGGACGCAATCAACACTGAAATTTAAAACTATTAAAGGAGGGGAAAAAGGAGCTTTGGAGAGGGTTGTTTATAATATTGTTGAGGTTAGGAGGGCCATTGCTGAGTTTGTTATTCTTGATGAACAACCATTTAAAGTTATTGAGGGGGAAGGTTTTAAAAGATTAATGAGGGTTGTTTTGCCTAATTATGAGTTACCTTCTTGCATCACTGTTGCTAGGTTGTGTTTGCAGATTTATCGGATTTTCACCGAGCTGGTCACTTGAGTCTATAGGCTACCTTTCCTATCCGCTTTTCTACAAGGTCTACTTTCAGACCGGGCCAAGCCTTTAGGTTGTTTAAGTAGGTTTGGGCTAAGGTCGTTGCGCTCCTGCCACCTCTTGGCAAAGTAGGCTGATGGGCAAACCCCCTCCTGTCGCAATGGTGTGGGGCGTCAGAGGCTGTTACCCCGTGGCCAACTCGAAGGGGCTGAAGAGGAGAAAGAAAAGCTTAAGAGGCTTATTAAAGGTCAATGCGTGTGTCTTACTAGTGATACGTGGACATCAATATAAAATTTGACTTATATGGTCATTACTGCCCATTGGATTGATGATGATTGGATTTTGCAAAAGAAAATTCTTAACTTTTTTCAAACACCAGATCATAAGGGTGAGACAATTGCTAAAGGAATTGAGGCTTGTTTGATAGATTGGGAGATTGATAACCTATTCACATTGACGTTAGATAATGCTACAGCTAACGATGCTGTAATCAAGCACTTGAAAAGGAGAATTAATCATTGGAAAGGTGTCATACTGGAAAATGAGTTTTTACATGTTAGGTGTAACGCTCATATTCTAAATTTGATTGTAAAAGAAGGGTTGAGTGAACAAAATGATTCTATATCTCGGGTAAGGATTGCTGTGAAATATGTTAAGTCTTCTCCTGCAAGATCTGATTCCTTTAAGTCATATGTTTAGAAGGTCAAACTAGACACTCATGGCCTTTTGAGTTTGGATGTTGAGACAAGGTGGAACTCAACATATTTGATGTTAGATACCGCTCTAAATTTTGAAAAGGCCTTTTCAAGAATGTATGATGATGACCATAAGTACTTCAAATATTGTCTAGATTTGAGGGGAACAGCAACGCATCCATCTTCCGATGATTGGCAAAATGTGAGAGTGTTTATCAAGTTTCTTGAAATTTTCTACCAAATCACTTTGAAATTGTTAGGAACTTTACATGTTACTTCTAACTCTTTTTTCCATGAGAACTTCAATCTTCAAAGCTATATTGTCAAATATTCTAATGACGATGATTCTCTGTTGACTAATATGGCTAAGAAAATGAAAATAAAGTTTGATAAATATTGGGGCAGTTTTGAGGATATGAACATGTTGTTATTTATTGCTATTGTGTTGGATCCTCGATACAAATTGAAGTATGTGAAGTAACGTTTTGACAAATTTTATAATCCTTTGCATGGAATAGAGAGGTCTACTAAAGTGATGGATGCATTATCTCACTTGTATAATTACTATAAGAATTCTCTTTCTGGAACTTCAAATGGAAATATTGGAGATCAAATTAGTGTGGCGAGTCAAAGTGCTGCAATACATGATTGTGATGTGCAATCACAATGAGCAAAATTTCTTGAAGATGAGTTTAATGTTGATAATAAATCTGATCTTGAGAAGTATTTAATGGATGATTTGGAGATGTCTAAGGATTTAAATATCTTAGTTTGGTGGAAAGCTTCGTCTGAGAGATATCCAATTGTCTCTAAGATTGTAAGAGATGTGCTTGCTATTCCTATTTCTACCGTTACATCGGAATCAGCTTTTAGCACTGGTGGTCAAATTCTTGGCTGTTACCGAAGTTCTTTATCAACAAAGACGGCTGAAGCTCTTGTTTGTAGTCAACAATGGTTGCGGTCAACTTCTAAAGATTGCAAATTTGAAGATCTTTTAGAAGAAATTCAAAAACTTGGGATAGTTGAAAAAGGTAACTTTACACAGTTAACTTTGTGAATACTTTTATATTTTCATCATTTAATGTCTAATATGAATTTTTTTTCTAGAATATTCAGGCACTGCTTTGAGCATTGATTAATTCAGGAACTCGATTAAGGAGGATGATGAAATAGTGTGACAGTGTTCTAGATTATCTAGTTATAGTTTAAGTTTAAATATTCTGCAGGCTTTGTTTATTTGCATTATCTTTGGCAAGCTTACTTGATGGTATTTCAAAATAGTAGTAAATTAAAGAATTGGTAATTTTGGTATGGATTTGTTGTGATATAGTTGTAAAAGGATACACATTTTGTATGATTAAAAATTGTAAAATCGAACCGAATCGAACCGACTACAACCAAACCGATGGATATTTACTACATTTGGTTTGGTTTGGTTTTTAATAATGAAAAACCCGATTATATTGGTTTGGTTTTGGTTTTAATCTAAAACCGACCCAAACCGACCCGTGAACACCCCTAGTTATAGCTAATAGCTCGTTTTAGATTCGCTTCAAGTCTCATCACCATCAAAATGAATTTCTATGTGGTTAATGTTCTATGAAAAAATCAAACTGGCATGTAAGTGAGTATATCAAGATTAAATAAATAAAAATATACTCGTTCCTCCTATTATGATAAATATGGATTCTCCTCCTTTTGAGGCGGGAGAGGGTGCGGTTGCAGCGCACACTCCTGAAGATGGGCCGAAAGAAAATGAGGCTCAGGCTCGTGAGGATCGAGAGGGAAGTGCCGCCCCAACTACTTAGTCTTCGACCCATATGGTCGAGTTGGGGGAGGCTTCCCGGGTGGTTGTGGATATTGGCGGCTCGAGTACTCTTTCGATGGAGATGGCAGCGGTGGTAGATGGGTCTACATCCGACTCGGACTTGGATTCTGAGGACGTTTGTGTGAGCACGTGATTTTTGCACCGGGCAAATAATTCCAAAATTAAAATAAATATATTTTTGAGTACAATTACTTGTTTTGGTTGAAATTAGCTACACTTTATGTGTTTGAATAATAGAAATTAGAAAAAATCAAAAAATATTAGACTAGCTAATTACTTTGTTTTAATTAGTTAGTTTTAAGAAGAAAATCACCAAAAATAGTTTAAATAGCGGAAATTAGAGAAAAATAGTAGAAAACTGCAAAAAGTATTAGATAATTTGAGTAAGTAGGAAATTAGGTTTTGATTATATTCCATAAAAAGAAAAGAAAAAAAATATATAAAAGAAAATACATAAAAAATAATTAAAATCAGAAAAATACAAAAAAATATGTTAAGTACTCCCTCCGTTTCAATTTATGTGAACCTATTTCCTTTTTAGTCCGTGCCAAAAAGAATGACCCCTTTCCTTATTTGGAAATAATTTACCTTTATGCAATGATTTATAGCCACACAAAATAAAGGTGCCTCATTTTACACACAAGATCAAAAGTCTTCTCTCTTTTCTTAAACTCCGTGCCCAGTCAAATGGGTTCACATAAATTGAAACGGAGGGAGTATAATTGATTTGGGCCAGGAATAATTAAAAGCAGTGGCCCAGTCTGCTTTGGCCCAAGGAATTGGCCGGTCCGACCCTGTGAGAATCGATCCTCACCGTTCGATCGAGTTGAATCCTACGACCTGAGGTTTTTGATCAAATTAACTAGCTAATTAAATAATTGGTTTAATCTCAGTCGTTCATTCGAATTGATCTGACGGAATAGACTTGGGTCTCATAGGAGTCCAAACGGCGTCGTTTTAGTAACGCTAACGACAGCCGTTGATCTCCATCAATTGGACGGCTTGGATTAAATATGACACATCGCCTATAAAAGGCTTGTGTCTGAATAGCCGGTTCATTTTGCCAAAACTTCAACCCTAGCCGCCTTCATTCTTTTCTCCTTCATTGTCTTCTTCGTCTTCAACCTCAAGAAAACCTAGACGGCCAATGGCGTCCACCACCCTCCAGGGTGGTCGCCGGCCTTTCTACTCCCTTCTCTATTCTTTTCCCTCTTCTTTTCCTTCTCCTTCATCAAAGCTCCAGAAAACAGACCCTTTCTTCTGAAACGCCGGTCACCGGAACTTCGCTAGTGACCACCAAACAACGAGAACCCACCCCAAACCAACGCCATTCGATCCCCCTTCCCCTGATTTACTCAACCATACCACCCACGCCCCTCGAATATCTCTGAAACTCGTCGAATATCCCAAAAAGTGTCGCCGGAACCCTAACTCCGGCGACCCCAAAACTCCAATCTTCAAAGACTCAACCTTTACCCTACCCAAACACCCCCCACAAACTCAGAAACCCAAAAGGCTTCATCTTGAAGTCAAACAACGGAAAACAGAAAAGAAAATAAGAAAAAGGGGAAAACGGAAAGAAAAAAAAAAGAAGAAAATAGAGGAACAAGAGAGTTTGAAAAATGTTCGAGAGAGAGTGAAATAAAAGAATAAAGACGGGAAAACTTGGGGGACAGACCCCGCTAAGCTAAGTCCCCCCACCTCTCTGTTTGCTTTATTTTGTGCTTTCTTTTGTGTTATTCTTCCATTTTGATTAGTATTAGGGTTTTCTTCTCATCTTGCCCATCTTCTTTATAATTTGGTTCCTGATTTGTTAAATTTCAATAGTATGACTGTTCTTCCTTTATAACTCTTTTGTTGGTTCATGATGTTTTGTTTCCTGATTTGTTATTTCTCTGTTTGTTCTTGACATTTTTCTGTTTGTTTCGCATGTCTAGTTTCAGTACTAGTTCAGTTTTTGACTTTTATTATCTGTCATCTCTGTATTAGGTCATCTTTTGTTAGCCTTCAATATTTTGAATGTTCGTCTCTTCTGTCTTTGCATGTTTAGATTAGTTCGTACCTTCTAGAAATCTCTGTTTGTTTTGTTCCTTTGCTTAAGATTTGTTTTTCTTTGATTAGCTCTTCTTCATGTCTATTGTCTATCTTTGATCTTTGCATCATGTTACTATCTTTTCCATTCTGTTTGAGACATGCTTTCTCCTGAAACTTCTTTATGAGTTTTACCTGTATGTGCTTAGTCAAGAAAATGTCAAGCATAATTAGGACTTTCAGAAATCCTCTAAGTATAAGGTAGTTCTGACTAAACCTGCTTCATGATTAATTGACACATTGTGTTGTGAAATCTGAGTAACAAGTCTTTGATTGAAATTCAACAATACTCAATCCCTTTCTCTGAGTTTTGATTAATCGATGAGTGATTCTGATTTCATGAATATGTGTGCAATTTTGTGAAAATGTCTATGTTTGCAACAGCCTTGTGTTAAGATGATTACTGTTAATACTTATCATGCCTAGGTGGAATTGGTTATAGCTGCAGTAGTGTTAAACTTGTAAATGGTTAAAATTGAAAACATGTTGTTGAATAGTCTAAAATAGGTTAAAATTGAAAACCATAAAAAAGGGTTATAAGTGATTTGAATAACAAAGAGTGGTCAGTTTTGCAACTGACCTACTCTGATAGTCTTGACACACTGGCTTAAGTAGGCTAATTGTGTAATAATTGACTAAGTCTGCAAATGCAAACTTGCTTAGGCTCTGTTTGAGCCCTGAACCTTAGGTGGCTAGATCTGCAAAGACTTTAGCCCAGCCTATGTTCATCAATTGGGCTTCAGTTGCCCAGGCTAAGTCTCAACTTGAGACTGGCCATTAGTTAAATAGCTCAAGTGCTTGATTAAGCAGGCTAGTCCTGCAATTTAGTTTATTGACCTTAAAATGAACAAGAATAGGTTGTTAGGCAATAATTGGCCTAAGAGTGATCAACTTTGCAAAGGATGACCAACTCTATAAGGCCCTAACACACAGTCCACCTTAAAAAGGGGATGGTTGTGCAAAATGGCTAAGACTGCAAATGCAGATTTGCCCAGGCTCTCTTTTGAGCCCTGAACATTAAAGTGGCCAAACCTGCAAAGGTTTTGGGCCCAACTGTTCAGCAATTGGGTTTAATTACCCAAGCCAAGTCTCAACTTGAGACTGGTTAGTTTTTAAATAGTCATATATAATAATAAAACAGGCTAGTCTTGTAATTAGTTTAAAATTGAAGTAAATTGGTCTTAATTAACTAGAACTAAGTTAAAAGAGGCTGAATTTGAAATAGTTTTCTAAAATAGAAGTGACCGGCCCTTAAATACCAATGCAAGGGCTGGCTATTAGTCAAATAAGTCCCAAAAGGCTGAAACCTGACCTAGGTAGGTCGGGTAAATCAGCAGTGCCCTTAGGGGCACAATTGGAAATCAAAAAGGTAATATGGTAAATAATTCAGAACCTAAGAGGGTAAGGGAGTCATTTGTACCCCTGATTTCTGCAATTTTGCAGAGATTTAAGGGTATAATGGTCTCCCTAAAAAGGGAAATCAGTAAAAATCTCAAACCCCTAAGGCTACATTGGTAAAAACCCATAAAAAGGAATCTTTGGAACCTTCTAGCACATGCTCGAAGGATTTCTGTTAACTGAAATGGGGCTAAAGTGTACATTGGGTAATTTTAAGAAGGGGAGAGTTGGGATTTTATCCCATACTTTCTCCCCAAGTTTCAGCCCTTTACCACACCTATAAATACCCCACTAAAAAGACTGATTAAGGGCGAGCTTTTGATAAGAAAAGTTCAGAGAAAAACATAGTAATCTAGCAATAAGTTTTCTGGAAATTTCGAGTGAGGAGAACTTGTTGATTCCAATCTGATTCTTTGGATTTTTCTGCTCGATTACCTGCCTGGTTTTCTTCTTGTGTTGTTGTTGCTGGATTTTCTCTTGCTGATAGCTGTGTTGTTTGCTCATTTGGAATTCAATTCTACACTGTCGCATCTACCTGTTGAGCCTGTTGCTGTGCCTGCTTTCTAATCCCCTAGAACTCATTGGTTTCTATTGTTGATCCAGGTACATCTCTCATTCAATGAAGCTGTAATGATGAATTGCTGAATGAAAAAATGAAGTTCAAGTGTTGAATCATCTTTTGTTTTGTATTTTTAGCTTATTCCTTTTCGTTAATAGTTTAGTATGATCTGATTTGTAATTTAAATGTAGTGTAGTATGTAGGAGTAGAAAAACAAAAACAGATCAGTGTAATAGATAGATTAATAGTAGTAGTGTAGTGTAGGTAGCATATCACTTAGTTAGGTAGGTAAAATCTATAAAACAAAGTTAAATGACCATCACATGAATTAATAACAACAAGCTCGTAGTAAAACTATCAATCATGCCCACGCAGTAGTCTGTTTTAGATCCATACCTGGATTTGAGTAAATCAAAAGAGGAAACAACTAAAATGAAGTAACAATTCAATTCAGATCGGATTGTGGTATCAAAATAAGTTTAGTTCATAGTAAGATCAGTAGTTAATCACATCTGTTGAATCATATATATAGATATAAATAAGCTAAAAGGGAAGAACATTTAACAGAAGTAACGAGTCATTTGCAATTGGGTGTGTGATAATGAATGAGTACAAATCATAGAAAATCCAGTAATATGATCTCGTATATATATCATTAATCCATTAGCCTTAGATAACCTAGTCATCATTAGTAAGTGTTTGGACTGTTTAAATAAAACTTCACACAGTTTAATCATTTGTTCTTAATTTCCTAGTTGAATAACTTCAGTATTAGTTTAAATTGGCTCTTTTAAAAATAGAAGTATAAGGGTAGTTGGTCTTCACTTGGATCGAATTTTTATGGCTTAATGTTAATGTTAGTCATCTTGTATAGTGATTTCCCTTTTTTCCGATAAATAAAAGTATTTGATTTCATTATTAACTCTGTGTATCTGTTTTACCATGAATTTTCATTTTTACTTTTCATTATTGTTGTTCCAATTTGGTTTGGGCCTAATATGTAACGCGGGCTTGAACTGTGGTATGAATTCGACTGGGCCGTCGAGCAGAAGCCCAAAAGCAGCCTGGGTCTCGAAAGCCTGGGCAGTTCGAATATATGTCTAATGAAAGGAAGACCAGGCCCCAATGACTAATAAAACTCGACGGGCCTGGAATACTTAGTGTTAGCAATACGATTAAGGGAAAAACACAATTAGAGAAACGTAGTATGTACTTCTTAGGATTGAACTTATAAAATTGAATTGGGACGAGCCTCGCCTAACGTTAAACAAACGGGGTCCCCATTTAGTAATGGTATAACACAATTAGACTCGGGAAGGCTAATAGTGAATTCCATACCCTCTCCCAAAAGAGTTAAAAGCCGATAGACGTTATTTTAGGGCACGATTTTAATGTACTTTCCATTGAACGAGTGTGCACTTGGTGCGACTCAAATCCAAATCTCGGCAAAGCTGAAATACACCAAAAGTCATAGGCGTACTGGTTGTGGTATGACTCTAGGCGTGTTTTCGCAATGCCGCAAATTCCATAAAAAATAATACTTAAGTAAAAGGCACTATATGTTGTTAAAATATGTGATTGAGTCAAACAAGAGTCGAGAATGACAATTGAGCGACCGTGCTAAAACCACGGAATCCGGGAATGCCTAACACCTTCTCCCGGGTTAACAGAGTTCCTTATCCGGATCTTTGCTTCGCATACATTTTTAAGAGTCAAATTCCTCGGATTCGGGATTAACCGGTGACTTGGGACACCATTATCTTTCTCAAGTGGCGGCTCTGATTAATCTCAATAAAATCCTGAACCGATTGTCCTTTAATTGGAAAAACTCCTTCCTCTACGCTATTTTATCCATTTCGGGTATCTGAGCGTCGGGGTATACCCTACAAGCGTATTTATATGCTATTTCCCAAAGTGGGGGTAGTAAAAAGGGAGGTGTGACAGTTCGCTTGTGATGGGATCACAAGTGCGGCAGTTCACCCTGATGGGAGGCCACGTGTTGTTGAAATTCCTGTGAATGGGAATCTGGATTCGGGTTTGGTGTCGCAGTTTGGACAATTGTGTTCTGCGGTGGAGAACGAATCGTTGAGGGGGGTTATGGATGCTGGTCTGATGAATGAAGTAGATGTGATGGGGATGAAGGTACATGTTCGGAGATGGAGGCTTATTTGCTCGCTTCCTGCCCCTCCCCCCTTTTTCTTACTTTCTGTCTGACCCCTCGTCCTTCGTTTTGCATGCATTTTTGTTGTAGGAGGAGAGTCTTCGCCGGGCCAATGTTCGGTCCGGGGTGTTTTTGCAGGTTCTTGACAAGTGTCGCCGCTATCGAAACAAGTATAGGGAGATGAGCGAGCGTATAAGGATTGATCCCCGTAACCGGGCATTGGTTGAAGAGTTGGCGAAGAGGGAGTTGCAGGCAAACCAAGCACTTGGTCACATAAGGGCTTTGGAGGACCAATTGCATCGGAAGGATGATGAGTTCGAGGCTGGACGGATGGCCTCGATAGAGTGCGAGCGTTTGTGTTTAACTAAGGTGACAGAAGTTACCTCAGAGTGGAACGGGAAGGTTGCCGTGCTAGAAGGGAAGGTGGCGACTTTAAAGCGGAGGTTGGCTGAGGCCTTGGCCCGGGCGGATGAATTGCAGGGAATTATCCGTGCTAACAAATATCAGTTATCGTTGGTGAGGGCTGCTGCTGCCTTCAGAGAGGGCAGTCTTGAAGAGCAGATCAGAGTGTTAGAGCGGGGTGCTCAAGATGCGGTGGGGCAAATTGCGCTTTTAGAGGAAGAGAACATGCGTATCCAGGAGCAGTCTGCTTTTATGGGTGGTTCTCGCGAGGTTTGGGTTTATGATGAGGCCCAGCGGGATGTGTACAAACATCTGTTTGAGGCCGACATCATATTCAAAGCCATTTTCGAGGGAGCATGCTAGATGGTGCAGGAAGCTCGCGTGGAATGTGGTTTTGACGCCGCAATGCCTAGTATTGATGATGGTACTGGTGGGAGTTTGGTGGGGGCTGGCAACGGTGCGGGGATTGTAGGTGGTGGCGCAGATGGAGGGGCGGCGAAGCAACCGAAGCAGGGGATGGTGTGGCTAGAGCGGGTGACGGTGCGGGTGGCCTCGAGTGAAATGGGTGGTTTCTTCTCCTTTTTAGCAACTGTTGCTGTTTTTTTTTTATTGTACGTTGTTGTTTTTCTTCTTCCTTTCTCTTTTTTTTTCGGACGATGTTTGGATGGATATAAGCGGGCGTGGCCCGCAATTGTTTTACGAACAAAGAGGAGTTCCCTTTTTGTCGTTTAATTACTGTTCGTTTCATTTGCGCCTTTGGGGGGTGGAGGATTTTGGACATTGGCAGCTAATCGCCTCACTTATTGATTGAGCGTGGCGAGGCATCACCTCAAGGGTGGCTCGTTCAAATCTTAATAGCGTTTCGGGTGCGACCGAACTGTTCGCCGTGGTGACGAAAGCTTGACCCGGTGGTTTGGCAGGCGCCGAATCTCGCACGTGTCTCATCCTAGTAGGAGTTAGACGTACTTATCTGGACGGCGAGGATACCTGTCACGACCCAAATCCAGTCGTGATGGCGCCCAACAATCAAGCTAGGCCAGCCAGACCAACTATTTAATTATAACACAATACCAGTCCCCAAATGGACAACCCAAGAAGAATATATGAGTTTGAGAACTCCAATAATAATAATATCGAACAAAAGTACTGACACTCCCAAAGATCCGGAGTCACAAGTCTAGAGCCTCTAACAAAACCCAATAGGAAATAGAGAGTACGATATAGAAGTACTCAAGTCCGAATACAAAATATACAATAACAACTGGAATGAGAGGAGAAGCTAGGCTCTGCGAACGTAGGCAGCTACCTCAGCAACTCGATGTGACAATGTAAACGCTGGAGATGTCCGTCTACTGCTCATGTGTACCTGAGTCTGCACACAAAAGGTGCAGGGAGTAGGGGTGAGTACTAAGTACTCAGTGAGTAACAAATATATATATGTAGCTGACAGTAAGAAATCCACAAAATACCACAATATGAAGCTACACTACAGTCCGATTCTCCTACGAACTAGCAACAACAATACAATACAGCTACCACAGAGTAATTCAACAAATACGGATGCAATGCAATGCACATAACCGCTACGGCGTGTAGCCCGATCCAATTTAACGTCGACGGCGCTCACTGGGGGTGTGTACAGACTCCGGAGGGGCTCCTACAGCCCAAGCGCAATACTACTGCGGCGTGCAGCCCGATCCTCACATCAACCACTGCGGCGTGCAGCCCGATCCCATACTCAGTCCACAATAAGCAATTAAGTCACAAAACAGTTCATTTTCCTTAATTCCAGTTCTCAATTCATAATTTATAAAAAATACTTTAACTTTATTAAGTTTGTAAAAGCCGGTGACTTAGCATTTCAAAAATGTGATTTCAATTTCCAGGACTGAGATTAGTGATTTAAGCAATTTTAGCTATCACATAAATATTGTCCTCTAAGGACGCTACGGATCGGCACAAGGCCCCAAACAAGGCTTACAGCCCACAAATATAGCAAATACAGTGTATTTCCAACACTAACAACATATTATTCACTTTCCGGGATGGACCAATGCCTCAATCCCCAATCACAATCAATCCCGCACCTGCCACGGTGTGCGAGCCACGCCCTATTAGCGTCACAATGTGCTAAGTCGGGGTTTCGAACCCTCAGAGCTACAATATACACAAACTACTCACCTCTAGCCGGTCGTAGACTCGTCCGCGATGCCTTTTCCTTTGAATTTCGTTGCCTCGTGTGTAGAATCTAGTCAAATAACAATAATTATATCAAATACGGGTCAAAGAATCATAACCCACTTCAATTTATATGAAATTCGCATAATTACACTAAGTTGGTAAAACCCGACCCCGGCCCCACTGCTCGGAAAATTCCGAAATTAGCACCAACGCGATCCTTATCTCGCCACGAGTCCGTGCATATAAAATTTATCGAAATCGGAGTTCAAATGGCCTCCCAAATCCAAAAATCCCGTTTTCAATATTTAGGCCACATTTCTTCAAGATTTCAACCCAATTTCATGAAGATTGATGTTAATACTACCATAAAATGATGTTTTTGAGTCAAGAATCTTACCTCCGACGAATACCCGATGACTTCTCGATGATTTCCTCGAGTTTTCTTCTCTCTAGGGCTCAAATGTGTGTTTTGGGTTAATGAACCCGTAACTCTCTATTCTCTGATTAAATTCACTGCCAGAACTATTTCTTCTACGCGATCGCGACTTGCTTCACGCGATCGCGATGTTCAAAATCTCGGCCTCACGCGATCGCGACATCCCTCACGCGATCGCGATGCACAATCACCCTGCTTCACGCGATCGCGTCCTTCATTCCTGCGATCGCGTAGTACATTTTTGCCTGGACCCATTTCTCTTCTACGCGATCGCGTAGATTAACCTGCGATCGCGATGTGCCCCCTTTTAACTCTACGCGATCGCGACTGCTTCCCCTGCGATCGCGATGCTCTAGCCTCCACCTCTACGCGATCGCATCCCCCTCCCCGCGATCGCGGAGAGCAAATGTCTGCTGCGTTTATGACAGCAGCCAGCTTTTCTCTTTTCTTCCAAAAATGGTCCGTTTAGACCCCCGGATTCATCCCGAGACCCCCGGGACCCCAATGAAAACCACCAACATACTCCAAAACATGATACGAACTTGTTCCAACCATAAAAACACCATACTAAATATCAAAATCACCAATTATCCACGGATTCAAGCCTAAGTTTCTTCAAAACTTTCAAAACTAACATTCAATCCAAAACCCGATCAAACGATGTCCGAATGACCTGAAAATTTGCAAACATATTCAAAATCACATAACGAAGCTACTTAAATTGTCGGAATTCCATTCCGACCCCCGGATCAAAATATCACCTACCATCCGGTTTTCGCCAAAATTCAACATTCGCCAATTCAAGCTTAAAACTACACCGGACCTCCGAATTCAATTCCGATTGTTCTCCTAAGTCATAAATGATCCCCCGAACTAGTCGAATCATCCGAATCCGGTTCCGAGCACTCTAACTCAAAAGTCAACTCTTGGTTGACTTTTCACATTCAAGCTTTCTTCAAACATGCTATTTGTTTCATTTTCAACCCAAATCACTCCTAACTCACCCGATATACTCTAATACTGTTTTAAAAGCATAATATATGTAAATGCAAGGTAACGGGGTGGAAATTCCCGTAACGACGGGCTGGGTCGTTACATTCTCCCTAACTTAAACAAACGCTCGTCCGCGAGCGGGTTAAGAAACATACCCGGAGCATCAAACAAGTGTGGATATCTGCTCCGCATCTCCTGCTCGGTCTCCCAAGTTGCTTCCTCCACGGGACGACCTCTCCACTGCACTTTCACTGAAGCTATATCCTTAGATCTCAGCTTACGAACCCTGTCGACCCAAAATGGCTACCGGTTCCACATCATAAGTCAAATCCTCATCTAGATGTATCGTGCTGAAGTCCAACACATGAGACGGGTCTCCGACATAATTCCGGAACATAGATACATGGAACACCGGGTGAACTCCCGACAAACTGGGTGGTAACGCAAGCATATAAGCCACCTCCCCAACTTTCCTAAGCACCTCAAAAGGTCCAATAAACCTTGGGCTCAACTTTCCTTTCTTTCCAAACCTCATAACACCCTTCATAGGCGAAACTTTCAACAACACCTTCTCACCTACTGAATAAGACACATCTCGGACCTTCCGGTCTGCATAACTCTTCTGACGCGACTGAGCTGTGCGAAGTCTCTCCCGAATCACCTTCACCTTATCTAAGGCATCTTGGACTAACTCTGTCCCTAACAACCTAGCCTCGCCGGGCTCGAACCAACCAACTGGAGATCTACACCGCCTCCCATATAAAGCTTCATACGGTGCCATCTGAATGCTGGACCGATAGCTATTATTGTAAGCAAACTCCGCCAAAGGCAAATAATCAGCCCATGAACCACCAAAATCAATGACACAAGCACGCAACATGTCCTCCAATATCCGAATAGTACGCTCAGACTGCCCATCCGTCTGTGGATGAAATGCTGTGCTCAACTCTACCCTGTGAACCCAACTCTCGCTGAAATGTCCTCCAGAACTGAGATGTGAACTGGGTACCTCTGTCCGATATAATGGAAATAGGAACTCCATGCAATCTCACTATCTCACGGATGAATATCTCTGCCAACCGCTCTGAGGTATAGGTAGTACACACTGGGATGAAGTGAGCTGACTTAGTCAACCTATCCACCACCACCCAAACTGAATCAAACTTCCTCGCCGTCCGAGGGAGTCCACTAACAAAGTCCATAGTTATTCTTTCCCACTTCCACTCCGAAATATCAATACGCTGGAATACACCACCAGGTCTCTGATGCTCATACTTGACCTGCTGACAGTTTAGACACCGAGCCACATGGCTCACAATATCTTTCTTCATCTTTCTCCACCAGCAATGCTGCTTCAAATCCTGATACATCTTCGCGGCTCCTGGATGAATAGAATACCGCGAGCTGTGGGCCTCTTCCAATATCAACTCACGAAGGCCATCAACATTGGGCACACATATCCGGCCCCGCATCCGCAATACACCCTCACTATCAATAGTGACATCTCTAGCATCATCATGCTGAACTCTGTCCTTAAGGACAAGTAAGTGTGGATCATCATACCGGCGCTCTCGAATACGATCATATAAAGAAGAACGAGCTACTACACAAGCCATCACCCGACTGGGCTCAGAAATATCCAGCCTTACCATCTGATTAGCTAACGCCTGAACATCAACTGCTAGGGGTCTCTCCCCAACTGGAATATACGCCAAACTGCCCATACTAATAGCCTTCCGGCTCAATGCATCAGCCACTACATTGGCTTTCCCGGGATGGTACAAGATAGTAATATCATAGTCTTTAAGCAACTCAAGCCATCTTCGCTGCCTCAAATTTAGATCTTTCTGCTTAAACAAATGCTGAAGGCTGCGGTGGTCCGTATATACATCACAAGATACACCATATAGATAATGCCTCCAAATCTTCAAGGCATGAACAATAGCAGCTAACTCCAAATCATGAACAGGATAGTTCTTCTCGTGGGGCTTTAGCTGACGAGAAGCATATGCAATAACTCTACCCTCCTGCATCAACACACAACCGAGTCCAACTCTGGAAGCATCACAATACACCGTATATGACCCCGAGGCCGATGGTAACACAAGTACTGGAGCCGTGGTCAAAGCCTCCTTGAGCTTCTGAAAGCTCTCCTCACATTCATCAGACCACACAAATGGAGCATTCTTCTGTGTCAGCTTAGTCAACGGTGAAGCAATAGATGAGAAATCCTGAACAAACCGACGATAATAACCTGCCAAGCCGAGAAAACTCCGAATCTCTGTAGCTGAGGAAGGTCTGGGCCAATTCTGCACTGCCTCGACCTTCTGAGGATCAACCCTAATACCATCACTGGACACTATATGTCCCAGAAAACCCACAGTATCAAGCCAGAACTCACACTTAGAGAATTTTGCATAAAGCTTCTCTTCTCTCAACCTCTGCAATGCCACTCTCAAATGCTGTGCATGCTCCTCCTGGCTGCGTGAATATACCAGGATATCATCAATAAACACAATCACAAAAGAATCAAGGTACGGCCGAAATACACTATTCATCAAGTGCATGAATGCCGCTGGGGCATTAGTCAACCCGAAAGACATCACCAGGAACTCGTAGTGCCCATATCGCGTCCTGAACGCTGTCTTCATAATATCTGAGTCCCTGATCTTCAATTGATGATAGCCCGATCGAAGATCAATCTTAGAAAATACACTAGCTCCCCGTAGCTGATCAAATAGGTCCTCAATACGAGGTAATGGGTATTTATTCTTCACTGTTACCTTGTTCAGCTGCCTGTAATCAATGCACATTCTCATTGTGCCATCTTTCTTCTTTACGAACAACACCGTTGCACCCCAAGGTGACACACTCGGACGAATGAAACCCTTATCTAAGAGTTCCTGAAGCTGTTCTTTCAATTCTTTTAACTCTGCCGGTGCCATGCGATAGGGAGGAATAGAAATGGGCTGAGTGCCCGGCACCAAGTCAATACCAAAATCAATATCTCTATCAGGCGGCATGCCTGGCAGGTCTGCTGGAAATACATCCGGAAACTCCCTCACAATGGGGACCGAATCAAGACCGGGTGTCTCGGCCTCAACATTTCTAATGAAGGCCAAATAAGATAAACAACCCTTGCCAATCATTCGTTGGGCCTTTATATAAGAAATCACCCTATCGGACACATAATCAGTCAAGCCACGCCACTCGATCCTCGGATTACCTGGAATAGCTAGTGTGACTGTCTTGGCATGACAGTCCATAATCGCATGGTAAGGAGATAGCCAATCCATGCCTAGAATTACATCAAAATCTACCATGGCCAGTAGTAATAGATCAACTCGGGTCTCCAGACCCCCAATAGTAATAATACAGGATCGATATACCTGATCCACAACAACAGTATCTCCCACCGGGGTAGACACATGTACGGGCAAAGCAAGAATACCACGGGTCATACCCAAATGATGTGCAAAGTAAGTAGAGACATAAGAATAGGTGGATCCGGGATCAAATAAGACGAAAGCATCCCTCGGCAGACTGAAATAATACCCGAAATAACCGCATCCGAAGCGCTAGCATCCTTCCTCCTGTCCGTAAGAGCATAGAAACGAGCCCGGCCTCCACCAAGACGATCCTCACCCCCAGGGCGACCTCTGGATACCTGGCCACCGGTCCTAGCCGACTGTGCTGGCGCCGAAGAAACAGGAGTAGAAGACGAAGGCTGATCCCTCCGCCGAGACCGCTTACGAAGCCACTGAGGACACTCTCTCCCGATATGGCCCAAATCACCGCACTCAAAACAACGGCCCGAAGATGGAAGCAGGGGCCGCTGAGGACCCCTCGCTACCGACGAATCCTCGTGTCGAGGAAACGAGGAGCAGCAGCTCGAGCCGGAAGAGCACTCGGCGTGGCCGACTCGCCGGCGGCTCGCCGACCCCGATAACCCCGCCGGCCTTGACGACCACGATCGGATGAAACCCCACCGGACTCCGTACGTCCAGACTGATGAGACCCGAAAGAGCGACCTCCGCTATGCTCGAAATTGGCCCCCAGACGGAGCACCACCGTAACTCCCGCACCACGAGGCCTCTTAGCCTCTCTCTCTCTCTCGCTCGCGGCGATCCGTCTCAATGTGACGGGCAGCATCAACCACCTCCTCAAAGGTAACTGTCGAAACTCTCTCCCCGGTCATCAATATGCGGATGGGATAAATAAGACCATCAATAAATCTCCGGATCCTCTCCTTGTCGGTAGGAACCATCCACATGGCATGACGGGCCAGCTGTGTGAATCTCATCTCGTACTAATTAACCGTCATCTCTCCCTGCTTCAACCACTCGAACTGACGTCGCAGCTCCTCTCTCCGAGACCGAGGCACGTACTTCTCCAAAAATACCATGGAGAACTGCTGCCAAGTGAGGGGCACTGCCCCAGCGGGCCTACGCCTCTCGAAATCCTCCCACCACTGAAATGCTGCACCTGTGAACTGAGCAGTACGAAGCATACGCTGGCACTAATCCAGAAAACCCTGGGCATCCTTGCCTTCAACACCGCTGAACGCCGGAGGCTGTAGCCTTCTGAACCTCTCCTACCGACGCTGCTCATCATCAGGCATAGCTGGAACCACATGAGCCGGCTGAACTGGCTGAGCTGGAGCTGCCTCAGGTGCCTGTAAACCCTGTCTACCGACTCGGGCGTGCGAGCAACGGGGGTCTGATTCCCTCCCCCTGCCTGTGAAGAAGTTGCTGCAGTCGAGGCCGCAACCACCTGAGCTAAGCCAGTGCACACTGATAAGATCTGGGCTAAGGTCTCCTGAAGACCCGGTATCTCAATAGACATTGCCGGTGCCTGAACCTGAGCTGCTGGGATGCCTGCAGCTGGGACCTGATCTTGAACCTGGTCCACTGGCACTGGGATCTGACCCTGAGTCTGGTCAGCTAGTGGGTCAGCAGGTGCTGGCACTGTCGCCCTACCTCTGCCACGACCACGGCCTCTGGGTGCCAATGGTGGTCGTCCGCCACGTCCGTTAGCTCGTGTTCTCGCCATCCGCGAGAGAATAGAATATGGAAAGATTTAATTTCATGATAACACAAATCGCACGATATGAATTCAAGAAAATGAGGTTTTTCCTAAAGTTTTTGTAGCCCTTCGAAGATAGATACGGACGTCTACATACCGATCTGCGAAAGCCTACTAAACCGGCTCATGACTCGCGAGTCCTAATAACCTAGGGCTCTGATACCAACTTGTCACGAACCCAATTCCGGTCGTGATGGTACCCAACAATCAAGCTAGGCCAGCCAGACCAACAATTTAATTATAACACAATACCAATCCCCAAATGGACAACCCAAGAAGAATATATGAGTTTGAGAACTCCAATAATAATAATACTGAACAAAAGTACTGACACTCCCAAAGATCCGGAGTCACAAGTCTAGAGCCTCTAACAAAACCCAATAGGAAATAGAGAGTACGATATAGAAGTACTCAAGTCCGAATACAAAATATACAATAACAACTGGAATGAGAGGAGAAGCTAGGCTCTGCGAACGTAGGCAGCTACCTCAGCAACTCGATGTGACAATGTAAACGCCGGAGATGTCCGTCTACTGCTCCTGTGTACCTGAGTCTGCACACAAAAGGTGCAGGGAGTAGGGGTGAGTACTAAGTACTCAGTGAGTAACAAATATATATATATGTAGCTGACAGTAAGAAATCCACAAAATACCACAATATGAAGCTACACTACAGTCCGAATCTCCTACGAACTAGCAACAACAATACAATACAGCTACCACAGAGTAATTCAACAAATACAGATGCAATGCAATGCACATAACCGCTACGGCGTGTAGCTCGATCCAATTTAACGTCGACGGCGCTCATTGGGGGTGTGTACAGACTCCAGAGGGGCTCCTACAGCCCAAGCGCAATACTGCTGCGGCGTGCAGCCCGATCCTCATATCAACCATTGCGGCGTGCAGCCCGATCCCATGCTCAGTCCACAATAAGCAAATAAGTCACAAAACAATTCATTATCCTTAATTCCAGTTCTCAATTCATAATTTATGAAAAATACTTTAACTTTATTGGATTTGTAAAAGCCAGTAACTTAGCATTTCAAAAGTGTGATTTCAATTTCCAGGACCGAGATCAGTGATTTAAGCAATTTTAGCTATCACATAAATATTGTCCTCTAAGGACGCTGCAGATCGGCACAAGGCCCCAAACAAGGCTTACAGCCCACAAGTATAGCAAATACAGTGCATTTCCAACACTAACAACATATTATTCACTTTCCGGGATGGACCAATGCCTCAATCCCCAATCACAATCAATCCCGCACCTGCCACGGTGTGCGAGCCACGCCCTATTAGCGTCACAATGTGCTAAGTCGGGGTTTCGAACCCTCAGGCTACAATATACACAAACTACTCACCTCTAGCCGGTCGTAGACTCGTCCGCGATGCCTTTTCCTTTGAATTTCGTTGCCTCGTGTGTAGAATCTAGTCAAATAACAATAATTATATCAAATACGGGTCAAAGAATCATAACCCACTTCAATTTATTTGAAATTCGCATAATTACACTAAGTTGGTAAAACCTGACCCCGGGCCCCACTGCTCGGAAAATTCCGAAATTAGCACCAACGCGATCCTTATCTCGCCACGAGTCCGTGCATATAAAATTTATCGAAATCGGAGTTCAAATGGCCTCCCAAATCCAAAAATCCCGTTTTCAATATTTAGGCCACATTTCTTCAAGATTTCAACCCAATTTCATGAAGATTGATGTTAATACTACCATAAAATGATGTTTTTGAGTCAAGAATCTTACCTCCGACGAATACCCGATGACTTCTCGTGATTTCCTCGAGTTTTCTTCTCTCTAGGGCTCAAATGTGTGTTTTGGGTTAATGAACCCGTAACTCTCTGTTTTGTGATTAAATTCACTGCCAGAACTATTTCTTCTACGCGATCGCGACTTGCTTCACGCGATCGCGATGTTCAAAATCTCGGCCTCACACGATCGCGACATCCCTCACGCGATCGCGATGCACAATCACCCTGCTTCACGCGATCGCGTCCTTCATTCCTGCGATCGCGTAGTACATTTTTGCCTGGACCCATTTCTCTTCTACGCGATCGCGTAGATTAACCTGCGATCGCGATGTGCCCCCGTTTAATTCTACGCGATCGCGACTGGTTTCCCCTGCGATCGCGATGACCTAGCCTCCAGCTCTACGCGATCGCATCCCCCTCCCCGCGATCGCGGAGAGCAAATGCCTGCTGCGTTTATGACAACAACCAGTTTTCTCTTTTCTTCCAAAAATGGTCCGTTTGGACCCCCGGATTCATCCCGAGACCCCCGGGACCCCAACGAAAACAACCAACATACTCCAAAACATGATACGAACTTGTTCCAACCATAAAAACACCATACTAAACATCAAAATCACCAATTATCCACGGATTCAAGCCTAAGTTTCTTCAAAACTTTCAAAACTAACATTCAATCCAAAACCCAATCAAACGATGTCCGAATGACCTGAAAATTTGCAAACATATTCAAAATCACATAACGAAGCTACATAAATTGTCGGAATTCCATTCCGACCCCCGGATCAAAATATCACCTACCATCCGGTTTTCGCCAAAATTCAACATTCGCCAATTCAAGCTTAAAACTACACCGACCTCCGAATTCAATTCCGATTGTTCTCCTAAGTCATAAATGATCCCCCGGAACTAGTCGAATCATCCGAATCCGGTTCCGAGCACTCTAACTCAAAAGTCAACTCTTGGTTGACTTTTCACATTCAAGCTTTCTTCAAACATGCTATTTGTTTCATTTTCAACCCAAATCACTCCTAACTCACCCGATATACTCTAATATTGTTTTAAAAGCATAATATATGTAAATGCAAGGTAACGGGGTGGTAATTCCCGTAACGATGGGCCGGGTCGTTACAATACCTACCCTGTGCCTTAGTTTACTTGTCTGTTTACCGGTGGAGGTATATGACTTGGATCTTAATTCAATTGTCGTTGAACCTTGTTGGATGTCTGGGGTCGAGAGCGCATAGCTCGAGTCTTATTTCAGCCATAGTTGAATTAACTGGTGAAGACACATGGCTTGAATCATGGTCCAACTGTCGCTGAACATTGTCGAGTGTGTTAGAGTCGAGGGCGTGTAGCCCTAATCATATTTCAGTCGTGGTTGAATTAATTTGGCGAACGCACATGGCCTGAGTCCTAATTCAACTGTCGTTGAACATTGTTGATTGTTCTGAGTCGAGGGCGCGTAGCCCGAGTTGTATTTCAACCATGGTTGAATTAATTTGGCGAAGGCACATGGAGTGAGCCCCAGTTCAACTGTTGTTGAACATTGTTGATTGTTCTGAGTCGAGGGCGCGTAGCCCGAGTTGTATTTCAACCGTGGTTGAATTAGTTTGCCGAAGGCACATGGCCTGAGTCCCAGTTCAACTGTTGTTGAACATTGTCTATTATTCTGAGTCGAGGGCGCGTAGCCCGAGTTGTATTTCAATCGTGGTTGAATTAATTTGGCGAAGGCACATGGCCTGAGTCCCTGTTCAACTATTATTGAACATTGTTGATTATTCTGAGTTGAGGGCACGTAGCCCGAGTTTTATTTCAACCGTGGTTGAATTAATTTGTCGAAGGCACATGGCCTGAGTCTCAGTTCAACTGTTGTTGAACACTGTTGATTATTCTGAGTCGAGGGCGCATAGCCCGAGTTGTATTTCAACCGTGGTTGAATTAATTTGGTGAAGGCACATGGCTTGAGCCCCAGTTCAACTGTTGTTGAACATTGTTAATTGTTCTGAGTCGAGGGCGTGTAGCCCGAGTTGTATTTCAAGTGTGGTTGAATTAATTTGGTGAAGGCACATGGCCTGGGTCTCAGTTCAACTGTTGTTGAACATTGTTGATTATTCTGAGTCGAGGGCGCGTAGCCCGAGTTGTATTTCAACCGTGGTTGAATTAATTTGGCGAAGGCACGTGGCTTGAGCCCCAGTTCAACTGTTGTTGAACATTATTGATTGTTCTGGTCGAGGGCGCGTAGCCCGAGTTGTATTTCAACCGTTGTTGAATTAGTTTGGCGAAGGCACATGGCCTGAGTCCTAGTTCAACTATTGTTGAACATTGTCGATTATTCTGAGTCGAGGGCGTGTAGCCAGAGTTGTATTTCAACCGTGGTTGAATTAATTTAGCGAAGGCACATGGCCTGAGTTCCGGTTCAACTGTTGTTGAACATTGTTGATTGTTCTGAGTCGAGGGCGCGTATCCCGAGTTTTATGTCAACCGTGGTTGAATTGATTTGGCGAAGGCACATGGCCTGAGTCCCGGTTCAACTGTTGTTGAACATTGTTGATTATTCTGAGTGTAGGGCGCGTAGCCCGAGTTGTATTTCAACCGTGGTTGAATTAATTTGGTGAAGACACATGGCCTGAGTCCCGGTTCAATTGTTGTTGAACATTGTCGATTATTCTGATCGGGTTATTTCTCCCTTTCTCGACGTTTCCCTTGTGCTTTTGATTTCAGGAGGAGCTACGCGATCTTGCTAGGAAATCCCCACAGACGGCGCCAGATTGTTTGACTCAAAAGTTATTAATCATTTTATGAATTCAAAATAATAGATATAAGTTGAAGGTCAATCATAGCAAGTCGTAACACATCAAGAATCTAGTAAAGGAAAAGACAACAAGATATGTCCATACTAACAACAGAAAACGTAGGCGATCTTTATTCATGATAATAGAGTGGTCTGCCTCCCGGTGAGGAGGTTCAGAGCCTTACAATAATGTTTATTTGGATCTACCCTCTTTCTGCTTTCGTTGGTGGGTTCTCACTCCATGTTTTGCTCTGCATGTTTAGAGTCCTCATGGGGAAAGAGTGGAACCCCCAATTTTTACTTTCTCCCTTGGTATTTATAGATGTGAATTGTATAAGTTGACCTTTGGTGGTTGGACCCACATTATGAGGTTATTTTAGACATAACAGATAGGTCGTAACCTCAATAACCATTTTAGACGGATACGAAAAGTATCCTTAATTAAGAATGGTCATGGCACTTATTAATCTTGCATTAGCCGAGAGAAACGATTAACCTCGTTGACTGTCATAGAGTCGGGTTCTAATCCATACAGTATCCTTTTCTATTTTATAAAGAGATATTTATTTAACAAAACTTAAAAACTAATACTTCCTCCATTTCATATTAAATAAGATACTTTTCTTTTTAGTCTGTTTCAAAATAAATGACACATTAATTTCTAAATTTGGAAATAATTTAACTTTAAACTCTTTTATTTTATTCATTTACCCATAATGAGAAACTTTTAGAGCCACACAAATATCATGGCCCCACAAACTTTTTACCCCTTAAGATTTTAAGATCACAAGTTTCAAAAGTCTTCTTCTTTTTTCTTAAACTTCGTACCTTGTCAAACTAGCTCATATAATATAAAACAGAGGGACTAATTAAAGTTGCGGAAGGTAATTACGAAATATTACAGCAATATATATTACTTGAAATCAGTTTCTTAACAAGAAAATAGAAACAAAATAGGTAATTATATTATTTAAACCATAGGAGAAGTAATTAATATTACTAAAGCAAACCAAGGAAGTTTTTGAAATTATGTCTATAAATAATTAGAAGAATTAACCCAAATTACCGTTCATCCAATTGCTTAAGTTAAAATGGCCGACAAATGTATAACATATATTTGATATATTTATAGCCGTATACAATCTATGTATAATCTCTTTAACCGTAAATGATTAATTTGATGATTATCCATTTTATATTTAGTATTAGGTTTGGGCCCGGGCTCAGCACGGGCTTAACAATACTTGTTTATTTCATAGAGATTTTTTCCTATCTATACCATATATGAAAGTTTATTACCAAAAATAAGCATATTTTATATATTACCCGCCCAGTCCATATTTTATCTACAAATTTGTACCATTCGAAAATCAGGCATTAATGGAACAGAATATTCCTTAAAAACGTGCTAAAATTAAGGAGAGATTCTTGGTGATAATTGATTCTACATTAAATTCAATCTTTAAAGGGGAAAGGAGATTTCATATATGCGATTTTTTCTCCAGAACTATAATTCAAATTCTGGAAAAATAAAACGAACAGATATTGAACTACTAACAGCTACAAAAACTACGAAAATATTCAACTACTAACAACTTTTAAGATTACCAATTAAATGGAAATAAAGTGGAGAGTTCAAAGGTAGATCATTGACAATAACTTAAAGAAGGGAGAAAAAAACTAAAATGAGAAAGAAAAAAAAACAGAAATAGGTCTTCTTAGTTTTATGATATTATCTACAAATTTACTACATATATCTACAATTTGACTATAATTTCTTTATTTGGCGAAGGAAAAAAATATATTAATAAACAGTGTCTCCAGATTATAGAAAAATTGTAGGCAAATTGTAGTTTACTTATAGTTTGTAGTTAATTTGTAGATAAATTGTAGATAAAATGTAGATATATTGTAGATACTATATTATTAATATTGTAAAAAAAATTCTTTGTGTTTGTACTGAAAATGTAGGTGAGGGCTTCAACAGATCATATACATACTGTATTGGATGGTGTGAAGCAGTACATTGTGTGTCTAGAAAACAAGAAATGTAGGTGTGGCCAATTCCAACTTGAAGAACTTTCATGTGTAAATTATTTTCAGATTGTAGTTATAATGTATGTTAAATGCAGTTAATTTGTAGTTTTTGTAAAATTTTGCAGACAATTTGCAGATTAATTGTGGATGTCACATTTCTACAATTTTCTCTTCATCTACAAATTTTTTACAAAAAACTACAATTATTTACCTAGTTTTTTGGGTGATTATATTTTTTTCAAAGTTGAAGTGTTTGGCCAAGGTTTTAGAAGAAAAAAAATATTCTTGAGGAGAAGCACAAGCAATTTGGAACAGAAAATATAGCTTTCCGAAAAATAATTAAAAATAGTTTTTAAAAGACTGCCCAAATACTAATTGATGGTCAAAATGTTTTTCAAATTAATTAATTAAAAAATAATTATTTTTCGTACTTTTAATAAAAATACTTTTAAAAAAATTGATTTCGATTGACATGAGAAAGTAATTAAAAATCAATAACAAAGTAAGTCAAATGTAAGTGCAAAACAGAAAAGAAGAAGAAAATAGATCAACAAAATCTGAGTCTTTGACTTTCTTCAATCTTGTTTCGTTCTATCCTCTGTTTGTCATCTCAAAGATTCAACAAAACTTCTTCACTAAAACAAAGAATATGGAGGGAAATGTGGGTGAGGGGCTAGGAGAGAGAAAGTGAGAATTAGTACTTAGTACTGTCAAATAACGGAAGTGCTTAATTTAAGGAGTATAAAATATCACATTAATTATAACTTTAATTAAATATGGTATATAAATGGTAATATGGTATGCTGAAATGTAATTAACACAAACCTTAAACAATGAAGGTAAAAAGGTTTCATATATGATATAGATTGGTAAAAATTTCTATTTCATATGATAAAACAGCCGACCAATTTTGTGTTAAGTTTCGTACTTTTATAATAGTCCGAATTGATTGAAGAAGACAAAACTAAGTAAAACGTTATTTTTGTTATGAAATAATAAAAGAAGAAGAACAATATTGCAGAGAAAGAGACAGAGAGAATTCTTATTGAATTTTGGGATGATTTACAATGGGGTAAGACCCCTCTATTTATGTCACGACCCGGATTTTTCCCCAACATCGGGATCGTGATGGCGCCTACTCGTGGTAGCTAGGCAAGCCACCTGTATTCATACTATCCTGTTTTTAACACAATTTTAATTAAATAAATGCGGAATACTTTATCGAAATAGAAATAACTAATTACAAAGTGAAAATCATACTGAAATCCTCTACCCAAGACGTGGAGTCACCAACTCACGAACTACTATGGAATACTACACATAAAAGTTTGAAGGAATTATAACATAATTTCTGTTTGTCTCGAAACAAAGAGACTACAGCTAATGACATAAATAAAGAGAGAGAGACGCCGGGCCTGCGGACGTCTGCAAGCTACCTCGGTCTCAATATGATCAACTCCCACGAAATCGATTTACTGCTGTTGCTGCTCCTGATCGTAACCTGGACCTGTGCAAAAACGCACAGAAGTGTAGTATCAGCACAACCGACCCCATGTGCTGGTAAGTGCCTGGCCTATCCCGGCGAAGTAGTGACAAGCCTAGGACCAGACACTCACATAAACCTGTGCAATTCAATATATGTATGTATACCACAAAATAATGAGAAATAACCAAGTATTAACACAATAAGGAATATCTCAAAGAATTCAACAATTAACCACAGTTAATAAATTCACAAGGAAGAACAAAGTATAATGTAAACACAAGTAATATCAAATCAAGGAATAGCAAGCACTTGCACGGCATCACCCTTCGTGCTTTTACTCTCATCCTCACCAAATAAGCAAATAAAGTACACGGCATCACCCTTCGTGCTTTTACTCTCATCCTCACATCCATAGTACGGCATGATCCTTCGTACATGGTTCAATAACAGGGCACGGCATGATCCTTCGTGCATAATCAATAAATAAACATGGCACGGCATTAACCTTCGTGCATAAATAAATAAACATGGCACGGCATCACCCTTCGTGCATTATCACTCTTCCTCACCCAAATAACAATCACGGTTAAGGGCAAAGAAAGAAACAGTAATTCATAAACCGTCCCATCAAGGGCAATCAATAATTATCTTCACAACAAGTCCCAACAAGGGAGAACAATAACAATTCATCCGTAATATATCTCAAAATAATCATTTTCCAACGACTCACGGTCATACTAGACGCCAGTGTATGGATGCTCGTCACCACAGCTCATACACCGCACTCGATCACATAACACATAACACATAATCCTATTCCCTCAAGCTAGGATAGAACAAACACTTACCTCGAGTGTCTATGAACAATTCAATCCGTGGAAATGTCTTTTTCTTTCAACTTTGGCTCCAATCCAATCGTATCTATACACAATTGATTTAATATCATCAATACTACTCAACAAACTAATTTTTTAAGACCAAATACATCTTTTACAACATTCTACCCGAAATAGTGAATTTCAACCCCGGGCCCACATGGTCGGAACTCGGGGTTAGGACCAAAATCTGGTTACCCATCCCCCCACGAGTTCATATATATGATTTGTTTCAAAATCGGACCTCAATTCGAGGTTCAATTCCCCAATTTATGAAAAACCCTATTTTCTAACAAAAACAAGAATTCTACCATGAAAATCTTTGATTTCTTATGAAAAACATGTTTAATGATGTTAGGAATTGAAAGAATTAAGTAAAAAGTGACTTACAATCGTTTTGATGAAGAAGAAATCCGTGAAGAATCGCAAATGGGTGTTTTTGTTTTGTAAAAAGTGAAGAAATGACTGAAAATCGTGTTTTACAGGTCTCTGTGTTCGCATTTGCGAACATGGGTTCACAATTGCGAACCCCGACCAATTTCTGGAGTTTGAAAAATAAGCTAAGGCTGGGAAGTTCGCATTTGCGAACATTTGTTCGCATTTGCGAACACTGGTAGACAAAGGGACTGTTCGCATTTGCGAACTAATGTTCGCATTTGCGAACATAGGCTGTTTAAGGCAGTGTTCGCATTTGCGAACAATGGTTCGCATTTGCGAACCAAGGCAGTATGGGGAATGTTCGCATTTGCGAACATTTGTTCCCATTTGCAAACATAGGCAGGCTCTGGGGACTTTCGCAAATGCGAACAATTGTTCGCATTTGCGAACAAGGCTGGGTCAATGGGGCTTCGCATTTGCGATCAGTGTTCGCATTTGCGAGCCTGTCCCCTTCGAAATTGCGAGAAATACTTCGCAATTGCGAAGACAACAGCTGGGTGAAAAACCAGCAGTGCAAAAATTTAGAATTTCATCCAACGGCCTATCAAATCTTTACCCGAGCCCCCCCGGCTCCAAACCAAACATGTACACAACCTCAAAAACACATTATGAACTTGTTCGTGCGATCACATCGCCAATATCACTTCGTTTTAATCAAATCAAGCCTCAAACTCATGATTTTCATACTTTTGGTTTTCAAAACTTCCTAACTTGGAACTCAAGGTCCAAAACATCTCAAACGACATCCGAATGTCACCAAACTTTACAGAAATCACATATATAATATTTAAGACTTGTACCGGGCGTCGGAACCAAAATACGATCCCGATACCAAGGTCAATTAATTCATTTTCCTTTAACAATTACATCAAAAATAATTTCACATAAAAATTCATAACTTGGGCTCTAGGCCTCAGAATTCGACTCCGGACGCATGTCCAAGTCCCATATTTTCCTACGGACCTCTCGGGACCATCCAATCTCGGGTCCGGGTCCGTTTACCAAAAATGTTGACCGAAGTCAACCATATCAATATTAATATCATTTTTATCCAAATTTCTCATATAATTCATATTTTCTATCACAAAATCTTTCCGGCTACATGCTCGGATTGTGCACGTAAATCGAGGCAACATAGAATGAGGTTTTCAAGGCCTCAGAAGCTCGAAATGATTAATTAAATAAGTGATGACCCTTCGGGTCGTCACAATCTCCACCTCTAAAACAACCGTTCGTCCTCGAACGGACAAAAGAAAGAAGTACCTGAGTCAGGAAACAAGTGTGGGTAGCGGCTCCGCATATCAAACTCGGACTCCCAGGTCGATGCCTCAGGAGGCTGACCTCTCCACCGAACACGCACAGAAGGATAACTCTTCGACCTCAACTGTCGAACCTGCCGGTCTAGAATGGCTACCCGCTCCTCCTCGTAAGATAGATCATTGTCCAATTGGACAGTACTGAAGTCTAACACATGTGTGGGATCGCCGTGGTATCTCCGAAGCATAGATACATGAAAAACTGGATGCACGGCTGATAAGCTAGGCGGCAAAGCTAATCTGTAAGCCACCCCTCCCACTCTGTCTAAAATCTCAAATGGACCAATATACTTAGGGCCGAGCTTGCCCTTCTTTCCGAACCTCATCACGCCCTTCATAGGCGACACTCGGAGCAATACTCGTTCACCAACCATGAAATCTACATTTCGAACCTTACGATCCGCATAAGTCTTCTGTCTGCCTGGACTGAGCTGAATGCAATCTCTCCCGAATAGTCTTGACCTTATCCAAGGCCTCCTGAACTAAGTCTGTACCTAACAACCGAGCCTCTCCCGGTTCAAACCACCCAACCGGTGATCGACATCGCCTACCATACAACGCCTCATACGGAGACATCTGGATGCTAGATTGGTAACTTGTTATTGTAGGCAAACTCTGCTAATGGTAGAAACCGGTCCCACGAGCCTCCGAAATCAATAACACAAGCTCGAAGCATGTCCTCAAGAATCCGAATAGTCCTCTCGGACCGGCCATCCGTCCGAGGATGAAATGCTGTACTCAACCGAACCTCGGGTGCCTAACTCCCGCCGGACCGCTCTCCAGGAACCGCGAGGTAAACCGCGTTCCCCGATCGGAGATAATAGATACCGGCACCCCATGGCGACGAACAATCTCCCTAATGTAAACCTCCGCTAACCTCTCCGACGAGTAGGAGACAGACATTGGAATAAAGTGTGCTGATTTGGTCAACCTATCAACAATGACCCAAATAGCATCAAATTTCCTCCGAGTCAAAGGAAGTCCAAGTAACGAAGTCCATAGTGATCCGCTCCCATTTCCACTCGGGAATTTCAATCCTTTGGAATACACCACTAGGTCTCTCTGGTGCTCATATTTCACCTGCCGACAATTTAGACACCGAGCGACATACGCAACGATATCTTTCTTCATTCTGCGCCACCAATAGTGTTGCCGTAAGTCCCGGTACATCTTCGCGGCGCCTGGGTGAATAGAATACCGCGAACTGTGGGCCTCTGCTAAGATTAACTCTCGAATCCCTTCGACATTGGGCACACAAACTCGACCCTGCAATTTCAATACCCCATCATCATCTAGATTTACCTGTGTGGCACCTCCTTGCTGTATCGTATCTCTCAACTCACGCAAATGAGGATCATCAAATTGCCTCTCATGGATACGCTATAATAACGAAGAACAAGCGACCGTGCAGGCTAACACTCTGCTAGGCTCAGAAATGTCTAATCTCACGAACCGGTTGGCTAAGGCCTGGACATCTAGAGCTAATGGTCTCTGACTGACCGGAATGTATGCAAGACTACCCATGCCGGCATACTTTCTACTCAAAGCATCGGCCACCACATTGGCCTTACCTGGATGATATAATATAGTAACATCATAGTCTTTTAGCAACTCTAACCATCTCCGCCGTCGTAGATTCAACTCCTTCTGTTTGAACAAGTACTGTAGGCTTTTGTGATCAGTGTACACCTCACATGTCACACCATATAGATAATGCCTCCAGATCTTTAAGGCATGAACCACTGCTGCTAACTCAAGATCATGAACCGGATAATTCTTCTCATGTATCTTTAATTGCCTCGAAGCATAAGCGATAACCTTACCATCCTGCATCAATACCGCTCCAAGCCCCGTACGAGATGCGTCACAATAAACTATATAAGGCCCTGTACCCGTAGGTAGTATCAACACCGGTGCGGTGGTCAAGGCTATCTCGAGCTTCCGAAAGCTCGCCTCACACTCCTCTCGACCACTGAAACCGGACACCCTTCCGGGTCAACCCGGTCATCGGGCCGCAATAGAAGAAAACCCCTCTACAAAACGACGGTAGTAACCTCCTAACCCCAAGAAAATCCGGATCTCGGTCACTGAAGCTGGTCGAGGCCAATTCCGGACCGCCTCAATCTTCTTTGGGTCTACCCGAATACCTTCCACCGATACAATATGACCCATAAATGCTACCGAACTCAGCCATAACTCACATTTAGAAAATTTGGCATATAGCTAGTTATCTTTCAGAGTCTGAAGAACCACTCTGAGGTGCTGCTCGTGCTCTTCCTGGCTGCGGGAGTACACCAGGATGTCATTTATAAAGACTATCACGAACAAATCTAAGTAAGGCCTGAATACCCGATTCATCAACTCCATGAATGCTGCTGGGGCATTGGTCAACCCGAAGGACATGACCAAGAACTCATAATGCCCATATCTAGAGCGAAAGGCTGTCTTAGGAATGTCAGCCGCCCTGATCTTCAGCTGATGGTAGCCTGACCTTAAGTCTATCTTAGAGAATACCCTCGCTCCCTGGAGCTGGTCAAACAAATCATCAATCCTCGGCAGTGGATATTTATTTTTGATAGTCACCTTGTTTAACCGCCGGTAATCAATACACATCCGCATCGAGCCATCCTTCTTCTTTACAAATAATACAGGTGCTCCCCAGGGGGAAACACTGGGCCTGATAAAGCCCTTCTCAAGAAGGTCTTGCAACTGATCTTTCAGCTCTTTTAGCTCCGGCGGGGCCATACGATAGGGTGGAATAGAGATGGGTCGAGTGCCCGGTGCCAGATCAATACAGAAATCAATATCCCTGTCGGGTGGCATGCCCGACAGGTCTGAAGGAAAAACCTCAGGAAACTCCCGTGCAATAGGGACTGACTCAATGGAAGGAACCTCTGCGCTGGAATCACGAACATAAGCCAGATAAGCTAGACACCCCTTCTCGACCATACGTCGAGCCTTAACATAGGAAATAACAATGCGAACGGAGTGGCTTGAGGTACCTTTCCACTCTAGTCGGGGTGATTCTGGCAAGGCTAAGGTCACCGTCTTAGCATGGCAATCAAGAATAGCATGGTATGGGGACAACTAGTCCATCCCCAATATGACATCAAAATCTACCATATCCAAAAGCAACAGATCAACACGGGTCTCAAGACCCCCAAATATAACTACGTACGAACGATGCACCCGATCGACTACAATGGAGTCACCCACTGGTGTAGCCACATAAACTGGAATATCCAAAGCATAGCTGGGCACCACCAAATACGGTGCGAAGTAGGAAGACACATAGGAATATGTAGATCCAGGGTCAAATAATACTGAAGCACCTCTGCCACACACAAGAATAGTACCCTGTAATCACGGCATCTGATGCCTCTGCCTCTGGCCTGGCTGGTAAAGCATAGAATCGGGGATCTGCACCTCCCCTCTGAGCTGCGTCTCTAGGACGACCATCAACTGGCTGACCTCTACCTCTCGCTGGACGGTCTCCACCTCTACGGTCTCCACCTCCACCTCTATAATCCCTACCCCCGCCTCTGGCTGGCTGGGCAGGCTGAGGGTCAGCTGGGGCCTGAATCATAGGACGAGGACCTCGCTGCTGAGAGTTGCCCGCTGCTAGAGGGCAATTCCTGATAAAATGACCTGGGTCACCACAGCCGTAGCAACTCTTAGACTGATAGAGCTGCTGGCCGTGACGCCCTGAATGGCCTCCACGAACACTCTGAAGAGGCTGAGCATTAATAGGAGGCTGGTCCGAATAATGCCCACGAAAACCGCGATCACCTGATCCACCTTGTGAAGCCTGAAGGGCGGAATGAAAAGGCCTGGAGGACTGGCCTCTATCAAAGGATTCTCTGCTACCAGAGGAAGAAGCACCAAACCTACCCGAATGACGAGGCCTCTTATCCGAAGAATAACCGCCTCCTCTAGCGAGAGCCATCTCAACTCTGCGTGCTGCATTGGCTGCCTCCTGAAATGATATGTCACTCCCCACGCCCATAGCCATCTGGAGTCTAATCGGATGATTAAGCCCATCTATAAACTTGCGGACCCTCTCCCGCTCAGTGGGAAGTATCACTACTGCATGACGAGCCAAGTCGATAAATCTCGTCTCATACTGTGTAACTGTCATAGTGCCCTGATGGAGGCGCTCAAACTGCCTCCGAAGTACATCCCGCCTGAGTAGCAGGGAGAAACTTCTCCATAAATAGTTCCGCAAACTGGTCCCATGATAAAGCTGGGGACCCTGCTGGTCGAGTCAAGCAACAATCTCTCCACCAAGTCTTGGCGGATCCTGCAAGCCTGAAGGTACAGAAGTCAACTCCGTTTGTCTCCACGATCCCCATAGTCTTGAGAATCTCATGGCAACCGAATAAAAAGTCCTGAGGATCCTCTTGATGCGGCTCCACCGAATGTAGTGGTAAATAGCTTGGAGAACCGATCAAGCCTCCATAACGAATCGAAGTCATGGCCGCTCCATCACCGCATGAGTCGTGGTACCCGACCGAGTGGCCACGCTGGCCGAACTACTGGTGCCTGAGGCTGAGGAGCCACCGGCTCCGGAGTACGAGCAACAGTAGTCTGGGCCCTCCTCCAGCCCGAGAAGTGGCCGGGGCAACCGATAATAAACCCGCTCCGGCAACGTCGTCCATGAATCCCGCTATTCTCGACCAAAGCATCCCGAGATCCGGGTAAATAAAGCCTCTCCGGGACCTGAGCTGGGCCCACTGGAGCTGCCGGAACCGGAACCTCCTCGTCAATCTCAATACGAGGCTCCACCTCTGGAGTAGCTGCCTGGGGCTGAGCTCTACCCCTACCACGGCCTCCGATACGGCCTTGGCCCCTGCCCCTCACGGGAGCTGCCTGGGGCTCGGGCTGCTGGTCAGCGGACGAAGAAGCGCGTGTCCTCACCATCTGCGAAAGGACAGAATAGAAATTCAATCAGTAATCGAGGAACAAGTCGCACGACAAGAAAGAACAAATGAGAGACTCTTTCCTAACTCAATAGACTCCTGGAGGACAAGTACATACGTCTCCGTACCTACCTCTCAAACTCTACTAAGCTTGTTCGTGAGTGGTGAGACCTATGTAACCTAGAGCTCGATACCAACTTGTCACGACCCGGATTTTTCCCCAACATCGGGATCGTGATGGCGCCTACTCGTGGTAGCTAGGCAAGCCACCGTATTCATACTATCCTGTTTTTAACACAATTTTAATTAAATAAATGCGGAATACTTTATCGAAATAGAAATAACTAATTACAAGATGAAAATCATACTGAAATCCTCTACCCAAGACGTGGAGTCACCAACTCACGAACTACTATGGAATACTACACATAAAAGTCCGAAGGAAATATAACATAATTCTGTTTGTCTCGAAACAAAGAGACTACAGCTAATGACATAAATAAAGAGAGAGACGCCGGGCCTGCGGACGTCTGCAAGCTACCTCGGTCTCAAATGTGATCAACTCCCACGCAATCGATTTACTCCTGCTGCTCCTGATCGTAACCTGGACCTGTGCAAAAACGCACAGAAGTGTAGTATCAGCACAACCGACCCCATGTGCTGGTAAGTGCCTGGCCTATCCCAGCGAAGTAGTGACAAGCCTAGGACCAGACACCCACATAAACCTGTGCAATTCAATATATATATGTATACCACAAAATAACAAGAAATAACCAAGTATTAACACAATAAGGAATATCTCAAAGAATTCAACAATTAACCACAGTTAATAAATTCACAAGGAAGAACAAAGTATAATGTAAACACAAGTAATATCAATTCAAGAAATAGCAAACAGTTGCACGGCATCACCCTTCGTGCTTTTACTCTCATCCTCACCAAATAAACAAATAAAGTACACGGCATCACCCTTCGTGCTTTTACTCTCATCCTCACATCCATAGTACGGCATGATCCTTCGTACATGGTTCAATAACAGGGCCCGGCATGATCCTTCGTGCATAATCAATAAATAAACATGGCACGGCATTAACCTTCGTGCATAAATAAATAAACATGGCACGGCATCACCCTTCGTGCATTATCACTCTTCCTCACCCAAATAACAATCACAATTAAGGGCAAAGAAAGAAACAGTAATTCATAAACCGTCCCATCAAGGGCAATCAATAATTATCTTCACAACAAGTCCCAACAAGGGAGAACAATAACAATTCATCTGTAATATTTCTCAAAATAATCATTTTCCAACGACTCACTGTCATACTAGACGCCAGTGTATGGATGCTCGTCACCACAGCTCATACACCGCACTCGATCACATAACACATAACACATAATCCTATTCCCTCAAGCTAGGATAGAACAAACACTTACCTCGAGTGTCTATGAACAATTCAATCCGTGGAAATGTCTTTTTCTTTCAACTTTGGCTCCAATCCAATCGTATCTATACACAATTGATTTAATATCATCAATACTACTCAACAAACTAATTTTTTAAGACCAAATACATCTTTTACAACATTCTGCCCGAAATAGTGAATTTCAACCCCGGGCCCACATGGTCGGAACTCGGGGTTAGGACCAAAATCCGGTTACCCATCCCCCCACGAGTTCATATATATGATTTGTTTCAAAATCGGACCTCAATTCGAGGTCCAATTCCCCAATTTATGAAAAACCCTATTTTCTAACAAAAACAAGAATTCTACCATGAAAATCTTTGATTTCTTATGAAAAACATGTTTAATGATGTTAGGAATTGAAAGAATTAAGTAAAAAGTGACTTACAATCGTTTTGATGAAGAAGAAATCCGTGAAGAATCGCAAATGGGTGTTTTTGTTTTGTAAAAAGTGAAGAAATGACTGAAAATCGTGTTTTACAGGTCTCTGTGTTCGCATTTGCGAACATGGGTTCGTAATTGCGAACCCCGACCAATTTCTGGAGTTTGAAAAATAAGCTAAGGCTGGGAAGTTCGCATTTGCGAACATTTATTCGCATTTGCGAACACTGGCAGACAAAGGGACTGTTCGCATTTGCGAACTAATGTTCGCATTTGCGAACATAGGCTGTATAGGGCAGTGTTCGCATTTGCGAACCAAGGCAGTATAGGGAATGTTCGCATTTGCGAACTTTTGTTCGCATTTGCGAACATAGGCAGGTTCTGGGGACTTTCGCAAATGCGAACAATTGTTCGCATTTGCGAACAAGGCTGGGTCAATGGGGCTTCGCATTTGCGATCAAGGTTCGCATTTGCGAGCCTTGCCTTACACTGTCCCCTTCGAAATTGCGAGAAATACTTCGCAATTGCGAAGCCAACAGCTGGGTGAAAAACCAGCAGTTCAAAAATTCAGAATTTCATCCAACGGCCTATCAAATCTTTATCCCGAGCCCCCGGGATCCAAACCAAACATGTACACAACCTCAAAAACACATTATGAACTTGTTCGTGCGATCACATCGCCAATATCACTTCGTTTTAATCAAATCAAGCCTCAAACTCATGATTTTCATACTTTTGGTTTTCAAAACTTCCTAACTTGGAACTCAAGGTCCAAAACATCTCAAACGACATCCGAATGTCACCAAACTTTACAGTAAATCACATATATAATATTTAAGACTTGTACCGGGCGTCGGAACCAAAATACGAGCCCGATACCAAGGTCAATTAATTCATTTTCCTTTAACAATTACATCAAAAACAATTTCACATAAAAATTCATAACTTGGGCTCTAGGCCTCGGAATTCGACTCCGGACGCATGTCCAAGTCCCATATTTTCCTACGGATCTTTCGGGACCATCCAATCTCGGGTCCGGGTCCGTTTACCAAAAATGTTGACCGAAGTCAACCATATCAATATTAATATCATTTTTATCCAAATTTCTCATAGAATTCATATTTTCTATCACAAAATCTTTCCGGCTACATGCTCGGATTGTGCACGTAAATCGAGGCAACATGGAATAAGGTTTTCAAGGCCTCAGAAGCTCGAAATGATTAATAAAAATAAGTGATGACCCTTTGGGTCGTCACAATTTATAGGAGAAATATGACTTAGTCACAAAGTAAAACTCTCCACAAGATAGACATTCACTCTAAATAGAATTCTATTCTTAACACTCCCCCTTGAATGTATATTCAATGATAATGTGTCTCGTTAAAACCTTAACTAAAATAAAACCCAGTGGGAAAAAATTCTAGAGAAGGAAAAAGAGTACACATATCTAACAATACGCCTTTTGGTTGCTTCGTTAAAAACCTCGCAAGGAAAACCCAGTGGGACAAAACCTTGTAAGGGAAAAATAGTGCAACGCGCATTAACTCCCCCTGATGAGAGCATAATTCACATACTTGAGCTTTCACATAGCAATCTTGTGCACTAGCTTCTTGAATGTTGACGTCGACAAATATTTTATATCAGTTTCAATGTATTTTTATAATGACATAACATAGAAATCTCTTCATTCATATATTCAGGTACCTGAATCTCTCGTGGGATATTATGAAGTGTTATGTCATGTGATCTTCTAGATCACTTGCCTCATTTATTATGATCGTTTTGATCATTTGCTCATCTTCTTTGTTAAGAAGTTTATTTGAAACTGATTTGTCTATACGCTTTAAGTGTACTATAGACTTTGTCATTCTAGGACTTAATATGAGCATTTACAATGAGAATATAGTTACTTTATTTGGATCAGCAAATGCGTCTCGCATGCTTTGCAATAAATTGCACATGAATTATCCTTTTATGAACTTCAAGTTCATATTATTTTATTCGAGGATCTCGATGTATAAATGATAATTTATTCCATGTAACTTTTCTCAACTGTTGTATATTGTCTCCCCCTCATGTTAAAAAAACTAACTTGTTTCCTCAACTTTGAGAAGTCATCTTCGTGCTTTATGGTGTTAATCAAAATATACACCGCACACCAATAATAATAGGATGAAATTATTTGGTTCCTGACCGTGAACCACTTGTGAGGGGAGAATGTAATATACTTTCGTATATATTCTATATCAAATTGATATATATAACTTTGTTCTCGTAAGTAATAATTTAGCTACTAAGTGAAGGCGCTCAATAAATCAATTTGCTAAACCAGCTGTGATGTAGACCAACTTATCAAGATGAACTTCTTGAATAGAAAATCTGGAAATTATGCTCGAAATTAAATTAATGAGAAAGTTACCTCGCAAACACCATGTTGCGGGTTAATAATAATCGCGCATGTAACCATCTCATAATTGCATCTTATGTGGTATACATGGCAGGTAAATGGGACCATATTCACCTTTGATATTTCCAGCATTCATGGGTTTTAATCCCAATTTTATTTGGTCAATTAATTAATGAGAACAAGCAATGTAAGAGAATTCGTAAAGAACTTTCTAGTTCTTTAATATTTACCCATATGAATTCTCTATTATTTTGCACACTATACTTAAATTGATATGGCTAAACCAACTATGCCAACTGAATAAATTATCAATATTGATAAACTTCATATTTACACCATGGCGTGTGAAATTATCAATAAACTCCAAGTTTATTATGATATGGGTTTTGTATACCAATAAACATCCACTTTATTGTGGTATTCGTTTAATTTGTGTAGTACAAACTGGAGAAAAGTGTGTAACTTTTCACATACATATTGCTCAGCTACAAGTTGTAGTAATAGAAGATATTAAATCTTTCATTTATTTATAGTCTCAATATAATCAACCGCTTTCGCGAATACTTTGGAAACTGAATATGTTTCTTTGAGACGTACTACAACACAATACATTATTGGTAATTAATTGTGTTTCTCCAAAATAGTAATAATTGGCTCTTCCACAGCTCTCAATTAATTTTGTACTACCACATATTCATCATCATCTATGTGGTGAATAACTCTTTTAAAGAGAAAATTATACCATTATGGCCATGGTCAAAATAATATGCAAGATCTGTTTCTTGCATTATCATTGACTTTTAATAATCACAATGCCAAAATATTTTGGCGTACAATAGGTGCATGACCAATGACCATTCATGCCATAATAATGATATTATTATTTTTTTATATCATCTCAAACCTTCTTTTAGAGGTGAGTGTGGTGTAATCACTACCACTAACACATTTATATTCTTCCAAAAATGAATATATATTCATAAATCAGATATTTTCTCATTCACGTCATGAATGGACCATAGTCATCTGTATGTGCTTTATAAAATCTCATGTCAAATCGATGACAAATATTTTCACAAAGTGTGGGATTATTTTGAGAATCCTTATTGTTCTCATTACCACAAATGATGACGATTATAATTTCGTCTATTGTCACGTCCACATCCATTGATACCTTCACGGTAATAATTTTGTCTTCTTTCAGTCTTATCACATATTGCTATCACATTCTCTTAAGGGAATGATAATGGAGAAAATTCAATGGGAAGGGTTTTCACTTCTTGTGCGCATGATCATCCATGACTTTGATCATGGCAAGACATAGAAATTTTATCACTTCATGTGGTGTAATTTCTTAAAAACTCCATTAGAGTTATAATCAAACTTTGTTGTCTTTGCCTGTATATAAAATTAAATTATAGAATTTCAAGAATTTGAAAGAGAAAAGTAAAATACTTACCTTAAATCCAGAATTTTAATTATGAAGGAAGTTCATGAAACAATTGACAATCATTATGCTCAATCCCAAAGTTTTTACTCAATTGGTTAGAGTCTCGTGGTGATAATGTGTTATGAAATGATAAAAAAAGAAGAACAATATTGCAGAGAAAGAGACAGAGAGAATTCTTATTAAATTTTGGGATGATTTACAATGGGGTAAGACCCCTCTATTTATAGGAGAAATATGACTTAGTCACAAAGTAAAACTCTCCACAAGATAGACATTCACTCTAAATAGAATTCTATTCTTAACACTCCCCCTTGAATGTATACTCAATAAGTAATGTGCCTCATTAAAACCTTAACTAAAATAAAACCCAGTGGGGAAAAAAATTCTAGAAAAGGAAAAAGAGTACACATATCTAATAATACGCCTTTTGGTTGCCTCGTTAAAAACCTTGCAATGAAAACTCGGTGGGACAAAACCTTGTAAGGGAAAAAGAGTGCAACGCGCATTAACTCCCCCTGATGAGATTATCAATTCACATCCTTAAACCTTCGCATCCCAATCTTGTGCACTAGCTTCTTGAAGGTTGACGTCGATAAAGATTTTATATCAGTTTCAATGTATTTTCATAATGACATAACATAGAGATCCCTTCATTCATATATTCAGGTACCTGAATCTCTCATGAGATATTATGGAGTGTTATGTCATGTGATCTTCTAAATCACTTGCCTCCTTTATTATGATCATTTTGATCATTTTCTTTATCAAGAAGTTTATTTGAAACTGATTTGTCTATACGCTTTAAGCTTACCATAGACTTTGTCATTCTAGGACTTAATATGAGCATTTGCAATGAGAATATAGTTACTTTATTTGGGTCAGCAAATGCGTCTGGCATGCTTTGCAATAAATTGCACATGAATTATCCTTTTATGAACTTCAAGTTCATATTATTTTATTCGAGGATCTAGATTTATAAATGATAATTCGTTCTATGTAACGTTTTCTCAATTGTTGTATCTTGTCTCCCCCTCATGTTAGAAAAACTAACTTGTTTCCTCAACTTTGAGAACCTATCTTTGTGTGTTATGGTGTTAATCAAAATATACACCGCACATCAATAATAATAAGATAGAATTATTTGGTTCCTAACCCTGAACCACTCGTGAGGGGAGAAAATAATATACTTTCGTATATAACGTATATCAAACTGATATATATAAACTTTGTTCTCACAAGCAATAGTTTAGCTATTAAGTGGAGGCACTCAATAAATCATTTTGCTAAACCAGCTGTGATGTAAACCAACTTATCAAGATGGACTTCTTGAATAGAAAATCTAGAATATGCTCTAAATTAAATTATTGAGCAAGTTACCTCGCACACACCGGTCAGGTTGCGGGTTAATAATAATTGCACATGTAACCATCTCATAGATGCATCTTATGTGATATACATGGGCGGGTGAATGGGCCCATATTCACCTTTGATATTTCCAGCATTCATGGGATTCAATCCCACTTTTAGTTGGTATATTAATTAATGAGAACATGCACATAAAAGAATTCGTAAAGAACTTTCTAGTTCTTTAATATTTACCCATGTGAATTCTCTTTATTTTTGCACATCATACGTAAATTGATATGAGTAAATCAATTATGTCAACTGAACAAATTATCAATATTGATCAATTTCAGATTTACACTATGATGTGTGCAATTATGAATAAACTCCAAGTTTATTATGATATGGGTTTTATATCAATAAAATATCCACTTCATTGTGGTATTCTTTTGTTTATGTAGTACAAATTGGAGATAAAGCGGGTAGCTTTTTACATACATATTATCCCGCTACAAGTTGTAGTAATAGAAGATATTAAATCTTTCCTTTACTTATAGTCTCAATATAATCAACCGCTTTCGCGTATATTTTGGAAACTGAATAAGTTTCTTTGAGACGTACTAAAACACAATACCTTATTGGTAATTAATTGTGTTTCTCCAAAATAGTAATAATTGGCTCTTCCAGAGCTCTCAATTAATTTTGTACTACCACAGATTCATCAACATCCATGTGGTGAATATCTCTTTTAAAGAGAAACTTATACCATTATGGTCATGGCCAAAATTATATGCAAGATATGTTTCTTGCATTATTATTGTCCTTTAATAATCACATTGCTAAAATATTTTGGCGTACGATAGGTACGTGACCAATGACCATTCATGCCATAATAATGATATTATTTTCTTATATCATCTCAAACCTCCTTTTAGAGGTGAGTGTGGTGTAATCACTACCACTAGCACATTTATATTCTTCTAAAAACGAAAATATATATTCACAAATCAGATATTTTCTCATTCACATCATGAATGGACCATAGTCATCTGTATGTGCTTTATCAAATCTCATGTCAAATCGATGAAAAATATTTTCACAAAGTGTGGGATTATTTTGAGAATCCTTATTGTTCTCATTACCACAAATGATGACGATTATAATTTCGTTTATTGTCACGTCCACATCCATTGATACCTTCAAGGTAATAGTTTTGTCTTCTTTCAGACTTATCATATATTGCTATCACATTCTCCTAAGGGAATGAGAATTGAGAAAATTCAATGGGACGGGTTTTCACTTCTTGTGCACATGATCATACATGACTTTGATCATGACAAGACATAGAAATTTTACCACTTCATGTGGGTGTAATTTCTTTAAAACTCCATTAGAGTTATAATCAAACTTTGTTGTCTTTGCCTGTATATAAAATCAAATTATAGAATTTCAAGAATTTGAAAGAGAAAAGTAAAATACTTACCTTAAATCCAGAATTTTAATCATGAAGGAAGTTCATGCAACAATTGACAATCATTATGCTCAATCCCAAAGTTTCTACTCAATTGGTTAGAGTATCGTGCTGATTAATATACTTTGTTGTTGCATATACTAACTGGAGTTAAAAAAATCTTCTAAAAAAATTACTCATTGATGTTAAAAAACTATTTGTTCAGCATGATAAAGTGCCGTCATTTTCCAATTGCCATATAAAAATTATCTCAAATGAACGGCTACAGATTTTATACTAATGATCCAAATAGTTGACTTCTTGATTATTTAAAATAAAATTTTAATCGACTTTAAAGTCCTGCATTTTAGGTACCTAGTTTAAATAAGTAAAGATTTAAAAACCAAATTTCAATAAATTTTTAGGTCCTAAATATTAGGGTATTCATATGACTATTTGTACAATGTGAATTATATTTTAAAGGGGTAAAAAAAGTGAACTACATCTCGCTAAAGACCTTCGTGCTTTATATATATATACTTCTGATGTATTGTTCTTTGTTCTCCAAGAGCTGATTTTAATTTTCTTTATCATAGAAAGGGAAATCATAAAGCTCTTTCGGCAGCCAAGCCATCTTTGTGGCAACGGCAAGTTTTGGCTGAGAACAAAGCATCATAAAGCTCTGTGTATGAAAGGTGAGTAGCAAAATTTAGTGAGTGCATTGTGAAATATATAGGGATTTTTAAATTTTCATATCTCCTATAGTAATATGGAGAGAGTTTCCTAAACTAACGGATAGCTAATCCGATCAATATCCGATCAAATATGGAAACTTTTAGGCGTAACTGATTTCCTAAATATGCGATTTCCTAAATGTTTCATTTCTTAAACTATTCAAGTGTTTCTTGTAATACAAGTACTGAAATTGGTGATCTTCAGTTTGCTTTACCTTGTTATTTATGATACCGTTTTCCTTTTCAATATTTTGGTAAGGCAACACACATAAAAAGTAAACCCATTATAGGAGATACTTATTACAAATCAAATGATGTTATAAAGTATCAACACTGTTGGGATGCAAATATGAAAAAGATGCCAGAGGCTATAACAATGTACAAATCATTTACCATCAATCTAAAATGGTCGTGCTCATCTAGGGCCATTTGTTTGATTCAACTCTTTTAATCTCTTGGACTGAATAAAATTCACACTCAAGAGGCTTTAGCTAGTATCATAGTTGCACTTGCAGGTTATAGGGATTGTCGCATTCAGTTTAGCATATAGTAGAATGTAAACAGTGGGTGGTTTTCATTTAATTATAAATGGGTAATTAGTTTGCATAAGTATATACCAAAATGAGATCATGCTGCGTCAAGAAACACATATATAACTTTGATCTTTCATCTCATTATAAGGAAATCATTTACATGAACGGTATAAGCTCCAGGAAGGGAACAAATTCGCCCCACAACTTCCTCAACAACTACACCCAAACAGAAGGGCACGCAAAAAAGAATGTTGATCAGCAGAAATATCCTAGGAATGTACTTGTTGCAGCTTCTTTTTTCGAAAGAAAATAGTCATTGCGAAATTCTCCTACATCTTCTAATTCCTATAAAATGTAGCTTCCACCAAAGGGATCTCTACAATTTATCTCTTATGCTTCACAGCGTTTGGTGAGAAACTTTGCTAAACAGAGAAAGGAGAGAGAACTTCCAGAATCTCTGCTGAATCCGGGCATGTGAGCAAAAACAATATCTAACAGTTAAGCTATACAAAGTCGGGCATTTCAGGAGTGGTGGTAATAAGCAGTTGCTCCATTGATGCCTGATCCGGTTAAGAAATGCTTGTCAAGGGCAGCAGTTATCTACAGATGGTAGGTGACCAAGAAACTTTATTTGTCACTAGAATTCTTGAATTTTTCCTTAAGTATGTTACGGATTTTCCGCCTCATACTAGATGCTTCTTCAGGTTCAAACAACTTCCTTCCAAACTGAAAATGGGATAAAACATCACAAACAAAGAAACCGATGCATTGTCGGAGAGAAAGATGGAAGTTCTATAATTGGAAAAGTAATTGTACCATTGCCAGATCCTTCTTTTTAAGCCTTTCATGAACTTTAACTATGAAGCGTTCGATAAAGAAGAGCACAAAGAGTCCACAGTCATACTCATTTTTTTGTTGTGGGACCTGTCAGAGAAGTTCGACAGAACAAGCAGGTTACCATGAAGAGACGTGATCATGATGTATTTACGAGTTTACTTATTGCTATTGCATAAAATACTCCTGATGAACTGCCCAGCTAGGCACGATCGCAGACAGACACAAATGGGGCGCCGCTTGCCTTAGTGAGCTCGAAAAAGAGGAAGGAAGGGGAGGACGCTTTTGCCAGATACATGAAGACTAGAAATTGCTAAATCAACTGCCCCTCCAGAATGGCTGGTAATACCACTTAAGGGCGGATGGACCGTCCACCCAATGCTGCTACCCACTTCTACTAAGGCTGAGCTGGGGCGTAGCGGTTTGAAATTTGGAAAATATGGAGAGTCACAGAATGAACATGGTGCGGAGATTGGAGGTGTTGAAAAAAGGAGAATATTGAGATGTTGGAAGATTTTTTAATGAACTTTCCATGATTCAGGCAGAAGTTGAGGCAGAAGTTGACGAACTGAGCCAATACTTTCGACTCCCCCCCCTCCCCAAGGTCTAGTATGTGTTCGGAGGATCTCTTTTCAGACAACCAAAAGAAAGGCAAAGAAAATCAATAAGGGGAATAAAAGCAAAAAGAGAAGGAAAAAACAAAAGCTGGACTGAGCCAATCTAGCAGAAAATTTCACAAGTCTTAAGACAACTAGACACATAAAAACATAACCAATTGCATTTTCAGTGTAGTGTGAGAACTGCTCTCTTTGTAACAATCAGTTTAAAATGGTTGTATACATCGAATGTTGCTGAAAAAGTTTAACCTACCAAATAAACGGTAACATGGTGCTTCTTGAGTGCAATGTTGTAAGGTATGAAATTTTTTTAAGGCCGCATATATTCACTGCTAAAGCTCTCGAAAATATAGGACAAATGAATCTTGTTTTATAAGACAGATGAATTCTTAGAGAGAATGTCCAGCTGTGCAGCTGAACGGCCTTGCCACAATAAAAAGCAGCCAGGTGCATTAAGCTCCCGCTATGCGCGGGGTCTAGGGAAGGGCGGGATCACAATAGTCTATTGTATGCAGTCTTACCCTTATTTTTACAAGAGGTTGTTTCTACGGCTCGAACCCGTGACCTACTGGTCACATGCCAACAACTTTACCAATTACGCCAAGGCTCCCCTTCCAGCCTTGCCACAATGAATCAGAAAATAAAATTTCGCATTCCATCTGATGCCAAAACCAATTCCGCTACCTTACAAGTTATTGACTGCATATATATATATATATATATATATATATATATATATATATATATATATATCATGAACAAAGTTCACACGATTGTTCAGAAATAAGAGACAAGAAAACTCTAAAAGAAGGATACCTGAATAATAATATCATCTATTCTCCGTGGAAGATTATCCCATATTTCGTCGGCAATAGGAAGATCTGCCACTTCTCCTTGTCTCAAGAATTTCCATTCTTCCACCAAAAATCTGGTCCAAAATTAAAACTTTGAATTAAAATGAACCTCCTGAGTAAAGAAGCTCTCCATTTCAGAAATGATGTTCCAACGGTCATATTAGACTAACACTCATGATCAAGTTACATCAGGACTTGAGAATGATTTCTATGAGGTAATAATTTACTAATGTGGAGAAACTCCCCATATACAAATAATAATAAAAAGTAGAGAACCAAATGCGCGCACCAGCTGCCCAGAAGTTATTTAAACCAAAACAAATGGTTTTCATTACAGATGGGTAATTTTGGTCTTGAATTCTAAAAGACCGATATGGTTTTAACTTGATTTTTCTTTAAATTTGCTCATATACACCTCTAATAATAGTTGCAGTCCAGAACAAGCTAATAATAATTAAGCAAACACTACAACTTCACAAGAAGTAAATCATGTAGCATGCATGCATGCCTATTATTTAACAGCCGATGACAGAGCTAAGCTTACTTTTTCATGGTATCAAAAAGAGACCTGCTGCAGTGGAGCCCCAATGAATCCAGGTGAAGTAAAATTGGCCCCAATTGGTCTTCCTTATCTGGTATGCAAATTATCACCAAGCTCCAGTGAAGCCTACAGAAAAGAAAAAGAAACAAGAGGATATGAACAGCAAGTTCCAGGAAACTTAGTGGGAAAGAACAAATAGCTATGAGAGAGAGAGAGAGAGAGAGAGAAAATAAAATCAAAAAAGAATATGAGCAAAGCCAATGAGGCTATTAAAAACTCAAACCTTTTCAATTACTTAGCAAAATGCCGAAAAAGTATCCCAATATATGATCCACATTGAACAAGCATCAAATTTGACCTAACTAATGTAGTTTCATAAATTGATTAAAACTACAAAACTAGGCCAAGTATAAATCTGGCGGAGAGCATAATTGACCCAAGTACTGAAACCTCATGAACCAGTGAAATGGCAAATGCAACCTCAAAAACTTACTTTTCATGTATGGGAAGAAATATATAGGCTTTCTCAAATATATTCACCCCCTTCCACCACCTCCTTAATTTGACAAATGAAGCTTCCTTGTCATTCTGCTGTAAAAAATTAGGAAACAAAAATTATTCAGATTTACATATATAAGATGGATGCTAAAAGAATTTCTTATTTACCGATTAAAAAAGGATGGACGTAAAATGGAAGTTAAGATGGGTCTGATGTCATACAAGATTAGACAAAATTAGAAACGAACACATCTAACAAGGAGTGAACATTGCACACAAGGAGGATGAAATAAGAGGTCGCTTGAGATGATAATGCCATATCTAATATAGACCTCAAGACAGCAGCTGTGCCGATGATTGAAAGTGATAAAAAGTGATGAGGTAAACCTAAAATCACACATTATAAACTTCTCTTGAGAAGCTTACAATCTCTTGTAATCACTGCAGACTTGGCTAAGCACACAACACAATGAAATCAAAGGATCCATCCAAGCAATGGCAATTAGGCAGGATAAAGGTTTAGTAGTTATTTGTTACACTAACATTAAGGTGTATTAGTCAGTAGTCTTTTAATTTCGAGAACTATATGTGTGACTAGGCTAAGCGCAAGATATAGAGAACCACAGGTTTTGGAGTACCCCTATTTTGCCTTAAGGAGAAACTTCAAGATTTTTGAATGAAACGAACCTGAATAGAGCAAAATGATACAGAGAATTCATATAGGCATCTGGTACTAATTTAGAATTAAGATTAAGTTGATTAAGTCCTTGATATAGTTGAATACGTGCAAGAGCAAGGAAAAGAAGAGAGAGAGAGAGAAGCAATCCTCAGAATTCATTTTGGTTTCTATAAATAAACATTACTTCCTCTATCCCATTTTATGTGACACTTTCTTGTTAGACTGTGCCCAAAAGAATGACGATTTCTACATTTTGGGAACATTTTAACTTTAAAATTTTCATTTTACCATTAATGACATGATTTTATAGCCATACAAAAGTTTATGGCCTGTCTTAGACCATAAGTTTCAAAAGTCTTTCTTTCTTAAATTTCGTGCCCAATCAAATACTGTCACATAAAATGGGGGAGTATTTGGTATATTTTATTTGCAAGATCATAATTCAAGTACAAAGCACATAGTTACCCTGCACCACCCATCTCACAGCAACTCTATATTTGTTTCTCGTAAGGGTATCCAAACAGACAATAGAATCACACAAGACAAGAGAGAAACAACATATACCTGAGGATCAAATGTAGTCTACAAGCAATTACAGGTGCTTCTTAACTTAAATCATTCATGCACGTGTGTATCAATTTAGAGTTAAAAATGTAAAATCCAACTCCAAATTTGTCCAATAAGTAATAAAGCTGCTATTGAGATTAAGTGTTTAATTTTTCTTCTCCTTATGATCCGTCTACCAGGATTCAGTATATTAAACAAACCAGTTGGTTAAGTTTACAGCAAGGATTTTAGAAGAGAAGAAAAATTACCTTACTGAAAACAGCCTCTTTGAGCTTGCTGTAAAAATATGTATTGAAAAAGTGATATGCGCACCTTTCACCATCTGCAAGAGACTTTGTCTGCTGGAGGTACCTATCCAACAAGAGAAGGCAATTAGAGAAAAACAGATTTAATAAGTCATTGTCAAGCATCCTCTATCCTCTACCAGATGACTTCGGTATCAATTGAACAACAATATCTAACTTAGGTTACTAAAACAAGGTTGCCATGTCACACAAACTCAGGGAGTATATCTCATAGGCAAAAAGGTCCAGTTCTCACACTCCCAAGATATCAAGCTACCATGATCATCTAAACGCCAATAAATCCAAAAATTATCTCTTGAGTGATTATTTCATGATGCTAACAAATTGAAGAAGCATAAGTAGTCAACGGGAAGCCACCAATACATCGTGTAGGAAGGATTAGTAAAGAGCTTCTATACATACATAAGTAATTATATTTAGTCACTTGATAGAAAATATTATCATTCTTTTCCATAGAGTCAACATTGATCAAGGTTAAAAGAGTATCACATATCTGCATCCGCATCAGTGCCACTGCCACTGAGGACTAAAAAGTTCCAAAAAAAGATATTTTTTGTATTTAGTGGTTTTTGTGATATTAAAATGTTGTGGAAGACAAAAATATAAACAACGATAACTTAAGATTTGATCAACTTCATGCATTCAGAAGGTATCATTACTTTAATTGCATAAAGACGGACAGAGGAAACAATCTAAAAGAAGCTGCTAAGAATTAAGTTTGACATCCGACACTGTTTAGTAGGTTAGTAAGAAGGTATGTTTAATTCACAGATTAATTATGCAAGAATTATAATACATGAATAGTTATGCAGCGAAAAATAATGGATGGATGGTTATGCGGTGAACAATAATACAAGAACGATCAAGCATGGATTGCCTTCTTTAGGGGCATTTTTTCTTGAGATACTCATATTCATGTTGTTAATAACCGAGAAAGGGGTTGGCTTGGTGGCAATAGACTTGAGCCTTGGGGTTTGCTCCCTTTCAAGGTCTCAAGTTCGAAACCCACTGGGTGCAAACAATTTTCTAAGAGCCATCGGACTGGGTAAAACTTGAATTAACCGTGGTGCACTTGCGGGAAACTCCTTGCCGAGAGCCTGTGCACCCCCGGGATTAGTCGGAGCTCTTAGAAACTCGGACACCCGCTGCAAATCAAAAAAATAACCGAGAAATTCCCTAGGGCCAACTGGCACATGGTCCAAAAGTCGGTGGATATTGGAACCACCACTCTACCTTTCTCCACTTAAATACCGGGCATTTGTTTGCGGCCAGAAAAAGGTCTTACCAGTTACCACTTAGATCGAAGTCTAGGCTTGACACCTTTTTTATAAGTTGGTGTGATACCTTTATTCATGTTGCTAATACGTTTATCTGTGTTTCACATTTTTTCCTGTATAAATAGTAGTTAATTGCTGCATATTATGCCAAAATTTGCAATACAGAGTTCAATACTACAAAACCAAAGTTGCATTGGTTAAACGGAGTTTCATACCGGAAACTGAACATTACATTAGTTATGCAAAGATTAAATACCTAATGCAGAGTTTTATCTTGCAGGCCAAATGTTTATGCCTGTACTATTTTTCTTATGTAACCAACCAAACGACCCATTAGTTTCTTTTGTCAGGCAGCTAAGTAGAATAACATGCGATCTGCTTGTCTGGGAAGGATATAGAGTACAAAAATATCTGAGATACCCACAGAACATTAACATAGTAATATCTAAACATAAGAATCTGTCACAACAAATTATTCAATCAGCTACAGTTCGTATTTTATATATTATGGTAGGTATTGCTGAAAAAGAAGAAGTTTGAAGAACACCTTTCTATTCAAAAATGGATCTATACTTTGTGACTGACAGCTAGATGTGCCTATTATCTATCTATGCCAGACATATAACTTCTATATTTTCTAATCAATTCAGTAACTAGTCGATCAGACTCTTTCACTTACCGGATGTAAAAGTTCATTATAGTAGACGACAGATATGCTGCAGGAGCAAGAGATTCCATGTCTGAATAACAGATTTCGACTGATTCAGGATCATCCCTAACCAATGTAAAAGATGGTACAGATATCATAATAAAAAATGAGAGATAGTGCCCAAGGTTATAAGTGATGCTGATAAAAAATGCTCATTCAGGACATACCTTGACGGATAGTATATCTTGGTTGCCATTGTGCTGAATGAGGTATAAGAGATATCAATAATTGCGACAAGAACTAAAACTAGGTGCTTACGTGTCACATGAAAAGACAAATATATCAGTTCAATACCTTTCCACCACATGAGCTTGCTGCCTTATCTCAACAACATCAGGTTCCTCCTCATCCACTAGAACAACACCCTCATCCTAAGAAAATAAAGAACGTCATAGTGAGACCTGGGACCATATTAAGAGTTAATACAAGACTGACACACTTCTGACCTCGAACATGAACAATACTGAAGATAAAAAAAAAATTATCTTGAATAGGGGGAGAGGCTACAACAAATCACTATAAAGTCTTGTTACTGTTTATTGACAAGAAGGTACCAGATTTATCATAGTGCTTGGTAGCAGTTGTGGAATTCTAAGGCTCCAACAAAGGTAATGTGTTTTGTATGGCTGGTAATCACAGAAGTGTGCATAACTCAAGACAATTTATAAAGAAGGGGCTTCCAACTTGTCAACACATGTTACTTGTGTGGAAAAGGGACTGAATCCAGCAATCACCTTTTTTGCATTGTCTTTACACTGCAGACTTTTGGCAGATGTTTCTGAATATTTTGGGTCAAAAATGGACCATGCCAAGGTCAGCTGCAGATATCATTCTATGCTGTTACAGTAAGGGACTGCCTAAAGGAAAGAAAAAAATTGGAAATGCCATACCTGCTTGTATTTGGTGGTGTATATGGTAATTGGTAAGAGAGAAACCGAAGAGGCTTTGAAGACTACAACAACCCCATATTGAAGACCTATGAGTGTATACTTTTGGCTTTTGGTGTAAATTGGAATGCGTAAATGAGGCTGAGCCCTTGCTACAGTTCATAGAATCTTTTGTAAAGCATAGACTGGGCACTCCTCCCTTTTGTTACTAGCTCTTTTTGCTAGTTCTTTTCTGTATTTTGCCTGTACTTTCGGATGTAATCAGCACTTTCTTTGTGCTGTTTCTTTACATCAATAATACTTACCACTTCAAATAAAGTAGAAGTTCTAATAAGCTAATAAATCCATGCATAAACGATGCTACTAACCAAGGGAGAAAAGAAAAGAGGCAGCGGAAATGACTAATAATTGTTTCCTCTATGAAGGATAAAGTAGCAATAATCATCCCTTAATCCATACATAGGAACAAAAACGCATACAATTTTTCTACTCAATGAAGAATGTACATGAGGAAACCAAAAGGAAAGAGAGATATAGGAAAATCTTACATTCACATGCCTCAAAGTACATGAAGATTGGGCTTGAGAAGCTTTCCACCTGAGAAAGTAGAGCAGCAAATCAAAATCAAACACATTTTTCCTTTATTTCATAACAAAGCTCCAACAGCAAGTTGCAAGTTAGACTAAGGGGATGTGGGAGAAGCAAATGAATGGACAGCAAATTCAAATTCATGGCTCATTTGCACAAAGATGGGTTTCGGTTGAATATATAATGATGCAATCTTCTACTTTTTACCCAAATGAACACACAAAGATACATTGTGGGTAAAGAAGTGCTGTTTAGAAATGAAATAAACTGATTTTCCACATAGTTTTGAAACTAGAATGTGGAATTTGAGGGTAAAAAGGAGAAGAAGAACGACTGGATCTTCAAAATGTCATCACTGGAACTGCACTTCTCTCACCATGGGTGGTTGCCACATAAGGAATAGAATATTGTGGGGATTATAAATCCTCCTTCACAACCGTATTTTGGTTCAATTCGCTAGGGAGAGTTATAATCAGATACACGTCCAGCATTGGTAGCTCAACCTAACAAGGAGGGGATTAACAATTACGTTTGTGTATATGTTGAGGTGCCGCGGAACAGGGGATATTTTATCTAATACTGTCACTCCTAGCAAGGCACAAAGATACAATTTTACACTCTTCCCCTTACATACCCATCCTCATAGCAGCACATCTTCCTCAATCAAGCCCTCCATATATTTTTGTTACTTTATCCTTTATATGGTTAGTCGTAGATACAGAAATGTGATTTAAAAAGGTAAAGTTAATCCCGTGTAAATTTCCGCACCCAATCCATAAAGAAATGTGCCGCAAAAATTTACCAATCATATTCCCAGTACCCCCAAGTATTATCCCATTCACAATTACCTTACTAACTGACAAGTGACAACAAAACACTCCCTCTAATCAGGTAGGTAATATATAATCCACCTTTGTCTTGTCCATGAAAGCATTGACAGAACAAAACAACCCCTCAGAATTGTCCCTTTGACAATTAAATTCTAGTTCTCGAGTAATATCTTTGAAGTATGAACATGTTCATAAAATCAAACTTGGAACTAGAAGGTGCATAGTCCAAAAAGATAGTAGCTGAAAGAAATATACATACGGAAATGGTTGGGAAGATGAGCGAGAACAGCGTTAATGGGAATGCATGATATTTCTTACTTTTCTTATTGCTTGACCATCAATTAGAAAGAAATTAATGTACTTCATCATAAAAGAGGTCTCAGTTTTCAGTGTATCAAAAAAATTTCGTCCTACAAAATATCCTCTTTTCAGTAAAATGCACACCAGATATCTCTACCAGAGTAGGGTAAGATCTGCATACACACTACCCTTCCCAGACCCAACTTAACTTATGAGATTATACTGGGTTGTTGTTGTTGCACACCAGATATAGTTTAACTCCATTAATCAAGAAAATAAGAGCAACCGTAAAGTACTCCAGTAGTATCAGAAAAACAACGGCAACAATAAAGTGCTATAAAATAAAATTTCTGGGAGCGTTAGGTAAAATAAGGAGGGAGGCGAAAAATCACATACTTTCCTGGAAAACAGCTAGAGAAACTTTCTTCAGAATAACGAGTAGAAATGTCTCTTCTCTTTCGGTCAGCATAAAAATCTTGTTCATCTATGTTTACACGGAATTTAAAAGGTTCTTCTCGTGAAGACAATGCTATCTTATGTCTTTTTCTTGTAGGAAACTGCTTGTTTAATGTCCTTTTTCGGCCACATGGATTTAGAGCATGTAATTCATTTTGGAAAGCATTTTCTGGCTTAGTGTCTGCCTGTTAATCAGTAAGAACAAAAAATACATATATGTTGCGGTAAGTGCAGAATAACATTTACTATTTTCAGATAAGATTAATTATTAAAGTAAATCTATACTTTTTCCTCCAGCTTGTTTGAAAAGCACGCAGCAAACGCAGATTGCAAAGGGGTTGCTGATTGTGTTGACCGTTGCCCATGGCCATCAAGTGCACCTACAAAATTCCATCCACATTTACTTCCCATTCAAACAAATATTTTGTAAAGCAACTCAAATCTTTTGCCCATCTAATTCCCATGTAGCTGCATGCATACATGTACAATAAACCTCTCCAAGCTGGATCATCGGTACACTTGGTATGCTAGAAGTTCTTTTGCATATATCTGTTCTCCCAGCTAAGGAACTTCCCTTAATTCGTATAGACAAGAACTCGTAACAAAAGAAAAGCTTAAATTGTTCTTTTAAAACAGAGAAAGGCTTACATAGTCCGAAAAATGCATAAGGAAAATATTGACTTACCAATAGAACCAGACCTGTGCCTCCCCCATGAGGCACATCCATTTTCCTGTCAAAATGGTGTAAGCAATAATGCTCAATTACATAACCAATCAAAGAGGAAAAGGACACATTTGTTCGAGGGAACATATTCCAAACATGGATCTATCATTATGCATGATTGACAGCATCATTATGATTATATATCAAAACCACTAGAGTTATAGAAAAAAGTTTTTCTTTCTTTTATTCGTGATAGATTTACATTAGAGTGATGTAAGCCTTCTCTCAAATATTGACACTGATGCCATATTAGTTAAAACATATTTATAAGCAGCTTTCACTTATCAACCAATACCAGAGTAACATAAAGCCCACCATTTGCTATGCAAATGTGGGTCAACAACTTTTACCTTTTCATAAAAATTGTGGGTCAACATAACTCACAATAAGGTTTATCTGGGAAAAGCAAATCACACTACCTTAAGTTGATAATGCAGTAGTGGGAGGAGACCCGTGAGGTCTCGGGTTCAAATCCGAGTGGAGGCAAACAATACTAGGTGATTTTTTTCATTTGCCCAAGCCTTGATGGGTAGAGTTACCGGATGCTTATATGATCATTATCATTTTCTTATGACGGTGGTCCGGGGCCAACTTGTGCACGCACCTTGACTATTTCGTCAGGTACCTACTACCTCCCACTAGCATACAACATGTTAATGGTGCAAGGACTCTTTTTTATAAAGTTTATAGATAGTCACCCTATTCACCAAAAATCCGCAAAATGCAGCATATTCATGAGCCAAAGTACACGTGAAAAACAAATAAATGCACACATTTCCCACTACATTTTTGTACTAGTTCTAAAGCAATATTTTTATTTAGAAATTAGTCCATAATTCAACTTCTCCGCAACACTCTTATATGTAGGGTTCTTCAAAATTTTACTCTCTACTTCGTAAATCTACAAAATCCAGTGAATGTACGACCAACATTAATAAGTCCCAAACTAGTTAGAACTCAGAACCTCACCTTATCGGAGCGGAGAAATTTTCGCCGCTCCAATTCATCCTCGTGCTTTTTAATATTTTCCTTCAACTTCTCACCGCCATCAGGTAACCTAGCGCCTGTGGAGCCAAGCAACTTCTTGAGCCTGGCTATTTTGTCGGTTAGTTCAGCATTCGTTAGTACCGAAAGCTCGTCACTTTGCTCTTCTCCATCCACGGCAATCGTCGGTTGGTGTATCTCCACCACTGCCGCCGGCGGTGCTTTGGTGCCGACCACGAGCTCTGCCGGAGGCTCGTCATCGGCGTCGTTGATCAGCTTATTCCAGTCAATAAGTAACCCTTTTTTCATGATGCATGTGATAAATGTGACACATTTACACTTTAAGAGAGTGTGCCTCTATGTTGATTAATAGGTTTGATAGCTAAAATGACACCTCAAACTTGTCCCGTTTTGCAAACTCTCCCGTCTTTTGGTACGTGGAATTGGAAATAATGTCGCATTTGGTGTAATTTTTAAATTTAGAATTAATAATTTTGGGATTAGTTAATCTTACAATTGGGTATTATTCATTTCATATTAAGAGTGGAATAATCATCCTGTATGAGTCATAATCCGATTCTATAACACTCGACAAGGTTAATTGCTCCTCTCGGCTAATGCAAGCGTAGCAAGTGCCATAATCATTCCTAATTAAGGAGGCCTTTTCGCATCCACTCAAAATGGTTACTAAGGTTATGACCTACAGGATATATCTCAAATAATCCTCTAACATGGGCTCGGTCATCAAGGGTCAACTTATACAATTCACATCTATAAATACCAGGAGAAGGAGCAGAAATAGAGTTCCACTCTTTCCCTATGAGTGTCTCTAAAAATACAGAGCAAAATACAGAGTGAGAACCCAAGAGAAAAGGAGAAGGAGGATAGATCGAATTAAACATGATTGTAAAGCTCTGAACCTCCCCATGGGGAGGCACACTACTCTATTATCATGAATAAAAGATCATCTATGTCTTCTGTTGTTAATATGAACATTTTTCATTATCTTTTCCTTTACTAGATTCTTGATAAGTTACGACTTGCTATGATTGACCCTCAACTTATATCGATTGTGTTGAATTCATAAAATGATCAATAACATTTTACATCAAATAATTTGGCGCCGTCTGTGGGGATTTCCTAGCAAGATCGCGTAGCTCTTCCTAAAATCAAAAGCAAAAGGAAAACATCGAGAAAAGGGAAAATAACCCAATCAGAGCAAGCCTGATTTATCTCGTCCACACGCAAAAACTCGGGCGACGCGCCCTCGACTCAAAATAATCAACGAATGTTCAACGACAGTTGAACTGGGACTTAGGCCATCAGCCTTCGCCGAATCAATTCAACCATAGTTAAATCAGAACTCGGGCTACGCGCCCTCGAATCAAAATAATCAACGAATGTTCAACGACAATTAAACTGGGACTCAGGCCATGAGCCTTCGCCGAATCAATTCAACCATAGTTGAATCAGAACTCGGGCTACGCGCCCTCGACTCAAAATAATCAACGAATGTTCAACGATGGTCGAACTGGGACTCGAGCCATGAGCATTCGCCGAATCATTTCAACCATAGTTGAATCAGCACTCGGGCTACGCGCCTTCGACTCAAAATAATCAACGATTGTTCAACGACTGTTGAACTGGGACTTAGGCCATGAGCTTTCGCCGAATCAATTCAACCATAGTTGAATCAGAACTTGGGCTACGCCTCCTCGGCTCAAAATAATCAACGAATGTTCAACGACAGTTGAACTGGGACTCAGGCCATGAGTCCTCTCGTCCACAAGCCAGAGCTTGGGCTACGCGCCATCGACTCAAAATAATCAACAAATATTCAACGACAGTTAAACCGGGACCCAGGCCATGAGCCTTCGCCGAATTACTTCAACCATAGTTGAACAAGAAATCGAGCTACGCGCCTCGACTCAAAATAATCAACGAATGATCAACGACAGTTGAACTGGGACTCAGACCATGAGCCTTCGCCGAATCAATTCAACCATAGTTGAATCAGAACTCGGGCTACGCGCCCTCGACTCAAAATAATCAACGGATGTTCAACGACAACTGAAATGGTGTCACACCTCCCTTTTTACTACCCCCTTTCCGATCCTTTTTAAAAGAGATACGTTGGGTATACCTCAATGTTCAAATACCCGTGTAGGATATAATAACAAAGAGGAAGAAATTTTTCCAAATAAAGGACAATCGGTCCGGGATTTTATTTAATTTTCAGAGTCACCACTTGGGAAGATAATGGTGTCCCAAGTCACCGGTTAATCCCGAATCCGAGAAAGTTGACTCTGTATTACAGTCCGCAAAACAGAAATCTGGATAAGGAATTCTGTTAACCAGGGAGAAGGTGTTAGGCACTCCCGGATTCCGTGGTTTCAGCATGGTCGCTCAACCGTCGTTCTCAATTTTATATGACTTGTTATATACTTTTTTACAATATGTATGTGTTTCCAACTTTAAAAATTTTACGAATTGCGACGTCGTGAAAATGTATTTTGAGTCACACCGCAACCAGTACGCTTGTGACTTTTAATACATTTCAGCTTCGCCGGGATTTATGATTTGAGTTGCACCAAGTGCACACTCGTATTAGAGAAAGTATATTTATCAAATCGTGCCTAATAAGTGTCTAACGGCTTTAAATCTTTTGGGAAAGGTTATGGAATTCACTATTAACCTTCCCGAATCTATTACGCTTTATCACTTTGTTACTATAAAGGAGCCCCACTATTTTTGTTATTGTGTGAGGCTCATCCCATGCATTTTTTAAAGTTCAAACTTAATGTTTCACTACATTTTTCTATCATTGTTTTTCCCTTAAATTATTTTTAATTAGCTATATTTCCATAAGTGAGTCCAGGCCTTTATTGTTTCCATTGTTATTGGGCCTGGACTTCTGGATTGACACTTAGCAAGTTATCACATGTATTTGGGTCTTAATGACCCATACAAGATTTGGGCTTTCATTCAATGGCCAGTTAATCCTCGAACATAGTCCAGGCCTACGTCGCATATTAGGCCCAAACCAAAGACGAAGCAGTAGTAATGAACATAAAAATGAGAACCCATGATAAGAGTAGGAACTTAGAATCAAAAGAGAGATGAATTCGAACTATATTTTATTCATTAAGAGATAAATTCTGTACAGAGCTGACAATATTGAATCTGAATCATGAGAGTCTGACATGCAGAAAACTTAATTAACAAGATTGTTTTTACTTTGTTCTCAAGGACTAATTCATGTCACTGATCTGAATTCTCTATTAACTAACTGACAGGAGACTATTTTAAATATGTGAAATAGAACTAAACTAAACGATTCAATCATTTACACCTAGCATTCAATTGCTTAAGCTGAATTGACTCACTCGCAGATAGATAATTACATTTCATCAGTGAGTCTGGTTGTGTGATATCATAAAAATCAGTCTTAATTAAGCTATAACTTCCTCTTATTGTCGATGTTTAAGAACTTGTTTGGATCTAAATGTCAAATACCGAATTAAATTATCTACGTAAAACCACTTGAAGTTATTACTGTGAGTTCGTTGTTATAGATCCATGCCATGATTAATTAGCCTTGTTTTATGATTTTAGCCTATTTAACTAAGTGATTTAACTAATATAACTATACTACTACTATTTACTACCTATTACATTATTTTGTCTGAGCTTCTACTTATACATACAATGTCCTAATGAATTACAGATTTAAACTAACTAATCAGCTAACAGAACAGAAAAATGAAGAGATAGTAAAATGCTTTAAACAATTTTGAGTCATCATTTCATCATAGCTTCAAAGTTACATAGCTTCGAACAGGGATGTGTACCTGATTCAGCAAATAAACTCATTGAGTTCTAAGGGAGATGAAATAGGCACAGCAGTTAGACTCAACAGGCAATGCAACAGTGAAGGATTGAATTCCCAAATGAACAGATGACAACACAGCAACAACAATTAGAAACCCAGCAAATGAGCAGAAATCCCAAACGACTCCAAATATGAACTTCAAAGAAAACCAGGCAACTATTTGCTATTTTAGTGTAGAATTCTTTCTGAAAATTTTGTCTTCCAAAATCCAGCCCTTAAACTAGTCTTAAATAGGGGTATTTATAGGTGGGAAGAGGTAAAAAAAAAATTTTGGGGGGGGGGGGGGGAGAACATAATTCTATTTCCCTCCCCTCCTATTTTACCAAATCTTACACTTTAAACCCAATTTCTGTTACAAGATGCCTTCCAACATGTGCTCGAAGGTTCTATTTGATTCCATTTTGGGGCTTTTACTAGTGTGCCCCTACTTATTAGTATTTTTTACTGAATTACTTTTTTCTTAAGACCAATATACCCTTGATTCTATGCAGAATTGCAGAAATCAGGAGCCCAAATGTCTTATGTATCCCTATAGGCTCTATTAAATCTACATCTTTGCCATTTCATATTCCTTATATGCCCTTAAAGGCATTGGTTAATTACCCGACCTACCTAGGTCAGATTTTCTGAGATTCGGTTACTATTTAACTAATGGCCAACCTTTGTACTAGTATTTAAGAGCAGGCCATATTAGATTTTATACTTATTTCAAATTTAGCCATTTATATTTCATTTTCTGTTATTGAAACTAATTTGCAGGACTAGCCTGCTTATTATTCTGTATTTAATCCATTTGAGACTTAGCCAGTCCAAAGATTGGACTTAGCTTTGCAATTGAGGCCCATTACCGAACACATGCATGGATGAGACCTTTGCAAGTCTAGCCACTAGTGATCATGGATCAATTTGTACTTGGTAAGTCTATCTATTAGACTTAAACTACTTTTATTACACACCTGGCCTATTTAAATCTTGGCCAGTGTGTGAAGCCTATCAGAGTTGGTCAATTGCAAAATTGACTACTCTTAGTTATTTAACTCACTTATAACCTCTTTTTGTGGTTTTCAATTTTAACCTGTTCTAAAATACTTGACACATGTTTTTAGTTTTAAACACTTATAAGTTTAACACTACTGCAGCTATAACCAATCCACTTAGGCATGATAGGTATTAACAATATTCAACTTAACATAAGGATGTCGCAAACATAGCCAATTCACACACAATTGCACACGTAGCCAATCAGAATCATTTATCAATTAATCAAAACTCAGAGAAAGGGGTTGAATATTGTTGAATTTCAATCAATAGACTTATAACTCAAATTTCACAACACAGTGTCAATTAGTCATAAAGCAGGCATAGTCAAGACTTCCTTATACTTAATGAACTATTGAAAACCCCAAGTCATGCTTAAAATTCTCTTGACTAAACACATACAAGTAAAACTCATAAAGCAGTTTCAGAAGAGAGCATGGTTTGCAAAGATCAAAGATAGGCATGAAGAAATGCTAATCAAAGAAAAACCAATCTAAAGCAAAGTAGACATAATAGTAGCCCTGAAGAAAGGCTAATCAAAGAAAGAACGGATCTTAAGCAGAGTAGACATGAAGAAAGAAGAGATTTTAAACGGAGAAATAGAACAAATAGAAAATCCTCAAAGGTAAAACCCTAATCTAAACATACGAGTCATCTAAATGAAAGATATGAAATAAAGAAGAGAAAGAGCAGAACAAACAAACAAAATTTCTCAAAAACAAAACCCTAATCTAAACATGCAGTCTAACATACTAAAAGAAAGATGCGAAGATAGATAAAATAAAGAAGAATAGATCTTAAACAGAGAAACAGATCAAACAAACAAAAATTTCTCAAAGACCAAAACTCTAATCTAAACATGCAGTTGTTCATACGACTAACTTACTAAAAGAAACATGTTAAACACACATAAATAAACAAAATATAACAAAAAACATTAAAGAAAAACAAACAACAAGAGAGGGAAGGGGAACTTAGCTCGCAGGATCTGACTCCCGAGCTTTCCCCGTTTTTCTTTTCTTTTCTTCTTTTCTTTTTTCCAGTTTTCTCTTTTCTTTTTATTTATTTTCTTTTCTGGTTTTTCTTTTTCTCATACAAGACCTCAGATTTGAAGTCTTCTGGTTATGGTAAGGTGTTTAGAGGGTGGAAAAGGTAAGAACTTTAGGGGTGGTTTGTCTTGAGTCGCCGGAGTTAGGTTTCCAGCGACCTTCTTTTGGATATTCGAGAAGGAAGGGGAAGATTCGAGGGAAAAGGTTCATATGGGGGAATAAATCAGGGCAATGGGGTGCTCTGGTGTTGATTTGGTGGTGGTTCTTGTAGTTCTGGTCATCGGCGGTGAACTCCGATGACCGGAGTTTCAAGAAAGTGAAGGGTTTCAAGGTTTCATGGAGTTTTTGTAGGGTTTGTGGTAAGAGAAGAGAAGAGAATAGTTGATGGGTTAAGATCTTGGCCGGAGACTGCCGTGGAGATGACAGTCTCCATGGCCGGCCGGCTTTGAAGGAGATGAAGGAGAAGAGAGGGGGCGGCTAGGGTTAGGGATTTGAAACAAATGGCCGGTCTCTAAGAGACCATTCCTTATATACTCGAGGATGTTGATGAGTTCTTGGCCATTAGATCAATTAAAATCAACGGTCAAGATCAGCTACTATTAAACGGTGTCGTCTCAATTTAAATGAGACTTGCTTTCATCCGTTAGATCTATAGGCTTGGACGGCTAGGATTCAATCTCGGATTTAATTAACTAATTAATTCTCAGCTAAAGTCTCAGCCGTTGGATTTGAATGGATGAACGGCTGAGATTTCTCTAATTTGAACTAATGGATCGGCTCTTTTGGGCCAGTGTATTGGGCTGCTATTTCAGAATTCTTTTAGCCCAAACTATTATATTTTTGGTATTTTCTTGGTATTTCAATTATTTTTGTGATAATTTCTTTTGTATTTCATTTTTTCTTTTTGTATTATTTAAATTATTCAATTTCCTACCTTCACTAATTTTCTGATATTTTTTGGCAATTTTGTACTATTTTTTCCATAATTTCCGCTATTAATGCTCCTTTTTTGTTGATTTTCTTTTTAACTAATTAATTCAAAAATACATGTATTTAACCTATATTTTTTTGATTTTCTAATTTTAATTTCTAATTATTCAATCACACAAATGTATCTAATTTCAATCAAGACATGCAATTGCACTCAAAAAATATTATTTATTTTAATTTTGGAATTTTATTGCCTAGTGCAAAAATCACGTGCTCACAGTTGGGACTCAGGCCATGAGCCTTCGCCGAATCAATTCAACCATAGTCAAATCAGAACTCGGGCTACGCACCCTCGACTCAAAATAATCAACGAATGTTCAACGACAGTTGAACTGGGACTTAGGCCATGAGCCTTCACCGAATCAATTCAACCATAGTCGAATCAGAACTCGGGCTACACGCCCTCGACTCAAAATAATCAAAGAATGTTCAACGACAGTTGAACTGTGACTCGGGCCATGAGCCTTCGCTGAATCAATTCAACCATAGTTGAATCAGAACTTGGGCTACGCATCCTCGACTCAAAATAATCAACGAATGTTCAACGACAGTTGAACTAGGACTTAGTCCATGAGCCTTCACCGAATCAATTCAACCATAGTTGAATCAGAACTCGGGCTACACGCCCTCGACTCAAAATAATCAATGAATGTTCAACGACAGTTGAACTGGGACTTAGGCCATGAGCCTTCGCCGAATCAAATTCAACCATAGATGAATTAGAACTCGAGCAACGCGCCCTCGACTTAAATTAATCAACGAATGCTCAACAATAGTTGAATTAGGCTTCAAGCCATGTGCCTTCGCCAAATCAATCCGATCACAGGCGAAGTTCGATTCAGGCTACGCACCTTCGATTAAGACACACGCCACTACGCTCAACGACAGCTGAACCGAGATTCAAGCCATGAATCTTTGCTGAATAAATTCGACTACGGTCGAACTAAAATCCGGGCCGCCTACCTCCACCGATAAACTGGCGAGTAAACTAAGGCGCAGGGCAGACATCCCCGCTATCCAGAAAAATGCCCAATCGCACCCAGAAAGGGATTATGATTGGAACAAACCGCCTTTGAGAAGACGCATCGCCACCCCCAAAAAAAGGGGGGGCACAAGTAAAGCAAGCAGTAATTGAGCAGTGCAAAATGGGGAGCTCCCCCCTTAATTCAAAGAACAATCACGGGCCACGCCCGTCTACACCCAGCCAAAAATTGTCCAAAAAAAAACAACACAAAAAAAAAATACGGCAACAACTGCTAGAAAGGAGAAAAGATCACTCTTTTTTACTCAGGACCATCTGCACCGTCGCCCACTCCAGTTGCACCATCTCCTGCTCTGGCCGCTTCGCCACCCATTCCGCCTGCGCCACCGCCCGCAATTTCCACACCATTGCCAGTCCTCGCCAGACTCCCGCTAGCACCATTATCAATACCAGGCGTTGCAGCGTCGAAACCGCATTCCACGCGAGCCTCCCACGCCCTTTGGCGTGCTCCATCGAAAACTGCTTCAAAAATGATGCCGGCCTCAAACAGGTGCTTATATACGTCCAGCTGGGCCTCAACATAAACCCAAACATCGCGGGAACCACCCATAAAAGCAGACTACTTTTGGATGCGCCTGTTCTCTTCCTCCAAAAGCGCGATTTGTCCCACCACATCCTGAGCGCCCCGCTCTAGAACCCTGATCCGCTCTTCAAGACTGCTCTCCCTGAAAGCAGCAGTAGCTCTCACCAATGACAAATGAGAGTCGTTAGCATGGATAACATCTTGCAATTCATCCACCCGGGTCGAGGTCTCAACCAACCTTCGCTTCAAAGTGGCCCCTTCTCTTTCCAGAGCAGCAAACTTCCCACTCCACTCCGAGGTAACCTCCGTCACCTTGGTTAAGCATAAACACTCACACTCTATTGAATCCCTCCGTCCAACCTCGAGCTCGTCATCCTTCCGATGCAACCGATCCTCGAAAGCTCTTATGCGACCAAGTGCTTGGTTTGCCTGCAACTCCCTCCTCGCCAACTCTTCAACTAACGCCCGGTTACAGGGATCAACCCTTATACGCTCACTCAACTCCCTACACTTGTTTCGGCAATGACGACACTTGTCAAGCACTCATAAAAATACTCCGGACCGAACATTAGCCCAACGAAGACTCTCCACCTGCACCAAAAATGCCTACAAACGAAAGGTCAGGCAGGGATACAGAAGCTTGCAAAAGGGACGGGATAAATAAAAACAAATAAGCAGCCACCCCCGAATACGTACCCTCATCCCCATCACGACTACCTCGTTCATCAATTCAGCGTCTGGCACCTCCTCTATTCCAACCAAATGTATTTCTTTTTTTTAGAACACTACTGCTGCCACTAACAGGAATAAAACAGATTAAAAAGTGTATTTTTGTCTTATCAAAATTAAGAGAAATAGACGAAGAGAAACATATTTCGTTCAATCAAAACAATTAAAACATGCGTAAGAAAAAAAATTAAAAGAATACTTAGCTTTCGATTTTTCTTTTATTCTGTCTTTTCTCGTTCTTTTTCCTTTTTCTTCTGATTTTCTTCGTCTTTCTTATTTTCTTGATAGCTTTTCGTCCGGCAGCCTCTCTTTCTTGAATTTTAGCAATTGTTGAATTGTTCTTGCATTTCCAGCAGTTTTAGGACTCGAAGCTTTCGGTCACAGCGTGGGGAATGTTAAGAATACAAGAACATGTGAATTTTTGGGAGATTCTTGGGTGGCAGCGCAAATTAGGGTTTGTTATTTGGAGGGGTTACTGTGGGTTTTGGAGGAAACAGTTTGGAGAAATGGGATGAGGAGGAGATGGGGAGTTGTTTGGTGTTAGTTTCGCCGGGAAAGAATGTCGGTCGCCGCCACAAGCGGCGGAACCCTAGCGGCGAGTGTGTAAAGAAGGAAAGGGAGTGAGGCAGTTGTTCTTTGGAGATGAGTTGAAGAAGATATTGATTGTAATCTGATCTTTTAGTTTTAGATTATAGTATATATTCAATTAAGATTTAGAGCGAAAAACTGACCGTTGGATTTAGTGATCAGGCGGCTGAGATCTCACTCATGAAATGGGTTAAAGGGATTGGGCTGGGGCATTGGCTAGGGGTGTTTGGGCTGGGTGTAGCTTGTTTCCATCTAGGCTTGGGAATTTCGAGCCCAATTCCTTTTATTCATTTTTTTTACCTTAATTTCTCTTATTATAATTTGTATTTTGTATTTTATTTTTTGTATTTTGTTGTATTTCAATTGTTTTATATTTTCTGTAGTTTTCCTATTTTTTTGTAATTATTTGGAATTTACTAAAACTATTAAACTAATTACCTTATTCTTTTTTTTTGGCAATTTTCAATTTAAAGCAAACAAAATATTATTTTTTGATTTTTCTTTAATTTGTTAAAAACGAATTAATTTCCTAAATGTATTTTTTTGTATTTTTATTTATCACACTCAAATAACACACAAACAATTAACATAAAAATTCACACAAATTATAAAAATAAGGAAAATTTATTTATTTTGAATTTTATAGGAATAACTCATGTATAGGGTAAAAATCATGTGCTCACACAACTTTTTTTATTAAGTAATCAAATTTTGGCAATCTCATTACTCAAATTTATGTTGATGAAATTATCTTTGGTAGTCCTAACAGTGCTCTTTGTGAAGAATTTCTATTTTCCATGAAAGGTGAATTTGAAATGAGCATGATGGGAGAGCTACCCTTCTTCCTTGGACTTCAAATCAAGCGGCCTCCTACACGAATTTTCATCAGCCAACCTAAGTACATAAAGGAGCTTATAAAAAAATATGGAATGAAAAAGTCTAAGGCTATTAGCACTCCTATGAGTTCAACTACTGTGCTAGATGATGACAGCAATGAAAAAATGGTTGATGAAACCATGTATAGAGGATGATTGGATCTCTACTTTATTCAACTTCTAGTCTACCAGATATTATGTTTAGTGCATGTAAATGTTCTAGATTTCAGTCAGCTCCTAAGGAATCTCATTTGACTACTATTAAATGCATTATTAGATATTTAATTGGTATTACCTAATTCGGCATATGGTATGATCATACTAACAATTTCTCCTCAAAAGGCTTTTTAGATGTTGATTTTGCAGGAGACAAAACTAATAAGAAAAGTACCAGTGTGACATGTCAATTGCTCGGAAATGCCTTAATATCTTGGCATGGCAAGAAACAAAATTGTGTTGCTCTTTCAACAACTGAGGCAGACTACCTAGCCATTGGAAGTTTTTGTACACAAGTTTTAGGGATCATGCATCAACTTCTTGACAATGATTTATGTCTTACTGCTACTCCTATTTTTTGCGAGAACACCGGTGTTATATGTCTATCTATCTGTTCATCATTCTAGAGCAAAACATATAGAAATTAAATATTTTATTCGTGATCATGTTGCAAAAGGTGATATTGCATTAAAGTTCATCAGCACTGATTCTCAACTTGCTGACATTTCACTAAACCTCTTTTAGAAGAAAGATTCTGTATCATTCGAAAAAAGATTTGCATTTTTCCAAATTTATAAACCAATTATTTTTTAAACAGTTAAATTATTTTATACGATTTTAGTATATTTTATTTACTTAATTATTTGTGTAATAATTAATTTTAATGTGAAAGTGTGGTAGGATGTCTCGCGGTGGTTGGATTGCTAGCATGTCAAGTATGAGCAATAGAGATCGAGTTGTTTGCTTAGGAAGATGGTTTAGCCGGAGTAGGAGTGGTAGTGTATTGTGTGGATTATGTGGTAGGATAGCCAGATGCTTTAAGAAAGTTTAAATCGATTGGGGCCATAATGGACAAATAACTAAGCTTGGTATCTTTCTTGAGGTGGTGGCTTCTACACTCAGGAAGTTTGAAAGTGACAAAAAGAGTTTTCTTGGAGTGTAAAGGAACGTGAATGCTTGATTATTATTTTGGGCTGTCATATGGCTTTGAGTTTCAAACGTAATCTTGAACCTTCAGATGATTCTAATGGGATGAACTGATTTTTACGGATAGCGGATAAGTGTGGACTTAGGAGAATTAACCGATTTCATAATGGATGTTCCTATGGCAAAGTCGTTGGAGGATGTTTATATGAGATTAAACAGGTGGGCTATCTCTTATGAAAAGGTTGAGGGTTGCATGACTTTTGATGAAGTCCTATGAAGAGTTCTACCTTCTATCCAATGGGATACATGTACTATGATGCGATCTTGGATCGCTTGAAGAAGATAGTACGACTATTAAGAGGTTGAGTGCAAGCTTGTGGTTGATAATTTGTAGTGTGTTATGACTAGTGCAATAAGAACTTGCGAGAAATTTGGCTGAGTAACAGTGTGAGATCATGGTAGCCATAAGGAGAAGTCAGTATTGGTACTTGGATTTTGCAATTATGTCTTAAATCCAAGTGTGGGAGCCTACCGTCGGTTACTGGGTTACGTGGTCATGTCTTTGCAGTTTCTGGTTATCAATATTTTGGTGATTTGGTTATGACTTAAGGAGAAAAATTCAAGCAGGGAATTTGATGAATGGGTGTTATATTCTTTACCTATGGGTTTACGTGAAGGTTGTTGAATGACTCCGATTTGATATTTCTTTGAGAATATGATGTGCACGGAAAATGATGCATTCAGTTGCTTCTTTTGTAGTGTTCATCTACTAATGGAGCACCAATTATTTTGGTTTTATATTCATGGCTAGCATAGAGTGGGAGACTCTTATAATGGTACTAATGGATTTGAGATTTAAGGTGGTGCCCAAGGATTTTTGGGTTCATTATATGGCTGGAGATTGAGTTTTGCAGCAAAGGGTGAAAGGTACTTGGAGTATTTCTATGTTATCATCTGATCCAAAGTACAATGCTAAAGAGATGAAGAAATAATTTTGAGTTTGCAAAAGGGTTTAATTGGAACGGGTGTGGCAGTTAGACGTACTACTGAGCGCATGAAAGGGTATAAAATGGCTTATGGATATTTAGATGACGTGGTCTTGTGATTTGGGGTCACATGGGATAAGTGTCGATTGAGGTTCATTGTGTGATGGAAAGGAGAGTCATTAATTCTGAAGGTAAGTCAAAAGAAAACTTAGAAGTCGAGTCATTTTGGTAGTGGTTTGGATTAAGGAAAGATCGGTTCATTCTATGATAAGTCTATACTGGTATGACATGGCTATACTTGAGGTTTGAAATGTCAGTGTAATTTGGTTGGTTTAGAGAGATTCAATCCTGATGAGTTGGGTATGTGCAAACGGGTCCCGAAGAGGTTATGACAATTTTGACCATAATTTGAGGGTTGTGTCTTCTACAGATATGCGAAGTTGGTTGTGTGCGACGATTCTTTCTCCTGAAATGAGATAAGTGTTAGGATTTTGGCCCTGTAGTGTTTATTCTACTAGTTGGTCAGGAGTCATGATTGAATTCTTGTACTCTCGCATAATATCACGATAGGTATAGTGAGCGGTGTAGAATTTCAATTAAAGGATCAAGGTTGCAGTTCAGTTTTGAAAGGAATGTCACAAGCTCGGAGGAGTGGGGGGAGATTTCGGATGTTCAGAGTAGGCTGGTGCTATTTTAGTGGTGCTTGAGAATGGTGTTTTGGGGAAGATGCATTGTGTATTGATTTATAGACTCTTGATTCGCATTACAGAGATAGCATGGTCGATGACCATTAATGTTCAGATTTTATTAGTCGCTGTAGGAGGTTGTGGTAGTACCTCTCATGGGATGATCAGGTAGGTGTGATGCATAAGGCATTTAAGTAGTAAGGATTGAAATTAGGTATGAATGTGTATTGTTGTTGATTGGAGAGTTCATATCTCAGAGACTCTCTATTCCTTTGGTTGTGAACTGTGTAAGTTATTTTCGGATTTGATGGTTGATCGTATGAGTCATAGATCGGGTCATTATGGATCTTTGGAAGGTTATTAACCTAGTTTGGGATGATCAGAATCGGATTTGAGGTCCGTTGGTGGACCTAATGTGAATGTATATTTTACACCAGATCATGTATGCTTATTCAGCACAACATTTCTTATGGATGAGTCTTTAGGCGTTGTGGATGTTATTCCTGTCCTCGTGTATTTTGTGCTTTACTTTATTATACCATGTGGGTTGTGATATAGATTGATTGTTCATACGTTTATTGTGACCCTATGTAGATTGTGGTGTTATATGAGTGAGATGGCTCTCGAGATATTGATTTGTTTATTGCACCTTAGTCGTGCTTAGGCCTTTGTAGCACATAGTGTTATCCATCTCCCCGAATGTTTATGCATGTGCTTGTAGTTGATGTACATGTGTCGAACGGGTATGAGCATGTTGGCTTGGTGGGTATTCCCTTGCTGATTGTTATGTGTAGATCAGGTGGCACGCTTTCACGGGTATGATATTTAGATCAGGTTACGCGCTGCAATAATATCATGTTTGGATTGGGTTGTGCGTCGCAACAATGAGATGTTAGATACGGTTCCTTGTACATATATTATGTTTTTCGTTTCTCATCCTTGAAATATGGTCATCGCATTTGTTTGGTTGTTTAGTTGTTACGCGGGTTGGATGGTTCTGTACTCGAGTTCGCTTTTCCTTATTTGCCATATTCAAGTTGCAGCTTATTAGTGCATTCATGAAGTCGTATGAGATTTTAGATAGATTTGATGTAGCTTGTTGATCGAGCAGCTTGAACTGGGTGAGATGAGGCTATTGAGCTTGGAATTAGTGTAATTGGGTTGGTATTATGTACGTTGGAGGGAAAATATTACTAAACAGTTTAGAAAGCGACAATGGTTCTTGTTGAGTAGAGGAACTCCATGAGTTATTTATTTGACCAGTGGTTATAAAATATGTGTATGGCTCTCTCATTATTGTAGTGTTACTAGGGTTGGAACTTGTCTTGTATGAATCATGAGATTTATTATGGGTATCGGCTTCGCGAATTTGCTTCTATTGTGGTTGGAGGATATTATTATGGGCATATGAATTATGTGGTGCATTGTGTCATTACGGCATGGGTGTAAAACCATGTTTTGGTATGACTTGTTAAGATTGATACAATATACGTATGCTAGAAACGGACTTTGTAGAGAATTCTGGATGTCGAAATTTGGTTCTATGGCTTATAGGCCAAGGTAGCGGGAAGGATCTTCAGCTTGGTTTGAGATAATGTGCTCATATGGATTGTGATGGCACGGACAAGTGCACGAGGGTTATAGAGTGACTTTTGGCAATTTTGGAACGGTTTCAAGGACAAACGTATGTTTAAGTATGTCGTTTGGCGGTTTGAGGCCTTTAGTAGCTTTACTTTATGTATTATGACTTGCACGAGCGGTTGGTTTTTGTTTTTGAGAAATTCGGAGTTGAATTGGAATATTAATTATAAATTCAAAAGTTTTAAATCGGAAGAGTTGATCAAGGTTTGACCTTTGAGTAAACGACCTTGAGATCGAGATTTTAAGGTTCCAATAGGTTCATATGGTGATTTTGGACTTGAGAGTATTTTTGGATCAAGTTTTGGGTGGACCAGAAGCATTTGGGCGCTTATTGTGGAAAGTTAGCATTTTGAATGTTTTAGAATTAGCTAAATTTGATTTGAAGTGGAATTTGGTATTATCAATGTCCATTTGGGATTTCGAGCCTTGGAATAGGTTTAGATTGTAATTTGTGACTTGTACGTAAAATTGAGCGACATTTCGGACTGTGTAAATATGATACATATGTGTTCGTTGAAGTTTGAAAGTTTGGAAGTTAAAAGAAGAATTTTGATCGTCGATTCGTGATTTTAAATTTATTCGTGGCGTTTTGAGCCTTTGGATAAGTTTGGATGAGGTATTGAGACTTGTTGGTCACATTTGCGGATCCTCTAGTCGCATTTGTGAACCTATAGTCCCAAATTCAACATATGTAGTAGAACATATAGCTGAGATTTCTGAACATAGCTTCATTTATCATATTTTTTAGCCCTATACTTAATGGGAGGTGATTTTATGAGGGAATTTTCATACAATGTCATGGTAGGTGATTTTAACTTAAGTTTGATTATATAATATAATTATTTATGAGATTTAACATCTGAATCATAAGATTTGAAGAGAAAATTTGGGGAATTTTTTTATTATATTTAAGAAAAAAATAAAATATTGAAAAAAAACAAATGCATATTTGGACCCGTAGGGCTATGGGCAGTCAAGATCTACCCTTCGACTTAGGTTTTGACCGGACTAGCTCGGAATTGACTTTTGAAAATTTTTATAAAGATCTTAACTTATCAATCAAAATTGGTTTCTCCTACATTATTTGATGTTATTAAGTCAAATTTGGTTAGATTTGAGCCGAGCAGAAGTGAATTTTAAAAGAAAAGTAATTTTGTAGTATTGATTGAGGGCTTTTGAGGTAAGTATCGTGCCTAACCTTGTGTAAAGGAAATTACCTGTTAGGATTTGGCGTAATAGCTTGTCGTGTTATGTGTAAATGACGTGTACATGAGGTGATGAATGTATACACAATCGAAAGTGTGATTTGTGATCGAATTTGACCCAAAGTTGCTCTTATTACCTTGTTTTGATTGTGAGATCTCTACACTACGTGTTTTTCTCTTTGGATGATTACTTGAGTTCATATTTAATGCTAGAGATCATGGTTTAGGAAGTGCATTCCTTAATTAGCTAAGTTGATCGTTTATTAGATTGTTGCTAAATTGAGTTATCTGAATTCATGCTTATATGTTGGACACCCATCCACATTCCCTTTATTTGGTTTGTCTCTATGCATTTTGTTGGTAAATTGAGAGTTTATGTCTTCATAACACTTGTTGGCATATGTTGTGATTGTGGTACATGTGGACTTGTTAAGCTGATTTCTCAGGTGTTTGCATGAGGCTTCTACTATGCTAATGTGATTATTGACACTACACATGCAGGAAGACAAGACACGCGTACACATAGACATATATATATATATATATATATATATATATATATATATATATATATATATATATATGTATATGTAGTTTGCGCATGTGGCAAGACAAGGTGAAATAATTATTGATGCGTATGTGGCGAGATAAGGTTGACCTTCACTTTATTGTTGCGCACCGGAAAGATAATGGTAGGTATGTGGGGATGAGTTACACCCTACAATATTACATCGATGTAACACTTCCGCAGTATTACAACGATGTTACACCATATAGTATTGTACGTTGAATTGTCGTAAGATAATTGACATCAGTTCAAGGAAAAGATTATTTTGAGGTTATAAGTATTATGCTATTCAAATAAGTGATAAGTAAATTTGTGGGGGTGAAAGGGTAAGCGAATAAAAAAAATGAGTTTTGTCAAAATTTGACATTTTGAGATAAAATATGGTACAAGCTATAATAGCCCGTATTTATGAACTAGTACTATACCACATGACCATGATAGTAAGGTGTATAAAGTAGGTTAAAAGTGATTTATATTTTAAGTAAATTAAGATATTACCTAATTAAGTTGGTAATGGGTTAATTATTATTTTTTAGTGAGCGATTAACAAGGTAATTAAGGATATATTGGGTGGAAACACTACCCCATGTGGCAGCAATTGAAAGATTGACCAAAACCTAAATAGTGACTCTTGACTTATATGGCTAGGTGACATATTTATAGAATATTTTTGCTAATTAATCCTTATCAAGTGGGGCCCATAACCACTAGGATAAAATACCTCCCCAATTCATTAAGGGGAGATAGATATCTCTACAAAGAAAGGGATGTAGCTTTAACAAGAATTCTTATGAACCCCTAAAATGTGCAACGTCACTACAATTCTAAGGGAGCCCGGTATAACATTTCTCAAGAATATCATACGAATTTTTCCCTACTTCGATATTGTCGTTACGTATTTTATCGCGATTGACGTGTGTTAGAGGGATTGCGAAGAGAATCGGCTCAAGTATGTTAAGGCTATCCCTTCTTTCCTTTTCGCATGATCCATATGATACAAACAAAATGAGCAAACGCAAAACTTTAATAAATAATACTATTTTTAGAAGTACTAGGGGTCCTTATGTTCTTGATTCTCCGTGTGTCATATTATTCTATCATCTGTTCATGGGTCTCAGAACATACGTATATTGATAAATTTTATTTCATGATATTAATCGAAGACCTATTGGCTTACTCCATTATGCAGTGCATTCATTTATACATATACATTGACACGTGAACAAATGGTATTATATACACGTATATTATATGTATATGAGATATGGGGAAAGGTTATGGCATTATATATGCACCACCACCTGATCAGCTCGTATACGTTGATGATTTTACCCATGGTGGCCAAGATGATATCATGGGATGCCCTTAAAGGCTTGATGATGCTATGTATGGATATACCTATGCATGATATGACATTTTACATATATTCATGACATTATAAGTGTCATCATTCACAAAGCTATTCAGACAGGTTGAGTCTTTTCCCTCGTGTTTCTTTCATGTTTACTATATACTGCCTTCACGCCTTATATACTTAGTACTTTATTTCTACTGACATCCCTTTTGCCTGGAGACGCTACGTTTCATGCCCGCAAGTTACGATAGACAAGTTGAGATTCCTCCAAGTAGGCTATCAACTCAGTGGAAGGTGTTAGTGCACTCCAATTGCTTAGAGTTTCCTATTTGGTTAGTATGATTTGGACATGTATTTATTGGCATGGCGCCCCTGTCCCAATCTTTATCATATTTATGTACTCTTAGAGGCTTGTAGACAGATGTTAGGTATACGGATACTTGTATGGCCTTGTTGGCCTATGTTTTGAGTATACAACTGATCACGCCGACCTTATAGGCTTGTATATTATGTGTATAAGTCGGCATGTCATGTTGGGGTTATCTTATGTCAAGTATTCCCTCATGTTTTATTCTAGTTATCTCATGACAAACTTTTCAGCTCATTTACCTATTATAGTATGATATGAAAGATACGTTACGCTAGTACTCGATTAAGTATACCTATTATAGTATGATATGAAAGATACGTTACGCTGGTACTCGATTAAGTATACCTATTATAGTATGATATGAAAGATACGTTACGCTAGTACTCGATTAAGTATGGCATAGGGTGCCCATCGCAGCCCATTGGTTATGGTCGTGAGATATGTGATAGCCTAGGTGCGTGTTATTAGTGATGTTTGTGTGGTGGTATAACTTCTTCGTGCGTGTGATGTATTTTTATGTGATTTGTTGCATTGTTTCCAATATGCTAATTTATGTCCCTGTCATTACTTGATGATTTGGTTGCCAAGGTAAATTTACCTACGTGGATTTGTTATCTTATATCCTGTTGAGAGTTGGAAACATAACGAATTAAAATAAAAAGGAAGTTGTGATCATGCATTACCTTATTTGATTCTTGATAAATTTTTCTCGAACGTGTTATTGGTAACTGAGACGGGTACGACATACGTTATGACACGAGGTCTTTATTTGTGGTTGTGGTATATAATATGTCCCCAGGTCTTTGTCATGTGAGTGTGACATATATTGTGGCATAAGGCCTTTGTAGTGCAGCTGTGGTATATATTATGGCACGAGGTCTTTGTCGTGCAAGCGTTACATATTGTGGCATGAGGTCTTTCTCGTGTGGGGTATGTCTTATGTTGTGGTATGAGGTCTTTCTCATGCGACGGTGATTGATAATGTGAGCATGAGGTGCCATGTGTGTATGATTTTATATATGATTTATTATCGGAACAAGACTTTTATTTATTCTAAATAGTTATCATTTAAGTTGAGGAGACTGTAGTTATTGCTTTATTATTTCTTTTGTTAGTTTTTATATTCAACGCAGGTTATTTAATTAGCGAGTGTCATGAACTGAACCTCGTCGCAACTCCACCGAGATTAATCTTGATATACTTACTAGGTACCAACCGTGGTGTACTCATACTACACTTTTGCATAATTTTGTGCAAATCTAGGTGTTGGAGATAGCAGATCTAGGCAATGACAGTTTCTCGATCGTGAGGATTCAAGGTGGAGATACTTTGATCATTGTTGTCCCTTGGAGTCCTTTCCTTACTTTTATAGTGCAATTCTTTATCCAAACAGTATTGTATTTTGAGGTTTTTCTATGTATCAGTTACAGTTCATGACTATGTACTACCTAATCTAGGGATTTATTGTGATTATCATTGTGTGGGCTTGTATGACCTTTATTTCTACATATGTATTAAAACTTTCTTCTTAATATCATGTTTTATTGTTTTAATTGTTGTAAGTGATTGACTTACCTAGTTTTAGAGACTAGGTGCCATCATGATCCTTAAGTTGGGATTTTGGATCGTGACAAGTTGGTATCATAGATCTAGGTTCATAGGTTCTACAAGTCACATGCAAGTTTAGTAGAGTCTTGCAGATCAATACGAAGATGTTTGTACTTCTTCGAGAGGCTACGAAACTATTAGGCTATTTCAGTTCTTACATTCCTATTATGCGGATTTATTGATTTTGGAGTTTAAGCCTTTTTCCTTCTATTCTCTCACAAATAGTGAGGACACGAGCAGTAGTTACTGATGATACTGCCTTAAGGCCGGTGTTGCTAGGGGCTAGAGCAGAGGCAAAGGTCGAGAAGGGGCTCGTGTTATAGCTAGAGCGCCTGCCATAACAATAATTGAGGAGCCACTAGTAGCTTCAATTAGGAGCAGGCACCCGAGGCGCCTGTTGCTACACCAGGATTTCAAGAGAATTTAGTGCACTTTAAAATCTGAGCATGTTTAGTATATTGGCTAAGGCGGATTTGATTCCAGTTACATCAACTACTTCTTAGGCTAGGGGAGGAGTCCAGTCTCCTCATATATATATATATATATATATACATTCTAAAGTAGTGGACTCGTATTGATCAGACTTTGGGTTTCATGCTAGTGTAGCCCGTGATTGCGGTTCAGCCTGAGGTCAGGCCAACAATGTTAGAGGAGGAGCAGAAGAGGTTGGAGAGGTTCAAGAAATATTATCCTCCTACTTTTAGTGACACAATTTCTGATGATGCACACGGTTTTCTAAACTAGTGTCACAGTATTTTGCACACTATGGACATAGTGGAGTTGAGTAAGGTCGCTCTTACTACTTTCCAGCTGACGATGCCAGCATATAGATGATGGCAGGCTTATTAGGAGAATAGGCTAGCTGGTGCAATGCCACCTACTTGAGCTCAGTTCATTGATATATTTTTAGGGAGTTCGTTCCACAGACCCTCCGAAGTGTGTTGTACACCGAGTTTGAGCAGTTACGCCAGGGGACTTGACCGTATTCGAGTATGCTACATGGTTTGTAGAGCCAAATCATCATGCACCTAATTTGGTTTCCACTATTAGGGAAAGGATCCACAGATGTGTGACTCAGTTATGGTCTCAGACTTGGGATAGTGCAAGAGTTGGTCTAATACTCCATTTTATCAGGATGTGGAGATCGTTCGGAGGATGGAGCGCATCAGCGGTCTAGAGAGGGAGGATAGGGAGGCTAAGAAGCCTCGTGGACTTGGAGGATCTATTGATCCCTAGTTTAGGAGTAGGGCGCTTCATGGTAGAGGTTTTGTTGGTCATGTAGTCCAATCCGTACTTCAGGTTTCATTTGGTGCTCCAGTTATCCATGGGTCCTAGAGCACTCATCCTAGACAGCTTTCATAGCCACGTTAGTAGAGGGGTTGCTTTGAGTGTGGGGGGTATCAGGCACATGGTAAGAGAGTGTCCTAGACTCTAGGTGGGTTTGCCACAGCGAGGTACTCAGGCTATGTGTTTTGCTCTAGTTGCTACTACACCTGCATAGCCAGTTAGAGATGGGGATAGGAGGGTAGAGGGCGTCCTAGAGAGGGAGGCCAAACCCACTATTATGATTACCCTAGTAGGACTGAGGCTGCTTCATTAGATGATCTCATTCTAAGTATGGTTCTAATTTGACGTGGAGACGCATCAGCTTTATTTAATCTGGGTTACTTAATTGTATGAGTCGTCCTATTCTGCTTCATGTGTGGATATACCTCATGATTCATGAGTACCTTTGTTTATGCGTCTACGCCTATTGGGAGTATTGTGGTAGCCCGTGTCTATTGTTCTTGTTTGGCCACTATTGGGGGTCTTGAGACTAGGATTAACCTTCTATTACGTAATATGGTGAATTTCAGATGTGAGTTTTGGATGGGTTGGCCACGACTTGTGGTTAAGGTGCTCTACAAGCATGGGTAGCCCATTGCATATTGTGGTTTTGTTCTATGAGATTGAGTTAGTGAAAGGTCTTCGGTTAGGCAGAATGTTTACCTTACTTGTGATTGAGAGTTGAGGGTTATAACCTTGTGTCCTTTGTGGATCGGTATGTTTGGACTGGGTTATATGTCGCGGTAAAGTTATATTATGATGAGATTCTTCGTGGTTGTTACGTGTGATTTGCTTCTTCCTAGTGGAATGGATTTGTAGTATGGTATCATTGTGGAGTTGTACTTATTGGACTTGTTGGATAGTTTTCTCATGTGTTTCTCTTTCCATCTTCGGTTATATTCAAGTTGTGCTTATTGGGTTTAGATTGTGATGTATGTATCTATGTGGCATTTGGTGTGGCTTGTTGGACGGGTGCATGATTATGAGTTTCACGTATTTCTTACATCATTATCAGTATGGTGAAGGTTTGGAATAAAGTTCTATTTGATATGAGGTTATTTACCAATACTAGATTTGGTTACAGGTAGCTATTGCGATTGGAGGTGCTGTTATAGGCATATGGGCAATGAGTTATGTTGATTAAGGTTTGTGACGACCCGGTCCGTCATCACGTGAGTTACTACCCCATTTTCCCCGTTATATGCTTGTTCATGTTTCAACATATGCGTTTGGTGAGTTTGATTCAATTCGGATTGAGTTTGGTTGGAAATGAGACAAATAGTCTCTTTAATGAAGGAATAATTGGAAAAGTCAACCGGATGTTGACTTGTGAGTTACAGGGCTCGGAATCAAATTTCTGATGATTTGGTTAGTTCCGAGAGGTGATTTGTAACTTAGGGGAGTGATCGGAATTGAATTTGGAGGTCCGGTGTAGAAATAGGCTTGAATTGGCTAAGTTAGAATTTTGGCGAAATTCGATCGATAGGTGAGATTGTTATCCTGGATCCAGAATGGAATTTCGACAGTTTCAGTAGCTTCATTAGGTAATTTGGGATATGTCTGCAAATTTTCAGGTCATTCGGACATCGTTTGGTCGGGTTTTGATAGAATGTAGGTTTCGAAAGTTTCGATTGAATCTTAGGCTTGAACCGGCCTTAATTTGATGATTCATGTGTTTGAGGGTATGATTTTATGATTGGAACAAGTTGGTGTGATGATTTAGAGTGGATTTGTATTTTTGATTGAGGTCCCGGGGGCATCGGGATGTTTTCGGAGGGTCTACGGAAGAATTTTTGGAGTTAGTAATTGATGGTATTAATGCAGCAGTGGTTTCCGCTTCTACGGAAGGAGGACCGCAGAAGCGCCTCCGCAGAAGCGGAAGAGTGATCGCAGGTACGAGCCAGGGGTTGGCCAGTGGAGATACCGCAGAAGCGGGAGAGCGGTCGCATGGGCGGATGTGCATGTGCAGAAAATAGTCCACAGAAGCGGAAATGAATGGCTTGGGGGATCTCGCGGAAGCGGAAAGAGTTCCGCTTAAGTTGTCTCGTGCGAGGTTGGTACCGCAGAAGTGGTCTTGAACTTGAGTAAGGTCGCAGAAGCGACCCGTTTTCCGCAGAAGTGGACACGCGGAAGCGGGCCTATTACCGCAAAAGCGAAAAAAATGACTGGGTTTAATGTAGCAGAAAGGGGTCGAATTTTAGAACTCATAACACATTTGGGGCTTCGAACTAAGAGGTGTTTTGGCAATTTTGGCGAGGAAATCGAGGGGTATCATCAGGTAGGCACTCTTGTACTCAAATCATGTTAATATATTGATAAACCATGGATTTAATCTCTGAAAATGGAGGAATTAAAGTGCAAAAATGGGGGATTTTGCTCTAAGCTTGGGAAACAGAAAAATTGACGATTTGAATGGGCAAACGGAGTCCGATTTTGATAAACTTTATGTATATGGACTAGTGTTGAGATAAGGATTCAGAAAATGTAACTTTTGTAATTTTTCGAGAAGCGGTCCCGAGGGTCGGATTTTGGCAACTTCGTGACTTTTGATGTAATTCGAGTTATTTCGATTGGGTTATGTTCATTTAGGCTAATTTGATGTATTCTTATTGATTTTGATCAGATTTGGCATCCGAGGAGGTTGATTTGCGAGGCAAGCGCAAGGCGAGCTAGGACTTTTGCCGATTCGAGGTGAGTGGTGGTAATAAATGATGTACTGAGGGTTTGAAACCCCGTATTTTCACTATTTAGTGCTATGCTGAGATGAAACACGCATCATGTGACGAGCGTGGTGGTATTGTGACTGGGGATTTGGACTTGTTCCTTCCCGACTGATAGTTTACTGTGTATAATGACTGAGACTAGGTTTATATCTGCGCATTTGGGCTAGTAGCCATGTTTGGGGCCTTGTGCCGATCTGTAGAATATTAGGGAAAACTTGTAGAGCTAGGTGACCACTATATCATGTTGAACACATACCATAAGTTGTATTCATTGATGTATAACATGACATGAATCGGTACTAGAAATGTATGCTGAATGAGAATACCTGGGGTTGAATACCCTATTCTAGCTAAGTGGACCCGAAAGGCCAAGTGTATACTGACTGAGAGGTGTCGAGGACCCATGGTGAGGTATTGATATATATACCGGATCGGGCTACACGCCGCAGCAGTATATACATATACATGTATCAGATTGGACTGCACACCGCAGCAATATATGTATTGATCGGACTGCATGTCACAGTATTATAGTGTTTGGGATGAAGGAGCCCCTCCGGAGTCTGTACACACCGCGAGTGAGCACAGTTATATTATATTAGATCGAGTTGCGTGCCGCAGCAGTATATCTATTATATTGGATCGGGCTGCACGCCGCAACACTATATATATTGGATCAGGCTGCATGCCGCAGTATTATATATACATACATATATATTGGATCGGGCTGCACGCCGCAACAGTATGAGTGAGGATCGAGCTGCACGCCGCAGCAGGACTAGATCAGTGATGGATCAGTGTGAGACAGTAGTGGACTGGAATTGGACTTACCATTGTGGAGATGATTTACCTCTACGGATATTCTTTGAACTGATTAGTGATAGTAGAGGTGTTCTTACTTTCAGTTATTACTTATTATTGTTACTCGCTGAGTTGAAAGATACTCACCCCACTCCCTGCACTTTATGTGCAGATACAGGTGTTCAGGAAGGCAGTTGAGCAATCCGCAGCTGCTACTTTTCTGCTATTCCGGGGAGACGTCGAGGGTAGCTGCCGGCGTTTGCTGGACCTCATCTCTCTCTTTTCTTCCTTATATGTTTTTGTTACTCTATCTAGACGTGGATTGTATAGGATATTTTCCTTCTGTTAGAGGCTCAGACTTGTGACACCAGATTCGTTGTGCTGTATTTCATGTATTTTGTTCCCGCACTTGTTGTTTCTGTTATGAAGACAAGCTATTAACTCTAATGGATCATTATTAATTAATAATCGGCTGGTTATTTGGAAAGCATGGTCGGGCTTGACTAGCAATGTGTTGGGCACCATCACGATCGGGGTTTGGGTCGTGACAAGTTGGTATCAGAGCCAAGGTTACTAGGTCTCGTGAGTCATTAGCCGATTTAGTAGTGTCTCGTGGATCGGTACAGAGACGTCTGCACTTATCCTCAGGAGGCTGTAGACCTTTTAGGAAACACTTCACATTCTTGGAATTCTTATCGTGCGTACTTGATTCAGCTTGAGATGTAATTCTTAAAATTCCTTCCACACATCTATATGCGCACTCGAGCGCTCGATAATATAATTGCCTTGATGGTTGTGACTCCCCGATCGAGGGGCGAGGTATAATCTCTGTGAGTTCATGTTGGGCCAGTCGGGAGGACTTGAGGCCAGATTTTTGTCTATGGCTTGAGCACCAAGGTGCTGATTTTGCGAGCTGGTATTATAAAATTTATATGATCAGTATTGTCCCTAATTGTGGTAATGGCGGCTCGATAATGGGTGAGTTGTTAGGTGTTTGACTCTTATTGTGATCCGTTGTGTAGCCCCTAGCTATGGGCGTGGTAAATATGTTCATGTCTCTTAGTGGAAAGGTAAAGTGCACTACGTGTGGTAGTATGAGTTCAAACTCAGGAAGACTGAGTTGGTTGTGCTATGCGTATTGGGGTGAAAGGTATTTGATATATGTTATGATATGAGCACGTGTAGCGCATGTCCATGTATCAATTTTGATAATATAATTAGTGTAGTAATGAGATTAATGATGTTGATATACATTATGATGTCTTGTCGAGTTACAGATGTATCGTTAGAATGGTTTTGGTGATTCTCTGGCAGGTGGATAGGCCAAATTACAAAGAAAACTCTATCGAAATTTTGGAAAATTGGGGACTTAGAAAAGATTTTGTCACCTAAAGAGTAGGCTTAACTGTTGTGTGTGTATAAATGCAAGAATTGCAGAAGAGTTAAGATTTATGATGATTCGAGTCTCTGCCAAAGCTAGTAAATGACTTGAGTTTAATCTCACTATAACATTGCGGCATCATTTGAGTAAGAATGCTACGAGTGGTTAAATGTGCTTTGATATATGGCTTCGAGCCAAGTTGGGGAGGTTGCTATTGATTAACTAATTGCACTGTTGTATGCTATGTTGGTTCTATTTCTAGGTAGGTTGGGAAATTTTGATGAAGGGTATATGGTGCTTCGTTGATATAAAGAAATACTAGGATGCTTTGAACTGCTGTTTTTAAAGAATGCTCGGTGTATAGAAAATAAAGATAGCTATTTGTATCTGTATGTAATCATGTTCTGCGGTGTCATAGTTCTAACAAAGCACGAGTGGTTCTGTTCAATAAGAGTGTTGAACTACAGCTGAATAAGTGTGAATGATGCCCGAGAATGGTTTTGCGGTGTTCAAGATTTTGCACGTAACAGTCAGGTGTCTTAAGATTGTGTATGGCTAGAGGCTGTGGTTTCGTTAGAAGAGATCGAGACTTATGATATGTTATGTTAATCATGGAATTTTAGGTATCCGTATTGGAAAGTAATGATAATGAATTCAGAATCGCAGGAAGTTCTTCAAAATAAAGTATTGTAGAAGGTGGTACTTCTGGGAAACATTTGAGAGAGTATTCAGCGGCCTGTGAATCTTAGACCGTGTGGTCTTGTGTATGAGTCTCGTGTGGTAACCTGAGTTAAGGTATTGTGATGCTTCAGTAAAGGAGAGTATTAAATTAAAGATGAATCAAAAAGGAAATTGGGTAAATGGAATAGCTTGATAATAAACTGAAACAGTATGATAAAGATACGATTAATTCCTGGTATGTGTTTGAAGTAATGAGTCTTGCAGGTGTTGTGCAACAAAGCTCTTGAGTGCTGGCAGTTGCGTAGCTTGATGTGGGTAGAAGGACTCAGTCTTGTCGGTTTAGTTTGTGCAATGGAATCGGGAGAAAGAGTTCGTGACGTGTTTACCGTGGTTTGAAAATGAGTATATTTCCTATTGGCATGCGAAGCTTGGAATGTATAATGAATTTTTCTTCTATATGGGATCATGAAGGTCCTTGACTAGTTGAGTGCGTCGATGTTTGCGGCGTAAGAGAGGGATAGATGTTTCCATGTTATCTTAGTGTGGTATGGTATATGAGATGTGTTATGGAAAGTTGATAATGGCATGTTCAAGGTTTTGAAATCAGTTCATATTATATGGGAAGTCATTATAATTCTCGAGCAGCGCGGACAACTGCAGATAGTCTGAGAAAAATGGTACTGCTATTCTAGTGATTTGACAGGGTATATGGTCAAAAAGGACAAGGTAATGTACACTGATAATATCTAGTGGTATTGTGTTATTCTCTTGTTGGGTCGACTGTGATGATTGAGTTGTTGATGGCATTGGGAAATTTCTGAATGGCTTTCGTGGTATGAATGGATGCTTGATGTGTGTTATGCATTCGTACGGTGGATTGTGGAATCAGGTATAGTGATTCATGTGTTATATATGTGTTAGAGACTAGAAGTTCTCATAATCTGCCTATGCAGTGGTTGTATATCATGTGGATCGGCACCATTTAGCGGTTATTGGAAATTGGAAGCCCTAGTGGCTCTCTCTTTACTTGATATGATGAATTTGGGTTATGATATTTGATTGCAAACTGGTTGAGATTAGTCAGGTTATCTAGACTAATGTGATATGGACTATGTCGGAAAATGTCACAAATTACGCAGTAGAGTGCATCAGATTATGTTCCAGCAAGGTAGATGTACCCCAGGACCAGCGGACGACTGGTAGGTATTGCTCTATCAGTTGGGCCTTCGTGGCGGATGTCAATGCAGAGGTTTTTGCCACTGATTCAGTTCCGATATTGAGGAACTTTGTCGGATGTGTTTCTTGTGGCCGAGCTTGAGGCAATATATGTCGATGGTAATGATCAACTTGACTCGATGTGCATTTCCTTTTTGGGAGGTTTATACGTGGATTGAGTGGCACGCCGCCACAAATTATTTGGATTGGGTGGCATGCCGCCACATGTATGGTATCTGGATCGGGTGGCACGTCACCACGGGTATGTTATTGGAGCAGGTTGCACGCTGCAACATTGTGATGTGGAGAATAGTTTCTTATATGTTACCTTGTATATAATACTTCCTGGCTTCTAAGGAAAAGTCCGTATCGGGTACCGCTCGGCGAATAGCACATCGGTTGTGTCCTTTTAGGAATTGATAGCATATATTAATTGTATCACCGTGGGTGTGATTGATTGCTTGAGTTCAGACCTAAATACGTGCGCGACTGACCGTTTTGAACGTGGTGACTTGAGGTGCTTCATAAGTAATAGTTTTTGGATAGAATCATGAGTCGTGGCAAGGCCACGTGATGTTATGACATTTCGAGGAGGATTCAGATACTCTATGATGTGCGACGGGATCTCAGTTCTATGTTATGATGGTACAGATGAATTGAATACAACTCTTTTGTTTGAGTCAGTTGTTATGATTTGAATATGTTCAGACGTTTCTTATTGGAGCCTGTGTTGTGCTTGCTGAGGTGTCATGTCACTAGTGTGGTGTATTATGATCGAAATGAACGTTGGAGTCATTAATGAGTACGAGCATATTTGATCTTAGTTCATTAGAGAGGTAATATCGAGGTTTGGCTCCGAAATATATCGTGGTATCGGTTAAAAAGGGAAATGGATTCATGAATGGTTGACACGAGAGATGGATTTGATATATCACGTGTTTCGACTGCCGTGGGCAGTATATGAAGGTGTTGGAATAAGATTTTAGCTAATTAAAAAGGCTTTTCAGTTAGTATTTGGTTATCGTGGGCAATTGTTGTGATCAGAGGCCATCGTATCGAGTGATTGGGTTGTTTGATACATTATATGATCTCACCTGGAGTGGCGAGTATGGGTTATTACAGTTGGTTCGGGTGTATCCTGAGTATAGGCATGTGATTAGGATTTGGTATATGATTTCGGAAAGTGCAATGTGGTCTATATTTCAGATGGACTGTGGAATTCCAACTATATTGTGTTATCGGACTTATGATAGATAGGGTGACGTGGTATCACCCCGAGTATATGCTTGGAAAGATCATTCAACTATTGGGTTGCTTCTAGTATAACTCTGGGTACGCTCGAGGACGAGCGTTTGTTTATGTTGAGGACAATGTGATGACCCGATCCGTCGTCACGTGAGTTACCACCCCCTTTTCCCCGTTAGATGCTTGTTCATGTTTCAACATATGCGTTTGGTGAGTTTGAGTCAATTCAGAACGAGTTGGTTGGAAATAAGACAAATAGTCTCTTTAATGAAGGAATAGTTGGAAAAAGTCAACCGAATGTTGACTTGTGAGTTAGAGGGCTCGGAATCAAATTTTGATGATTTGGTTAGCTTCGGGAGGTCATTTGTTGTCTTCGGGGAGCGATCGAAATTGAATTTGGAGATCCGGTGTAGAAATAGGATTGAATTGGCTAAGTTAGAATTTTGGCGAAATCCGATCGATAGGTGAAATTTTGATCTGGGAGTTAGAATGAAATTCCTACTGATGCAGTAGCCCCGTTAGGTGATTTTGGATATGTTTGCGAATTTTATGGTCATCGGACATTGCGTGGTCGGGTTTTTGATAGAATGTAAGGTTTCGAAAGTTTTTGTTGAATCTTAGGCTTGAACCAGCCTTAATTTAATGATTCATGTGTTTGAGGGTATGATTTTATGATTGGAACAAGTTTGTGTGATGATTTTGAGTTGGATTTGTATTTTTGGTTGAGGTCCCGGGGGCCTCGGGATGTTTTTGGAGGGTCTACTGATGAATTTTTGGAGTTGGTAATTGCTGGTATTAATGCAGCAGTGGTTTCCGCTTCTGCGGAAGGAGGACCGCAGAAGCGACTCCGCATAAGCGGAAGAGCGATCGCAGGTGAGAGCCAGGGGTTGGCTATTGGAGATACCACAGAAGCGGGAGAGCGGTCGCGGGGGCGGATGCGCAGGTGCGGAAAACAGTCCACAGAAGCGGAAATGAATGGCTTGGAGGATCTCGCGGAAGCGGAAAGTGTTTCGCTTAAGCGGTCTTGCAGGTGCGAGGTTGGAACCGCAGAAGCGGTCTTGAACTTGAGAAGGTCGCAGAAGCGACCCGTTTTCCACATAAGCGGACACGCGGAAACGGGCTTGTTGCCGCAGAAGCGAAAAACAAATGCCTGGGTTTAATGTAACAGAAATGGGTCGAATTTCAGAACTCATAACACATTTGGGGTTTCGAACTAAGAGGCGATTTTGGCGATTTTGAGAAGAAAATTGAGGGATATCATCAGGTAAGCACTCTTGGACTCAAATCATGTTAATATATTAATAAACCATGTATTTAATCTCTGAAAATGGAGGAATTAAAGTGTAAAAATGAGGGATTTTGCTCTAAGCCTGGGAAATAGAAAAATTGACGATTTGAATGGGCAAACGGAGTCCGATTTTGATAAAATTTATATGTATGAACTCGTGTCGAGATAAGGATTCTAAAAATGTAACTTTTGTAATTTTTCGAGAAGCGGGCCTGAGGGTCGGATTTTGGCAACTTCGTGACTTTCAATGTAATTCGAGTTATTTCGATTGGGTTATGTTCATTTAGCCTATTTTGATGTATTATAATTGGTTTTGATCAGATTTGGCATCCGAGGAGGTTGATTTGCGAGGCAAGCGCAAGGTGAGCTAAGACTTTTGCCGATTCGAGGTGAGTGGTACTGAGGGTTTGAAACCCCGTACTTGCACTATATAGTGCTATGCTGAGATGAAACACGCGTCATGTGACGAGCGTGGTGGTATTGTGACTGGGGATTTGGACTTGGTCCTTCCCGACTGATAGTTTACTGTGTATAATGACTAAGACTGGGCTTATATCTGTGCATTTTGGGCTAGTAGCCATGTTTGGGGCCTTTTTCCGATCTGTATAATATTAGGGAAAGCCTGTAGAGCTAGGTGACCCCTATATCATATTGAACACATACACTCAGCCGTATTCATAATTGTATAGCATGACATGAACCAGTACTAGATGTGTACTCTAAGTGAGAATACCTAGGGTTGAATACCCTGTCTTAGCTGAGTGGGCCCAAGAGGCCAAGTCTATATTGACTGAGATGGGGTCGAGGACCCGTTGTGAGGTATTGATATATATACCGGATCGGGCTGCACGCCGCAGCAATATATACATATACATGTATTGGATCGGACTGCATGCCGCAGTATTATATATATGATATATATATAGATCAGACTGCATGCCACAGTGATATATATATATATATATATGGATCGGACTACACATTGCAGTATTATAGCGCTTGGGCTGAAGGAGCCTCTTCGGAGTCTGCACACACCCCAGTATCGAGTACGCCGCACTCGGATGAGTGCCTATATATATTGAATCGGGTTGCACACCGCAATAGTATATCTATATATTGGATCGGGTTGCTGCACGCCGTAATATATATATATTAGATCGGGGCACACGCGCAACATTATATATATATATATATATATACGTATATATATATATATATATATATATATATATATATATATATATATATATATATATATATATATATATATATATATATATATATATCGAATCGGGCTGCATGTCACAGCAGTATGAGTGAGGATCGGTCTGCACGCTGCAGCAGGACTAGATCAGTGATGGATCAGTGTGAGACAGTAGTGGACTCGAATTGGACTTACCATTATGGAGATGATTTACCTGTACGATTATTCTTATAACTGTTTAGTGATAGTACATGTGTTCTTACTTTCAGTTCATTACTTATTATTGTTACTCACTGAGTTGAAAGATACTCACCCCACTCCCTGCACTTTATGTGTAGATACATGTGTTCAGGAAGGCAGTTGAGCTATCCGCAGCTGCTACTTTTCTCCTATTCCGAGGAGACATCGATGTAGCTGCTGGCGTCCGCAGGACCCGATCTCTCTCCTTTCTTCCTTATATGTTTTTGATACTCTATCTAGACGTGGATTGTATAGGATATTTTCCTTATGTTAGAGGCTCAGACTTGTGACACCGGATTCGTTGGGCTGTATTTCATGTATTTTGTTCTCGCACTTGTTGTTTCTATTATGAAGACAAACTATTAACTCTACTGGATCATTATTAAATAATAAGTGGCTCATTATCTGGAAAGCATGGGCGGGCTAGCCTAGCAATGTGTTGGGCGCCATCACGACCATGGTTTGGGTCGTAACAAGGTTTGACTTATGAGTACACGACTCAAATTCATATTTTCATGGTTCCAATAGATTCGTATGGTGATTTAGAATGAGGCATATTTCTGGATTTGGACTCGGATATTCCTAGGATGATTTGGCTCTTTTTGTCCAACGTTGGCAATTTGAAGGTTAAGAAATTTCATAAGTTTGGCTATTAGTTGACTTTGAGGCTATCAAGTCAGATTGTTATTTCGAATTTGGAATATGTCTATTTTATAATTTCGAATTTGTGTGTGAAGTTTGTTTCATTGCGATTTGATTTGGTATGAATCAGACGCGTGGTTGTGGATATTTGAAGGTTTCATGATAAGTTTTGTGTTCTATTATTGGTTTTGATGTTAGTGATGATGTTTTGAGCCTTTAGATAAGTTTGAATTATGTATGTGGACATGTTGGTATGTTTGAATGGGGTCTCGGGAGGCCCAGATGCGATTAGGGGAGGTTTTAGATTGTTTGAGTTGATTTTTGTGTTGATGGTTCGGGTTCTTCACATTTGCAATGACTGGGTTGCAAATGCGAGCACCGCATTTGCGAGATTATTATCTCTTTTGCGAAGATTGAGCTGGCGGACCTCGCATTTGCAATGTCGGGAGTCGCATTTGCGACAGTAGAGTAGTTCGCCATTACAGTCTCATACATCACTTCTGCACCTTGCGTGTAGATTCTGAAGCTGCCCAGATGTAGGAGATGAAGCCCTACATTGGAGACGTACTAGCGTGCCAGATCATGCTACCTTTCTTTCATCGTAGTTTAGGATTTCATTTATGTTTTTGTAAACTTCAAACAAATATTGTAAACATTTTTCATAACTACTTTGTAAATATAGTCTTAGTGACTCGTGGCTTGTACTACAGTACTTGGGATAGTTATATTGGTTTCTTTTGCAGTTTTCATTAATAATACTGATGGTCTTTCCCCCTATTATCGTTGTAATTTTATAGTCTAGCTTACCTAGCGGGTTGGGATCCATCACGACTTGTGAAGTTTTGATTTTGACAGAAGAAAAGTGATTAGTATATTGTCACATAGGAAAGTGAACCACTCCATACGGGCATCAATGCTAATGGAAAAAAGTCTCCGGTGACGCCAATGCGAGGTGTGCGCGTACATGTTGATGATTTATGCCGAAGACGACACAAAATTTGGTAGGGGAGAATGTGATGACCCACCATGTCATCATGCAACATATGATCCATTTGACACAAATTTTTGTCATGTGGAACCTTACATAGGAAGGATACTAGCATATGTGCGAAGGTTCTAGAGAAATATGAAAAGTTTTCATGAAAGACCTTAGAATGCTATGAAATTGCTAGGAAAGTCCTTGGAATTTTTTAGTTTTATAGATAATTTTAGAGAAAGCCCTTATCTTGTAAATACTAAGGACTTGTGTAATAATTAATATTTACATACTAGCCCCTATGAGACTAGTATAACTAGGAGGCCATCCATTTGTAATCACCAAGCCAAAATAATCAAGTTATCTACAATATAAAAAGCTGCTTTTGGCACAATTCTCTTGTCTTTTTTATCTAGCATTCCATTAGCGATTCCTAGTGTCTTAGGTTGATTTGGCATCGCAAGATCGTGAGCAAGTTATGCAAGAACGTGAGTGAGTTATCAAGTGTCACATGTGCGCTTAGTTGAAGACTAAAGACGTTACATTAAACTAAGAAAATCTAGCAAACATGGTGGACTTGCCCGAGGACTTACATGTGCAAAAGGTGATTAAGAATGCTAGCTCTACTGCAAAAAAATCTTTTATCTTTAGTTTCTAAATTAGAAGCGACCAGATTGAATTGGAAATCATGTTAAATCTATTAAAAACTCCATTGACAGCCATTCAAAAGTTTTGAAGCTTGTTGGAAAATTAAATTTTGCGAAATTATTATTTGTTTAGATTGGATGCTGCAAATGATCGGGAATATCCTTTGAAGTGTACATCTCAATTTTGAGTAAATTTAAAAAGATTCGAGGTGGTTTTAGTTAGAATTTCAGATTGAAACTCGAAAAAGATGACATAAATAAATTATATATATTTTGTACTTTGGGTATAGAAACTACATACAAAAAACATAATTATATTACAAGTCATGTACAAATTGTATGTAAAGTATAGTTTTTGACCAAATTCTATACAAAAAAAATTACATTCAAGTTGTAGACAAATTGTAGATTTTAAACAAATTTATATATATTTTGTAAAAAACGCTAATTACTTTGTAAATAAGAATACTTAGATAAACTGGATAAATAAGTTTAATATTTTGTATATATATAAAAATAGAGTCCCTGAACAAGTCTCACTTTTAGAAAGAATGACATAATATTAGCTCATAAGTTGGCCTCTCTTAGACATGTCCATAAGTAGTTGATGATTTGCAAAAGCTTTGACATATTATGTTTTAGAGTTTGATTGTGCTTAATAAATCAGAACTTTTTGCATTCAAAATTAGGCAACTCAAACCTATTGGACTTTCAAAATTTTTTTCATTCAAAGTCACGCAACTTGAACCTATTGAAATTCAGTTTGAACGGTATGGGTATAGATTCTTTTCGTTTCTCGCAAATAGATAGACAAATTTAATTAAAGACTAGTAGGTCAATCCCTGAAATTTTGTTAAACGTTCATCCTCTATTTTATTTTATTCTTTGCCGAAAAAAAAAATGGGCCCTTGACTAAAAAGAAAAAGAAAGAAATGACATAATTATTACTCAACCAATTAAACAATTCTTTTCTCATAATTTTTTATTTACAAATATAATTGAATGATTTTATGAGCATGATTTTATTAATGGATTGAAGAAATTAATTTTTTAGCGCATATAAAATATTATTTAATTTGTCGCAATTTATATGATACTTAACATGGTATTTTAGTATAAATTTTTTAAAATTTTCAAATTAAAATTTATATATATTTAAAAATTACGTAAAAAATACTATAAATTACAAGAATTAATAATTTAAAACTATATACATGATAAAAAAATAATTTAATCAACTCTTAAAATTTGAGCATTATTACATAAATTAGGATGAAAAGAGTTACTCCATCCGGTCCAAAATAAATGATTTTTTGATTTTTTTTTGTGGTCCAAAATAAGTGATTTTTTCACATTTAAAGAATGAACTAATTATTTTTTTTCTACATTGCCCTTGGAGTAAATAGTATTGTAGTATGTGGTGGGAGTATTTATGTGAAGAGATAATAAACGTGAATATGGTCAATTTCATTGCTAATTAATGCTAAAAGATGGATTTCTTAATCGATGTGAAAACAACAGTGTTTTAAAAGGCGTTCCTGGGGCGAGCATACCAAAAAATGCCTTGGGGTGATGGTGGGGGGGGAGGGAGAAAGTCTCGTAAGGCGTACACCCGGGTGGGTTTTTTGGTTGAGGCGTAAGCCCAACAGACATCTTTTTAAACAGGAATTAAAAATATTAAATTTAAAAGTAAACTTTTTAATATTGCTAAAAGCCCGAAATTATAAGTCTTTTCTAATTCTTTCCCGCTAGTCTACCTTTACCAAGAGCAACAATTTATTATTATTTTTTTTGCAACAAAAAACTTTATTGTTCTCCGTATGTCAAATTCAACAGGTTTATTTCTTCTTCCACGTAAAAACTTTATTATTTTGAACTCATTACTTTCCTTTCTTTTTATATTTCATTGTTAGTTTGTAAATATGTATGTAATTAATTTTTTATGTTTAGTGCTTCTCTTGCTCTCTTTCAAAATATAATATGGGATTATATAAATGAGTGCTTTTATATGTATTGATTTGATTTATATATAATTTTAGTTATTTATTTGGGATTAATTTCATTAGATAATATGAGATTTCACTTATATATATAATTATTTTGCCTTTATATGTAATTTTACTTATATAATTTCACTTTATTTGGGATTTCTGTAATAGATTAAATATATATATATATATATATATATATATATATATATATATATATATTATATATATATATATATATATATATATATATATTTTACCTATTTAATATTTTTTATAATTCTATTATTTTATAAAATATTAAAAATTAAATATTCATGGGGCTTACGTCCCGCGCCCCGTAACTCGGCACTTACATTCGGCTGAGGTATATAAAAAATACCTCGCTTTACGCCCCGTTTTTTAAAACACTAAAAAATAACTAAAATATCACTTATTTTGGACCGAAAAGAATATGTCATATGTTTCTTTGTATTCTTCAAAACGAGTAGAGTAGTAATAAGCAATTCATCCGGACCGCTGGTGTGGGCCATGAAAGAGAACATAAGTGAACAGGATGACGAAAAAAGAGCAGATAGATATTTTACGTAGCAGAGAATTCTCTCTTTAAAACTTAAATAAATATAGTATATATATATTTGTAAAAACCAACATTTTTTTTATCTAGTCTAGAAATAATTCTAGGGCTCACTCTCAAAACCCCCAATCTTTTTCCGCTACCCCAATTTCCACATCAATGGAGGACTCAGCTAGTTTGCCGGAAAATTCCACCGCCGTCGCTAATCCTCAACAACCGCCAGAATCTGATAACAAAACCTCCCAATCAGATCCATCTCCGGCACCTTCGTTATCAGCTCTGCCACCACCACCTCCGCCATCGATCCAGCCTTACTCCACCGTACCTCCTTCCTTTCGACCGGCGACGCCGCCAGCACCTGTACCTGGTGGTGTAACTCCTCTATTCTCGCCTCTTCATAACCCTAATTTGCAGCAGCAGCAGCAAACTTCTAATTTTCCGAATCCTGCTGTTCAGCCACCCGGAGTGAGTTCTGTACCGCCCGCGATGAATGCGGCACCTACCGGAGCTGTTCCTATGACTTCGACGCATCAAATTATGCCGCCTTATGCTATGCATGGACAGCTGATGAGACCGTACGCTCCTATGCCTAATGGTTACCCTACTATGCATCAACAGGGCGCCATGCCTCCTCCCGGTGGGTTTTTGTTCTCTCTAATATGTACAGTTACTTGGATGTTTATGCTTATTTAATACATGTTGCCCTACTGACAGTGAAATGATAGACTGGCATAATGTATAGTTTAAAAATTATCAAAGTTAGTCCTGCATTTATATACTTTAGTTGCAGTAAATGCAGTGATATTGAACGGCAAAGTCTCTTCTTTTACTAATAATTAATCCCTGAGGAATGTTTCTTCATAAGGGATCTCTTAGGAAAGTTAGTATCTTTAGCGCTAAATGCTGCAATACTGGTGGCTTAAATATTAGCTTTGATAATGTTTGTGATTTGGAAATTAATCTGTTGAGCTGAACCACTTCAAAATGTTATCCATAAGTATCCTTTTTAAGGGCATTAGTAGAATTACTGAAGGCATATCTCTGATTACCATTTGAACCTTGCATTGTTTAATAGCGAGTAACAATGGTCAGCGTACTTTATCTGTTGCTTTATTGCGTTGATATTGAGAGGGGAATAATATGGATGAGAGGAGTTTGCCTGTAGAATTGTATTAAAAACGGATAAGGGGTATCGATGACCGGATGTTTTCTCCTACAGTTTCTTGAATGGTTTCCGTGAGAAAGGTGGGAAGGCTTCATATTGCAGTTCATTAGAGACTACTGAGTACTCCAACTGCTTTTTTGGTATGAGCACGTCTGTTTGGTTTTGTTTTCAATTCATTTATCATTACAAGGCCATTTGATTTTAAACACATCTATTTTGTGTTAAACACCGGAAGTGAAGCTTTCTCACCATGGGCATATAACTTTTCTATGTTATGTTATGTCTGGATATGCATGTCCTACTGTAGACTTACTTTTAGTAATAAGGGTACAACCCCTTTGTTGGGATCTTGATTCTTGAAATGCTGGCAGCAGAACTTGTTAACAACTGAATTCAAGTTGCCTATACGGCATACGCCAAGGTATCACAATCTTTTCATTTTATCTGCATGTGCTGTATTTCTGGCTATTTTATTTTTGCTGTACATGATGATGTTAATGGTTAACATGTGGAAAGATTGTCTAAAAATATGTTATCATGCTATCAATTTCGTTATTGATGATGAGACGCTGGAAGTCTCATCTCAATGTATTCAAACCTCGCAAATCGTTCTTGGGAATTGGGACATTTTGAGCAGATTTCTTTGCAAGTGGATGCATAAGGTAAGCCCTATTCGTATGTTAGTGATTTATGAAATGGATGTTATCTTGATCCTTCAGGTTATCTGTTCAGCTGGTGAGTGTTGTCATGCTTATGGTGCCATCATAATGCTTGTAATGTTTGGTAATAACATTTTGTTCAGCCTTACAGTTTCCTTTCATGATTGAGACGTAGGCGTTGAGTGTTAAAATTGTCTCTGCTTTGTAAGCTTGACCTAATAAATATTCCTAGACTTCTTTTTGCATTTATGCAGGAATTCCGCGTTATGCATCACCATACACTCCAATGATGAGACCAATGTTTCCTCCACGTCCGCCAGGTGCAATTGGCATCATTCCTCCCTTGATGCGCCCTCCAGTCCCTATGATACGTCCTCCAATTATTCCTCCTGCTGCTAGGCCAGCTGCCATCCCAAGCATTGCTCAAACAGAGAAACCACAAACAACAGTTTATGTTGGCAAGATATCGTCCACTGCAGAAAATGAGTTTATGCTTTCTCTTTTGCAGGTGAGTGAATTTACACATTGACATTTCAATTACTTTTTGGGGAGGGGAGCTTTGTTCGTTTTTGCGTTTCTCACTTGTTTGTGTTCACAATGAATCCTTTTCCTGCCTTGCAAATCTCAGTATTTATAGGGGTGTTTATGATCTCTAAATTTAACTCTTTCTGCTGTATGATTTGTAAAGCTTTGCGGGCCTGTTAGGAGTTGGAAGCGTGCTCAAGATCCGACAAATGGATCTCTGAAAGGTTTTGGATTTTGTGAGTTTGAGTCTGCTGAAGGAGTTCTCCGTGCATTGAGATTGCTCAACAAATTAAACATTGATGGGCAGGAGCTGATGGTATAATTCTGTCCCCTCTCTTTCTCTCTCTCAAACAGCTGTCCAAAATAAATAAATAGGAATTTTCATTTTTATCTGTGCATTTTAGTACAATTATTTGCAGCATGAGCATGTCAGGAATGATGAAATTAATTTATGATAAGTTATCATTCCATCTGACAGTGAGTGCCTTTGCAGCTCTGTCTGTCTACTAAATATTTTCAGCATCTTTCCCCAATGTTTGGCAAATATGAAAATTTGTTCTCTGTGCATGTTTTCTGACCAATCATGTTATAGCCTATAGGCTTAGATGGCCTATCCTCCAATCCGTGTTACACCCTTAGCTTATTAAGGGGGAAGTTAAACTTCTAATCTTGGTTATACTTGGTATCATTGCAGTTAAATGTCAATCAAGCAACTCGTGATTACCTTGAACGTTATGTTGAGAAGAAAGTAGTAGAAACCTCAAAGAAGCCCAAAGAATCTGAAATTGAAGGCGCTGAGAAAGAAGAAGAAAGTGCATCAGGTGGGGAAAAGAGTGAAAGTGCAAAGACTTCTATAGAACCTCCAGAGTCCACTACAGAAGAATCAAAGAAAGATAGTGGTGAGAAAGGGAATTTTGATGCTGCTAATTTCGGTCTGGTCAATGATGAAGATAGGCAAGCTGACAAGGAGGCCGTGGAGAAGCTCAAGGATATGCTAGAGGAAAGGCTGAAGAATAAACCATTACCACCTCCACCTCCACCTCCACAACCAGCTAAAGATGGTTCTGATAACTCGAATACGGAAAACCCCAAAGATGGGGAAGCAGATAGAGATACAGCAAAAATTGGTTAGTTTATCGGACCGCTAAAATGCCGTCTTTTTTTTTCTTTCTTTCGCAGATTTCCTTTATTGCCTAGATGTTATAAAAAAATATTAGTGCTTTAGTCTTAAAGCTTTTCTGACACGTTTCAATATGATTTTGGAAACACTGCAGAAGATAAAAATGATGATGAATTGATCAGTCAAAGTAAAACTTCAAGTGAGCATGACAAGGCTGATATTAGCTCACCTGACCATCGTAGGCATGATAGGAGAAGTAGGGATCGAGAGAGGGATTTGAAGAGGGAAAAGGAAAGGGAACTCGAAAGGTATGAGAGAGAACGTGAACAAGAACGAGCCAAGAGAGAGAAGGAGAGAGATTACAAGATCCGCGAAGATGAGCGTAGGTACAAGGTCCGTGAAAAGGAGTGGGAATCTAAAGAAAGGGAGAGGGAATATTGGCGGAAAAAAGAGAGGGAAAGGGAGAAAGAAAGGGCTCAAGAGCGCAAATGGGATATAAATGAGCAAGAACGTGAAAGTGAAGATGGTTATAGGAAAAGGAAACACAGGACTAGTGACGAGGAGAGGAAACGACGGCAGAGGGAGAAGGAAGATGACTTGGCCGATAGGCTTAAAGAAGAAGAAGAGATTGCTGAGGCTAAGAGAAGAGCAGACGAGGAACAGCAGAAAAAAGAGCAGGAGGAGGCATTGAAAATCCTTTCTGGTCATCTGGCTAATGGACGCGAGAGAGCTGTTTCCTATGAGGAGAACAATCTTGAAAGCCAAGATAAGAATATTGAGACAGCTCATGATAATTTAAGTCAGGGTAACTATTTTAGTTATTCATTTTAAGATTTTATTGTTATGACTTGTGCTCTGTCTTTCTATTTGGTTTTGACATTCAAATAACAGGTGAAGGAGTTGTGCAAAATGGGACTGATGAAGAATCCGTATTGGCAGCTACTGCTTCATCAGATATGAAGCATAATAGCAATGCCCCAGCGAAAAGATTGGGATTTGGCCTCCTAGGGTCTGGGAAAAGAGCTGCTGTCCCTTCTGTTTTCAACGCAGATGAGGATGAGGATACTCAAAAAGAAAAGAAGATGAGGCCATTGGTTCCAATTGACTATTCCATTGATGAGCGATATATGGCCCAACCTTCCATCTCTGAATCACCACCGGCTGTGGGTGCAGAACCTAAGCGATTTTCGAATGTCAATCCTAAAGAAGAGAGGCCTGATGGAGAGAAGGACAGACACAGAAGAACTCATGACAGGTCCAGCCAGAGGGATCGGGACAAGCTTGATGAAGATACTAAACGAACCAGGGATGAGAGCAGAAACCTTGATCATGACAGAGTTCGGGAACCCAGGCCTGATAAGGTTAAGACGCCTGATAATCAGAAGCTTTTAGATGCAAAACAATTGATTGACATGATTCCAAAGACCAAAGACGAGTTGTTCTCATATGAGATAAACTGGACTATTTATGACAAGGTGAGAACTGGTACCTCAGTTTCAATCTCCTCCTTTAATGCATGAGAAGGTTTCACTGCATTGTAGCAAATACTATCAAGTTAAATTCATTGCTAGACTTTGACACGATTTTATCTTAGAGTTTTATGATACCTGCAACTTCTAGCCTGTTAGTGGACCTTTGGGTATACTTGGTAATGGCTCATCTTATGCACGGAGATCATGGTAAGAGGAACATAGCTTTGTACTTTCATATTGATGTGTTCCTGCAAGTAACATAAAGCAGAGGGGGAGGAAATAGTATACCCACCCACCTTCTAGGATTTGGTGGGCTTTTTTATGCTACAATGGTTGATAGTTGGGTAAAGTATCAAAAGTTTCCTCTAGTAGAGCTTGTCCATATGCCAATGAAAATCTAGTTTTATGGTAATTAGTAGGGACTAGAGAAGGCATGAGTGGTTACTACAATAGGTTTTTATTTGTTATATTTTATAAGGCATCTGCTTTACCTTTGTGTGACCACCTGAAAGTCCACGTTGGATACAAAACATTTGATTAGGATTTGACCTATTGCAGCCACCTGAAAGTCCACGTTTACTCTAGTAGAGCTTGTCCATATGTCAATGAAAATCTAGTTTAGCTGATAGAATTTGACCTATTGCAGCCAAACGTTTGATATAGGCTCTGCCCCCACAATAGCCAGTCTTTCTTTCCAATCACATGTTTCTGTTGTCACTATTTTTATGTTTGAGCATAATACTTGTAAGATCAACCAGATGTTTCCTTTGTTACTATTGCTTAATTTCACAAGAAATGGAGCTGATGAATGTGTTCCTCAAGTATTTCCTGTGGGTAGATGCCACAGAACTCCTAAGGCATTGTGTATCTGTTGACATTTTCCGGAGATGTATGCTAGTTCTAAAACTTGGGTTACTGCTGTGTGATAAATGAGGATAGGCTTTTTATTAGATTGTGTATGGTGTTCTTAGCATTAGCACTTTACCTCGATTCATGGTAATTAGTAGGGACTAGAGAAGGCTTGAGTGGTTACTATAATAGGCTTTTATTTGTTATATTTTATGAGGCATCTGCTTTACCTTTGTGTGACCACCTGAAAGTCCACTTTGGATACAAAACATTTGATTAGGATGGAGACGAAAAGTCATTTTGTAAAAAAAAGGAGGTAAACTTGGAGGGGAAAATTCCTATTTCATCCTTGATAAAAGTGGATTAATGCATCGGCTCACCTATGAGGAGTCCAGCTTATGTGTTCATAATTGTTCTCCACTGTATGAATTTGGAAGATGCTGTGGATCTACTAGTGATTACTTTGCAGTAGTTATACTTAGCTTTTTGAAAGATGTTTTAGCTGCACTGTATGTGATTTCTGATTGTCAATAGTTGTTTTATTGGTTGAGGTGTGCGCGTAAGTGCTGCTTTCCACATTATGATATCTTTTATCAGCTATGTAGGATAATTTTGGAGGGGGTAATTTGTTTTGCGTTAAAGAGACTCCATGTGCTGGCTTTTTGTGTTATACTATTGAGCTGTGGAGAAGCATCTCAGAACCTACCAGTTATAAATGGTAACAAGAAGAGAGTGTTGATCTTTAGGAAGGAGAAGGTATTTAGATGCATCTCCCGATGATATGTTAGGATATTAAGGAAACAACTTTGCTGCACAAGGTCCATCAGCTAAGAAGTTTAAACAGCAATTCTAACTGGTCTTATTTTGTTTTCTGTATTGAGCACCAATATAGTTTAGCTTCATTTCTCTATTGAGCATCAACATAGTTGCTTTATTGCTGAACCATGTATTCAGCAATTAGATAAACTTTGTTCAGGAATTATCTAGCTTTCTGAAATATGATCAACTCATCACCAGTGTAATCAGATGCGTAAAGCGTAGAAAAGTGTGAAGTGTCTGTTGGGGCCTTAAGAGTAAAGTGCAATTAAACTTTGAGTTTTTGTATGCAAGGAAAAATTACTGCAAACCCTAATGAAATAATTGTATGAATCAGAAGAATTGAAACTATTAAGTATAATATATGAAGTAAAAAACCATATTTATCAAGTTCAAATGTCTTTTTTTTTAATTTCAGATATCAGATATCAGATTCAGATGCAAGTTGCTTAAGTTGGCTAGTTTTCTATTGTTAAATTCCATTTTTCTGTTCCTAATCATGAACATATTTATCCATGAATTTTGATGATTATTATGTTACTTTGTCATTACTCATTAGTGCTATCCTCTTTACTAAAGAGCCTATAGATATTGAGGCCCTCCCCGCGGCCTGCACTAAAATGCCGGTTATGTGAGATGAAGCGCCTAACGTGCAATGCACCAAACTTCTGGACTCAAGGCTTAAGCATACCTTAAGAGCGCATTTAACACTGCTACTCATTAGCTTCTAGCCGGACCAGATTAGCGAAAAGAACATTAAGCTTGACTGGATAGTTGACAGAATAATATTTGAACTTCCTGACAAAGTGGTGAGGGTCAAATAGTAATATAGGCATCCAAATTTTCTGGCAAGATTTCATCGCTAGAGAGTGCTGTGGCTTGAAAGAATTGTTTGCAGCAAGGACCACTGCTGATAGGTGGATAGAAAACAGGATGCTTTCCAGCTGTCCTTGATATTAGATACTCCTTGCAAGTTGCAGCATTGTGAATTAAACATCCTATGAAATTGTCACAGTTTTGCCTACTGTGAGCTCTGCAACTTGATATTAGATCCTCCTTGCAAGTTGCAGCATTAGGAATGCCAACATCCCATGAAATTTTCACAGTATTGCCTAGTGTGTGAGCTCTGCATCTAGCACTTTGGTTCCTGTTGGAGTCCCAAGCTTAGATCACACTTGTTTCACTTGAAGCTAAATCCCTAGGCTATAATAACTTGAATTTGGTGTTTTGAGCTTTTGCCAAGTTACATATTGTAGATTCATTCTCGCTCTTCGTGGCTTCTATTTGGTTTGCTGGAAGCGTGAATATTTATAGTTTATATCTGCTTTTCGCTTTTCACAGAATGCACTACATGAAAGGATGAGACCGTGGATCAGTAAGAAGATCACTGATTTTCTAGGCGAGGAGGAACCAACGCTCGTAGACTACATTGTCTCCAGCACTCAAGAACATGTCAAGGCAACTGAGATGCTGGAAAGGCTCCAAAGTATATTAGATGAAGAAGCTGAAATGTTTGTTCTGAAGATGTGGAGGATGCTTATATTTGAAATTAAGAAAGTTGAGACAGGTTTGGCTTTGAGGCCCAAATCCTAGTTTTATCTCCTCCCCATAACTTTGAAGCATATTCATAATGCTCTTACTTACTCTGAGATCATTATAGACTATTTTCTTTCAAGCAGAAAGTGATGAATAGTTTAGGTCAAAGTTGGTTATTTTGGAATTCTCT